>CM034157.1:0-556783 GCA_019776745.2 Taxus chinensis
CCTCCTTTCCACTTCTAGTGTGCGAGGCCCCTTTCACTCCTCTACCTTCATTGGATGACTCATACCTATCTGACATCGCTCTTCTATTTTTTGAGCCCCCTCATTGGGACGAGTATCTGCTTGACCTTAGTCATCTTTTCGCAGAGTCTACTTGTGATGCACTACAGGTTCCTCATCCATCTATAGGTGTTTCAGAGGAGTTCATCATCTTCGTTGTTGGGAGTGCCCCTTCTGGGACTCTTACCACTTCCACTTTTCCTGGAGACCTTCATTGGTCCACCCTCGAGCTGTGGATCCCTTTTCTATTGTGGAGGATGTTTTGTTCTTTCACATCAGTTAGACATCCTTTCTACGGGTGTTCCCCTTCTTCACTCTGACAGTTCTACGCATGTGGCATTACCTTCGGTTCCTTGGCACTCATTTGCTAGACCTATGTCACACTTTCCGTGGACCAAACTCAAAGTTCTTCGTGTTGCTTCCTTTAGTTTCCTTTGTGGAGCAGGTAGACTTCCAACACGTCATTTATGTCCTTCCTAAGGGCAGGCACATAGTTCAGTGCAGGTGGCTCTTCTTTAGTCTAAAGGCAGAGGATCTCATCATCGACATTCTTCTAGGAGACCTCCTAGAGCTGCAGAGTTCAGATCCGTCCATGACATCTTCTGCATTCCTCTCATCTCCCTCTTCTTCTCTCTTCTTCTTCTTCTTTCCGAGAGATTTCCACTTTGTACATGGGTACCCTTTCAAGCTAGTCTATGGATAGGACCCATCTTTGGCATCTTTCTTAGATTAGAGAGTGTTTTTTTCTCTTGTGGTGGATGTTTTTCCCACTGGGTTTTCCTTCACTGCTTGGGACTTCTTGTTGTGCATGGGTACCTCATCAGACTTTATGTCAAGACCCATTTCTCATTTCTGACTTGCCGCCTCATCATAAGTTACGATGAAGGGGGGGATGTTGGTGTGTGCTATTTTCCGCATCATTAGGTGAGTCATCTCACTTAGGTGAGATCGTAGGTCCATGTGTCATTTAGGGGTCATTATGAGATTCCCTTACGAGTCAGTACGTCAGCATGTCATCATATGCATCATTGGGAGTTACACTTCTATTCTGGGAATGTAAATCCCCCTCTCTACGTGAGTTGACATGATTACAACACTGGGGGTTACTCAACACCTCCTATATGTACACGTCTTTTGATATATGAGATAGAGGAGAGTTTTATGGCTTAACAAGGTTCTGCCGTGTTTTGAATCTTTGCATGCACATTCGGTTGATGCTCGCTCCTCCCGAGATCTCTTCACGCTCCTGTTCGCACGTCCGTTGATGTGCACGTTGTCCCTCGTGATCCTCATGCTTGCGGGTTTTCAAACCCTCTTTTAGATTTATGGTGTGTACTTGTGTCAAAATGGGAGCTTTATATCAGGCTATGAAGATTCATCAAAAAATACCTAAAAACACATATTTTTGTTAGATATTGTAGTTGGGACTGCCCTTAATACCCAAACATCAAAATGTATAAGTTTCCCTGAATCAAAATGCATGCAAACTGTTTGGCAAAATGGCTCAACCCTAAACATGGTCTCGTGGAATGTAATAATTATAGGATATGCACTATGGGTTTTGGAACAAGGCCGAAACCCTTTTTAAAGAAATGCCTAAACCCCAAGATTATGTCACCACGACACTCATTGCGGGATATACCCTAAAATTGGACTTAAATGTCTTTGCCCAAGGCCAAAATATCCCCAAAAGCAAATGGAATCCCTGACAAGTATAAACCCAAACCCTTGACAACTTTTAAACATAAAGCATCACCCTTAACTTGTGCATGAAGCCTCCTCAAAGTTTTAGAATTGAGCGCGGAGATTCCCAAAATAATTGAAACATGATTTTTGTCTAATAAATGTTGTAGTTCTAAAACCATAAATCATAAATGGCAATAAAACCCAACCTGGTTGAACCAGGTGTGTTTTATAGGAGCCCTAAACAGCTCCAACAAATTAACATGTGATTAACCCCTTTGGCTAAACTCCTATCTGAGTTGGATCGGTATCAAACCCTATTATGTACTTATGTTCTTTTGCCAAACATCTAAAAATAATCCCTAACCCAAATGTTAAAAATGTAATTGCATTTGGGTTCTTAAAACACGCCCCATGGAACAACTATAAAGTTGTCCAAAACCTTCAAGTATGTGGTTAGCTACACTTAATACAAAAGCTTATCATCCTACCACATTATTGTAAACCCCGAAATTGTTGTGAATGCAAACCATGTAAATTATAGAGATTCTCAACAACTCAAGTGAAGCAAGCTATAAACGAAACTATAATAAACCCTGTATGGTGTCATACTTGTAGTGGTGAGACCTTAACCTTACACCCTAATATTAAAATTTTGAACAATAACACCTAAACCCTTCTGTAAATCCCTAAACAATATTATTAAAAACCCCAAACCCCAAAATATATTATACATCAATGTCTAAATACCCTGCTTAAGTTAATATTTATTATTTCAACCCTAAATTATAACATTAAAATGTAGAACTCTGAACCGTGAACATCTTCCAACAACCAAATGGAGCCTCTATTCCCATCTTAAAACATAGCCCTTAAAACATGACAAAATTAACCCTGAAAAATTTGGAAACGATTCCCCTTGCTTAAAATTGCTAACTGATTTCAATAAATCTTAAAACCCTTTTCATAAAATGGTTACAACCCTAGTCTAATGTATTCACACAAAATCGTATTTCTAACATTAAACCTTCCTGCAACCTTATAGCAAAGTACAAGAACTCCAAAAACCCAAAACCCCAAAACCCCAAAAACTGTGAAATGCTTTAAACACTCCTTAAACCTTATGTTTTAAACCCTCAATTTAAAGGAACCCTAAAAGCTTCTTCATACTACTCTAACCCTAAACCCAAACCCCAACATTAATATCAAAATATAAACCCCATAATATTATATATACCCTAACCTAAACCTTTTTTTTTTGCCAGAAATTTCGTTCCGCAAATTAGGACTTCATTCAAATCATGTCACTTTAGGAAAAGTTCCAAAAAAGTGAAAATACAGTCACCCATTTACATATTGGCAAAACTGGAATTTGACTCACCCAATTTGTCAAAAGGAAATTTGGGACGGTTTCGTGATATAATCCCTCAAATCAATTTAATTTTTAGGTTAATAAATTCTAAATTAATAAAACTTTTTACTATAATTGATATTATATTATTAATTTTAATATTAATTTTAGGATGATACAATATTCTTATTAATCTTAAATTAAATTTAATAATAATTATAAACTAATCATAAATGAAAAATTAGATTATTATAATTCTTTTCGTATATTGATTTAGTTATTCATGGATTTAATGGTTATAAGTCTTGGTACAACTTTGTGTTTTACATATTAAAACTAATTCCAATTTTTAGGATGACAAACAAATTTAACATGTTTTGAAATTATTGTATGCATAATTATTCCTTACTTTGGTAATGCCAAAATGAAAACAAAACAGTACAAATCATGTAAAATTAGAATGTGGTTCTATGTAAAAGAAAAATTTTGGATCTCAATGTGAACTTCTTTGCTTAAAAATTACATTTTTTATAAACTCTATTTAAGTTTCTAAATCTTAAATTTGGGAAATTGGAAGTTGGATTAAAAATTTATCAAGTTTTCAATATGATTGCTAGAATATATTAAAACAATAAAATCAAATGTGTATTGGGACGCCCATACATATATAGGTTTATATAGATTGTATTATCCATGTGTAATAGATCTTTACTTGCTATTAATTAGACCATTATAAATTTTTACGCCTTTTTTTTTACCAAATCAATTCGACTTTGCAAAATACAGTTTTATTATCAAATTATCATGGGTGTCAACTGGGCTCAATTGCATTTGTTTTTTACTTTGTAGATTGTAATTTACGGTCGTTAAAATATGCAAAAAACGGTTATTGATGACAGACCGTCAAATTCCAGGCCTGCACTACATTTGGAAAGTCTCGCTACGTGGCAACTGGAGTACAATTTTTTAACTTTAGACCACCAGACCCTTTTTGTCACGTAGGATTGAAATGGTCAAGCTGCGTCTCGTTTTGGAATTGTTTTCATGTAAGTTCAATATTACGAAACTTAGATCGATCATTTAGTCGACCCTGCCTTGTTTGGGTCCAGACTAATATTCTGACTGTTTAACTGCCCACCACATTCTTGTTCAATTGCTGTTACATATTCTAAGTGCATAAAGGTTAAGTCGTTTGTTGTTTCGCATTATTTGGAAACGTGAAAAATGTGCAGGAAGAGGAAAATGGTTTGGTAGGGGAAGAAGGCGGTTTAGAAGCTCCATTTTAAATTGGCCTTATTTTTTAGACTGTCGGTTCGTATTCCAGGTTTTTAAGGTGGCAAATATGCTGAACGAGTCGGTGCAGGTGAATTCAGTTGTTTGAATGTCGCAGCTGGGTTCCTATTTGCTGCAGAGCTTCATTCAGGATGTGGGCCCCTCTTAATTAAATTTTGATCTCGGATGGTGTCAAGAGGGTTTTCCTAAACCCTAAACCTTTTGGCTTTGAAAAGAAAATCTCCGCACAATTGACTGTGTCAATTTCATCTTTGGAAAAGTTTTAATTGGTTTTATGGTCCTCATCTTTAAATGTTGGTTTGATGGTTTTTAATTTGGAAACCACAATTTGCATCGATTCGGATGTTTGGGCAAGAGATTTATAATTACTAGTATCCGAAATTGTAATCGCGTTAATATTAATTTATATTAAGTCTGATAATAATTTTTAATATGAGCATTAGCTATTCTTATATGCCAATTCGACATTAATTTTAGCCAATATTCGGGTTTCTTAATTGTAATATTAATAATAATAATATTAATAATATTATTATCGGATTATTATAAATTATTTACGTTAAAATCTTTTATACTTAATTCTTTATTTGATTCTTAGTTATAAAATTTCATGGTGTTTTTGGCTTTCCGGTTTCAGGGTTTGGCTAATATTCCAACTTCTTTGAACTTCATTTTACCCGTACTTTGAATTCTTCTGCATTCATTCAATTCCTATTTTGGACATGCCAACTGATGAGGGGTAAATCCCCGAAACATGTCTTGGCAATGTTGATAATTGAATGTCTGCTGTAATTTTAATTCACAGTAGAAGTTTTGGATTTCAATGATCTTTTTGCCGCTGCCAGTGAAAAATTTTCTTTATCAAATCTTTTTTTTATCGCTTTTCCTAGATTGATTTTATCTGACAGTAAAATTATATTCAAATATAGCAACGTTTGCCCTTGCCAGGTATGCTAAACGCCACTCAGGCGCTTATTGCTGAAATTTGTTAAGGGAAGTTTTGAATTATGTTTCTGACGCATATTCCTTTACAGAGAGTTTGTTGGCGGAACCCTAAAAAGCTCCGCTCAGCCCTTTTTCGTAGCAGATTCTTCTCATATTTGTCGGGTCTTATCCCTTTCCCCCCTTTCTTGTCCCTGTCCCTTAGTTTTTCTGTTGAACATTTTTCATTATTTTAATAATTTTTACTAGATTAGATAACTATATCTTTAGTTTTTGGCTAATGATTTTAATATTTCTAATATTATAATATGTTATTACGCTTCTTTTTAAGATGGTAATATTACTTTGTAATATTACTCTTAAATTTATACTCTCTTTGAGTATTTCGAATTCTTTTACGCGTAGTTTTAATTAGAATAATTTTTAAATATTATTAATATTTCTTATATTTTTGAAAGAATTTAACATTTTAATATTCTAATTATTCTAATAATTCTAATTACTATTTGAGAATTTATGGTCGGCTTTGAGGTAGGAAAAAAATTATTGGACTTCGCTTCGAAAGGGTGCTTAGTTGAAAAGGATTTACTTTTTATGAACATGGAATTTAAATGATGGGGAAAGGCCTCTGTGCTTAACCCTAACTTTAGGGGCACGTAGATATATGTATTCGTCAACATAAAAAAATCATTCATGTATTATCATCATCATCATCAGCATTTTCATTTCATGTGTTTATTTGGAGGGAAAAGTAGTTTTTGAATTGATTTAAAATGAAAAAATATAATATAAAGCATTTGAAAGAGGTACCAATGATCGAGCACCCTATGTGTCACATTGTTATTGCCTCTTAAAAAGTGTCATTAATCAAATAATGAACAACTATTAGTCATTTTTTCAACAACCAATAGTGAAAATCAATGTACAATTATTGGTCCCTGCACAATACATCATGTTTTGGAAATATCTTCGGTGTTCTTATTCGGTGTTTTTTCCTTCTTTTTCTTCATCCGTGCTGCAAGCGAAAAATCAATTTTTTCAAAACACTTAAATTTTTTCTTCTCTTCGCGATGGCCATGGATGATGAAATTGTTCCTTGCTCCTTGTCTGCTTCTGAGGATAACTCGGTTCCCATTCCAGGTTCCCGAACCATGCCAAGTCGACTTGCAGCAAGCAACCAAAGGAAACATTGCAGAACTCCAGATTCTCCTTCGGACAGCCTTGCCCTTGTTCCTATTGAACCTGCTCACAATGTTGCTCCTGATTCGACTGCTGCCCTCAAGTCTTTGCTTGACCAGCACATGGGAGAATTTGTTGCTGCTACCAATAAACGCCTTTCTGATTTCCTCACTCAGGTTTCTTCTGTGCAGCTTGCTATGGACGCTAAGCTCAACCAATTAAAGCTCGACAATGACACTGTGGCTGTGAAATATATTGCCAAGTCAGAGGAAAGCATCTATAAAAAATTGGCTGCTCTCGAAGCTCGCGCCCAACATAAAACTGCCGAAGCAGAGGTCCGTGCCCAGGAGAAAATCACCCAAGCTGTTGCCCAGTGTTCTGCTCGCTGCGCTAATCATTTGGCTGATACCGAAAATGCTTTCTCTGATCGGCTGTCCTCTCTTGAAGATCTCTTCAAAAAATCAACCTGTAACAACTAATTTGCCGGATTTTAATACTTTCCTCTCACTTTTTGCTCAATTTCGTGATGAAACTACCGCCAGGTTTTTGGCCCTTGATGACTCGACTGGCTAATGTGGCCCAGCCATGTGCTGCCTCCCATGCCGTCCCTCTTGCTCCTCCTGACGCAGCCCCCACGCCTTGCGCAATTCCTGCCCACCCCCCAGTTTTCACGCCTAACCGCTTGGATACAAATGCCCCACGTATGGAGCCCTCACGCATACCTGTTGTCTCATGTCAGCGCTGCCAATGCTGGCACTTCGGGGGATGGCCTGTAATCTCCAAAAAATTCCCTGACCAGATCCTCTCTTTGGTCACTAAAGCCTTTGGCGAATTTAAACGCTCTCTTCTCATCGAGGAACGTTCTTCGGAGTTTCTTTCAAAACTGGAGAAGTTTTAAAACTCAGTGGCTCTCTTCCTAGAAATCTGCTTGTTAAGCCTCCCAAAATTACCATTAATGATGCGGAAGGAAACTCTCTTCTTTCCTCTAGTTTGGATTCTATTCAATCCGAAACTAATCGGCGTTTTTTGGATGCTTATATCGCTGCCCTTTCTAAGGCCTCGACCAACCACAAGCGGGCCATTTCTCAAGCCACTGAGCATTTCTCTGATTCTCTCAAGGGAACTTGTATCACCATTGAGCAAATTCATCTCTTTGGCAGTTTTTTCGGTCCCTCTGGTGACTGGTTCCAGGAAGCTGTACAGGAATACAACCTTTTGTGTAATTCCTTTCAAATTGATCGTGCTCTCAAGAAGGCTGCTCGTGCTCAAGCAGATTCCGTTCGTCAACAATCTTGTGATGAAGCTATGGCTGAAGCTGATCATCTTCCTGCGGATCCATCTATTTCAGAAATTATCAACACCAAGTTGAATCAGAAAGTTGGTAACATTATTAAAGAAATTCAGAGTCTTCGCAACCAAATTGGTGGCCCTGCTCCTGCTTCTTCTAATGTTCCTCCGGAAAATTCTATTCGTAATCAGAACAAGAACCAGAAATTGAAGAAAAACAACAATTCGAAGAAGCTTCCTGCTGATTCTTCCGCTCCTTCCGACTTGCCAAAAAACGGGGATTCGGCAGTCAAGGATTCCATTCAGAATACCACCTTGACTGCCTCTGGTCCATCTGCATCCGTGCCCGCTTCCGATCCTCCTCCAGTGAAGAGTGCCCCATCTGCTGCACCTACAACTTCATCCAGAGGAAGCAGATCTTTCAGGGTCGTGGCACCAACAATGGTCATGGAAGGGGTCGTGGGAGATGGAGAGGGCGGGGTCGTCGTCAAAATTCAAATCGGCTGAACACGACTTCGGGTCTGGGTGGCTCCACCACTCCTGCACCCCCTTTCGCGTAAACTTTTAGGGACTTGCCCTAGATCAAGATTTCTTTGCTCTTTCCTTCTTCTCGAGAAAGATGGCCTTTGAAGTAGACAAAAAAAATTCTAATTCTGCTATTCACAATCTCTCTTCTCGTCGCCTCTCTTTTGATGATCGAAAGTTGCTCTCTCTAGGTGCTAATTTTATCCCCCGCCCTCCTCCCATGCCAGTTGCTAACATCCATGCTGAATTCAGGATTTTTTCCAGACTTCTTCACCTCCATGCCTTTTTTGGCCCCGAAGAAAGCTCGAATTCTACTTCTCAGAATTCCCCCAACTCCCGCATTCCAGACATGGTGTTCTCCTTTCTGAAATCAGCATGGTCTTTTCCTCATCAGCTTCAGCCAGAAATCCTTCATCGAACAAGATTGTTGACGAACAGAATCTGCTTTATCACGAGTAGCTTTTTTGAGAGCACGATCAATTTGGAAGGAATTACACAGAAGGTTGTATTCCTGTAGAGCTTCCTGGAACCAATCACCAGAGGGAACAGAAAAACTGCCAAAGAGATGAATTTGCTCAATGGCGATACAGGTTCCCTTGAGAGAATCAGAGAAGAATGCTCAGTGGCTTGAGAAATGGCCCGCTTGTGGTTGGTCGAGGCCTTAGAAAGGGCAGCGATATAAGCATCCAAAAAATGCCGATTAGTTTCGGATTGAATAGAATCCAAACTAGAGGAAAGAAGAGAGTTTCCTTCGGACATCATTAATGGTAATTTTGGGAGGCTTAACAAGCAAGATTTCTGGGAAGAGAGCCACTAGATTTTAAAACTTCTCCAGTTTTGATAAGAAACTCTGAAGAACGTTCCTCGATGAGAGAAGATACGTTTAAATTCGCCAAAGGCTTTAGTGGACCAAAGAGATTGATCTGGTCAGGGAATTTTTTGGAGTTTACAGGCCATCCACCCGAAGTGCCAGCATTGGCAGCGCTGACATGAGACAACAGGGTATGCGTGAGGGCTCCATACGTGAGGGGCATTTGTATCCAAGCGGTACCAGGCGTGAAAACTGGGGGGTGGGCAGGATTTGCGCAATTCGTGGGGGCTGCGTCAGGATGCAGCAAGAGGAGACGGCATGGGAGGCAGCGCATGGCAGGGCCACATTAGCCAGTCGAGTCATCAAGGGCCAAAAACCTGAGCGGCCGTTTCATCACGAAATTGAGTGAACAAAGTGAGAGGAAAGTATTAAAATCCGGCAAATTAGTTGATTACAGGTTGATTTTTTGAAGAGATTTTCAAGAGAGGACAGCCGGGAGGAGAAAGCAACTTTGGTGTCAGCCAAATGAGCAACACAGCGGGCAGAACATTGGGCAACAGCCTGGGTGATTTTCTCTTGGGCATATACCTCTGCATCGGCAACTTTGTTCTGGGCGTGAGCTTCAAGGGCAGCCAATTTTTTATAAATGCTTTCCTCTGACTTTGTGATGTATTTGAGAGCCACTTTGTCATTGTCAAGCTTGAATTGGTTGAGCTGGGCGTCTATAGGAACCTGCACGGAAGAAACCTGAGAGAGGAAATCAGAGAGGCGTTTATTGGTGGCAGAAACAAATTCTCCAATGTGCTGGTCAAGCATAGACTTGAGAGTAGAAGCAAGATCAGGAGCAGCAGAGCGAGCAGGTTCAACAGGAATAAGAGCATGGCTGTCCGAAGGAGAATCTGGAGTTCTGCGGCGTTTCCTTTGGTTACATTGCTGTAAGTCGACTTGGAATTGTTCGGGACCTGGGTTGGGAGCCGAGTTATCCTCAGGAGCAGACAAGGAGCAAGGAACGATTTCATCATCCATGGCCATCACGAAGAGAAATTTTTTTTAGAGTTTTATAAAAATTTGATTTTTCGCTTGTAGCACGAATGAAGAAAAAAGAAGGAAATAACACCGAATAAGAACACCGAGAAATTGTAGATCGAATAAAAATGAATCATATATCATCAATATATCCAAAACATGTTTCGGGGAATACACCCCTCATCAGTTGGATTGAAAAAGATAGATGAAAAGAATGATTTGAATCGATCACTTAAGAGGCTATATATAGGCGGGAAAACCTTTTCGAAGTACCTTTTCAAAGCATCCTTTCGAAATTAACCTCAAAGACGACCATTACTTCTCAAGGAGTATTAAAAATTATTAAAATAATTAGAATATTAAAAATATAAGAAATATTTAAAATATTATAATATTTAAAACATTCTAATTAAAAAAACCTAAATACTCAAAAGAGTATAAAGGTAAGAGTAATATTACGAAAGTAATATTACAATATTAAAAAGAATGTAGGAAATATTATAATATTAGAAATATTAAAAAATATTTAAAATATTAAAATTATTTAAAATATAAAAATTATTAAAATAATTAAAAATACAAGAAGAGAAAATGAGGAAGGAAGAGGGATAAGAAAGGGTGAAAGGGATAAGACCCGCAAATTAAGAGAAGAATCTGCTGCGAAAAAGGGCTGAGCGGAGCTTTTTAGGGTTCTGCCAACAAACTCTCGGAAAGGGAATATGCGTCAGATCGGGAATTTTTTGGCAAAGCCGATATAGTGTAGGGTGTAGGGTTTAGGGTTTTATAAAAATTTAGAGTTTTATAATTTTTTTTTTTCGCTTGCAGCACGGATGAAGAAAAAAGAAGGAAATAACACTGAATAAGAACACCGAGAAATTGTAGATCAAATAAAAATGAATCATATATCATCAATATATCCAAAACATGTTTCGGGGAATACACCCCTCATCAGCTGGATTGAAAAAGATAGATCTTATATAAAAATTTAGAGTTTTATAAAAATTTGGAGTTTTATAAAAATTTAGAGTTTTATAATAGCTCACCCAAAAACTCACATGGGAGCTCGCCTATCAGCTCACCTTGCCAGCTCACCTTGAGCTCGCTGTGGAGCTCACCCTGCCAACTCCTAGGTGAGCTTACATGCGAGCTACCAGATGAGCTCAAGGTGAGTTGGCAATGAAAGCTCAAGGCAAGTTAGCAAGGTGAGCTCAAGGTGAGTTGGCAAGGTGAGATGTTAGGCGAGCTCCCAGGTGAGTTACTCAATGAGCTCTCGGGTGAGCTCAACTTGAGCTGATCGGCGAGCTCCCAGAAGAGCTCCCAGGTGAGCTACTTGGTGAGCTGTTCGGTGAGCTGCTAGGAGAGCTCCCAAGGGAGCTACTTGGTGAGCTCCCAGGGAAGTTCCCCAGTGAGCTACTCAGGGAGCTCACAAGCGAGATCAAGTCAACCTACTCGGTGAGCTCCTAGGCAAGCTTATAGGTGAGCTCCCAGTCGAGCTACTTGGTGAGCTGCTCAATAAACTCTGAGGTGAGCTACCAGATGAGCTTAAGGAGAGTTGGTAAGCGCTGATAGGTGAGCTCCCATGCAAGTTAGCAAGGCAAGCTCCCATGCGAGTTTTTGGGTGAGCTGCTTGACGAGCTCCCGGGTGAGCTCAATTCGAGATACTTAGTGAGCTCCTGGGAGAGCTTAACGCGAGATGACAAGGTGAGATATCAGGTGAGCTCCCTGGCAAGTTTCTGGGTAAGCTTAAGTTGAGCTGCTCGATGACTTCCTAGGTGAGCTACTTATTGACCTCCCATCTGAGCTCCTAGGTGAGCTACAAAATGAGCTCCCAGGTGAGCTCAAGGGCCAGCTTATTGGAAATCTCTCAGGTGAGCTTACATGTGAGCTACCAGATGAGCTCATGGGAGCTCGCGTTATAGCTCACCTTGCCAACTCACATGGGAGCTCGCCTATCATCTCACCTTGCCAGCTCACCTTGAGCTTGGTGACAAGCTCACCTTGCCAACTCACCTTGAGCTCGTTTGGTAGCTTGCCTCAGATTTCGTCGAGTAGTTCACCAAGTAGCTCACATGGGAGCTCACCTAACAGCTCACCTAGGAGCTTGCCTAACAGCTCACCGAGCAGCTCGCCAAGTAGGTTAACTTGAGCTCGCTTGTCAGCTCATCGAGTAGCTCACTAGGGACCTCACCTGGGAGCTCGCCAAGTAGCTCCCTTGGGAGCTCACCTAGCAGCTCACTTGGGAGATTGTCGAATAGCTCGCCAAGTAGCTCACCTGGGAGATCTTCTGGGAGCTCGCGATAAGCTAGAGTTGAGCTCGCTCGGGAGCTCGTTGAGTAACTCACCTGGGAAGTCACCCAGGAGATCGCCTGACATATCACCTTGCCAACTCACCTTGAGCTCACCTTGAGCTCATCTAGTATCGTGCATGTAAGCTCACCTCAGATATTGCTGACTAGCTCACCTTTGAGCTTGCATGGGAGCTCATTGAGTAGCTCACCTAAGAGCTCAGCTAGGAGCTCAGCAAACAGCTCACCCAGGAGCTCATTGACCAACTTGACTTGAGCTTGCCCGGAAACTCGCTTGGGAGCTTTCCTGACAAATCACCTTGCCAGCTCACCTTGAGCTCGCCCAGGATCTCGCCAAGTAGCTCGAATTGAGGCGAGGTCCTCGGCGAGCTACTCAACGAGCTCACAATCGAGATCAAGTCAACCTACTCAGTGAGCTCCCAGGTGAGCTGTTAGGTGAGCTCACAGGCGAGCTACTTGGCGAGCTACTCAACAAACTCTGAAGTGAGCTACCAGACGAGCTCAAGGTGAGTTAGCAAGGTGAGATCCTCAGGGAGCTCAAGGCGAGCTCCCATGTGAGTTTTCAGGTGAGATGCTTGATGAGCTCCCAGGTGAGCTCAAGTTGAGCTACTCGACAAGCTTTTAGGCGAGCTCAAGGTGAGCTGGAAAGGTGAGCTATTAGGCAAGCTCCCAGGTGAGTTTCGGTTAGCTCAAGTTGAGCTGCTCGACAAGCTTGTGGGTGAGATGCTTGCAGAGCTCCCAGCTAAGCTCCTAGGTGAGCTGCTTTGTGAGCTCTGATGTGAGCTCAAAGGCAAGCTTGTCAGTAATCTCTGAGGTGAGCTTACATGTGAGCTACCAGATGAGCTCAAGGTGAGTTGGAAAGGTAATCTCAAGGCGAGTTGGTAAGGCAAGCTCAATCTGAGTTGGCAAGGTGAGGTGTTAGGCAAGCTCCCAGGGGAGTTCCCAGGTGAGTTACTCGACGAGCTCCCAGAAGAGCTCCCAGGCGAGCTACTTGGTGAGTTGTTTGGTGAACTCCCAGGTGAGCTACTAGGGGAGCTCCCAAGCGAGCTACTTGGCGAGCTCCTAGGTGAGGTGCTCGGCAAGCTCAAAAGTGAGCTCAAGTCAACCTACTCGGTGAGTGGCTCAGTGAGCTCCCAGGAGAGCTGTTAGGCAAGCTCCTAGGCGAGCTGTTATGTGAGCTCCCAGGAAAGCTGTTAGGTGAGCTCCTAGGTGAGCTACTTGGCATGCTCCTTGACGAACTCCGAGGTGAGCTACAAGATGAGCTCAAGGTGAGTTGGCAAGGTGAGCTCGTCAGCGAGCTAAAGGTGAGCTGGTAAGGGGAGCTGATAGACGAGATTACATGCGAGTTGGCAAGGCGAGCTATCAGGTGAGTTTTCAGACGAGCTACTTGACGAGCTTCCGGGTGAGCTCTAGTCGAGCTGCTCGGTGAGCTCCTGGGTGATCTCAAGGTGAGATGACAAGGCAAGCCATCAGGAGAGCTCCCAGGAAAGTTTTTGGGAAAGCTCAAGTCAAGCTGCTCGACGAGCTCCTAGGTGAGCTCCCAGGTGAGCTAAAAGGTGAGCTTATTGAAAATCTTTGAGGTGAGCTTACATGTGAGCTACCAGATGAGCTCAAGGTGAGTTGACAAGGTGAGCTCAAGGCGAGTTGGCAAGGTGAGCTACTTGGCGAGCACCCAGAAGAGCTCCCAGGTGAGCTACTTGGCGAGCTATTCAGTGAGCTCCTAGGTGAGCTGCTAGGCGAGCTCCCAAGGGAGCTACTTGGCAAGATCCTAGGTGAGGTCCCCTGTGAGCTCAAGTTAACCTACTTGGTGAACTGCTCGGTGAGATCCCATGTGAGTTGTTAGGTGAGATCCCAGGTGAGCTACTTGGCGAGCTACTCGACGAACTCTGAGGCGAGCTACCAGACGAGCTCAAGGCAAGTTGGTAAGGTGAGCTCCTCAGTGAACTCATGGCAAGCTGGCAAGGCGAGTTGATAGGTGAGCTCCCATGCGAGTTTCTGGGTGAGCTATAAGGTGAGCGCCCATGTGAGTTTTCAAGCAAGCTACTTGACGAGATCTTAGATGAGCTGCTGGGCGAGCTACTGGGTGAGCTCAAGGTGAGCTGTTAAGGTGAGCTGTCAGGTGAGCTCTCATGTGAGTTTCTGATCAAGCTCAAGTCAAGCTGCTCGATAGGATCCTATGTGAGCTACTTTCCGAGCTCCTAGCTGAGCTACTATATGAGCTACTCGGTGAGCTTCTAGGAAAGTTCAAAAGTGAGCTTATTGGAAATCTCTAAGGTGAGCTTATATGTGAGCTACCAGATGAGCTCAAGGTGAGTTGGCAAGGTGAGCTCAAGGCGAGTTGGTAAGGTGAGCTCAAGGTGAGTTGGTAAGGTGAGCTCCCAGGTGAATTCCCAGGTGAGTTAGTCAACAAGCTCCTAGGCAAGCTCAACTCAAACTAATCGGTGAGCTCCCAGAAGATCTCCCAGGTGAGCTACTTGGTGAGCTATTTGGTGAGCTCCTAGGCAAGCTGCTAGGTAAGCTCCCAGGTGAGCTACTTGGAGAGCTCCCATGCGAGGTCCCCGGCGAGCTCACAAGAGAGCTCAAGTCAACCTACTCGGTGAGCTCCTAGGTGAGTTGTTAGGTGAGCTCCTGGCGAGCTTCTTGGTGAGATGCTTGATGAACTTCGAGGTGAGTTACCAGACGAGATCAAGGTGAGTTGGAAAGTTGAGCTCGTCAGAAGGCTCAAGGTGAGCACACACGGTGAGTTGATAGGTGAGCTCCCATGTGAGTTTCTGGGCGAGCTGATAGGCGAGCTCGCATGTGTTATTTCTATCTTTTCATTCTCTTGAGAAACAGATAAGGGTTAGGGCTAGGAGGAATACCTGTTGAGTGTTGGGAAGGTGTGCGCGTACCGTAGAGAGATCAGACCGATTGTGAAGAGCTCCTTTTTGTCTGGGAAGGACTACCTGTAAATAAGAATGCAAGACCACCAGATTTTTAGTTAAACAATAAGTGAGGGAACTGCCTTGGGCCCAGGAAATATTAGACTTCCTTTCGAAGGTGGTCAGTTCCCTTTTAATACAAATTAATGCAAATGATAATAAAGAAGCTATTGCGAAATCACGATTTAGGTACCTCGTTACTAAAAGCAATAGAGACTAAACTACCAATAATAAAATGTCATGTTGTTTGTTTGGTCACTGGTTATTGATATGTTCAGATCAAGTTACAGGGATAGACAAGGCTGGATATGAGATTGTTTGGAGGTAAATAGGTGAAAGGTTGGTTTTTGGTATAAGTCACAGTGACCGATGCCGGTCACTGGATAACCGACCGCGGTTATAAAACTGATACCAGTAGGGGATAACCGATATCGGTAGGGGCAGTGATTTAGGGGCTTTTAAATGGAGGTTGGTTGTAAGGTGGTTATGGGGTTTAGAAGGTTGGTAGATGGTTGAGGGGAGTAGTAGGGTGATAGAGAAGACTCAGAGAGTGAGAAAGCTGTCTTTGGGGCAATATAGAGATGGATGAATGAAGGTTAGGTGCAGGGTGCTGCCAGGTGGTAGATCCAGGAGTGAGCTTATAATCACTATGAATCAAAAGTTCACAAAGTAGTGTCTAGAAGCATACAAGGTAATAAAAGAGACTACTTACTAGTTTCTGATGTGGATGCAGGTCCAAGGAATGCAGTGGTGAAGGCAAGGCTCAGTTGGGATGATCCGGCAATCGGAAGTGAGCTGATGAAGCTATCCTCTGACTCTCCCAATGTTTGGATGAGTGTGACAGTGATCTAGTTGCTCAGTTACAGTCTTGGGCTCAATACTCCTCTCTGCAACCTCTTCTCTCTCTCTCTCACTTGTCTCTCTCTTGCAAATGAATTCGGATCTTTTGGTTTTGGTTGGGGGAGGTCATTTACAGGGAACCAATGGCGGTTACCTAACCAGCACCAGTCGAGTAGGGACCGATGTCGGTTAGGTCAAAGTTGGTTATTTTTAGTAAAATAGCCAACTTTCCCTCCATTTCTCCCGAGGGGTCAATTGTGGGCTTGGTCAAGTCATTATTAGGTTCGTTTTGGTGTGGGTGAGGGGTGATGAGTCATGGGTGTGGGTCTGGACCAAGTTATAGGTCTTAATTAGGTTAGTTTAGGGTTAGGGCTAGGTCATGGTGAGGTGGCGAGGTGAGGTGGCAGGGTTGGAGATGTGGATTTATTAATTATAAGGTAATTAATAAATAATTAAGTGTGTAAGGTTTAGGTGGTGAGGTAGGGTTAGGTTGCGAGACGAGATGCGGGGCACAGGGCATCGTAAGACCCAAATTTGGTGTCTACATTTTCCCCTTGTTGTCGTGTAGCTTGTCTTGTAAAGCTGCACTGACAATAATAAGAAGTGGTTGCCCCAGTTAAGGGTATAGGTAATCCCCCTCAAATCTATCACAGATTGAGGTGACGTGAAATCAGGGATAGGGTTGATAAAGGGTGAATGATGATGAGATGATGGTAAGATGGTGGGGTAAGTTCAAGGAAGCAGACGCACGTTGAAATGTAGTAGTGCGACCAGGGTACACGATTTGAAGAGCAAACAAGCAATTCATAGGCAAAGGTCGATAGTTTATCCAAACAAGGTTGATATAATCCTGGTATCCAAGGCATAGGAAGTAGCTCCAGGGGATATAACGGGTAAGGTACCGGAACGTTTAGGCATGTTCGGCAGTACCAAATGGTTGGTTTGGTTGAGATAAATGTCACGGTCTCGGTCTAGGCAAAGCTGGTCGGCTGATCAATTCAAGTATCCTAGTCATGCTAAAACATGAACAGGTGAGCTCGATTGAACAAACAACTACATGATGGGTGGATAGAATCGTAATTTGTGGGCCTCAGTCGAGGTACTTAATTGGTATCTTGGGTCGGGCCGATTGGTTGGTGCGGCCTTGGGTCAGGCCGATTGGTTGGTTGCGGCCTTGGGTTGGGCCGATGGTTGGTTGCGGGTGGGTCAGGCCTTGGGCGGCCTTGGGTCAGGCCGATTGGTTGGTTGCGGCCTTGGGTCGGGCCGATTGGTTTGGTTACGGCCTTGGGTCGGGCCGATTGGTTGGTTGCGGCCTTGGGTCGGGTGATTGGTTGACGGCCTTGTGGCCGATTGGTTGGTCTTGGGTCCGATTGGTTGGTTGGCCTTGGGTCGGGCCGATTTGGGTTACGGTCGGGCCGATTGATTGGTTGCGGCCTGATTGGGCGATTGGTTGGTTACGGCCTTGGGTCAGGCCGATTGGTTGGTTGCGGCCTTGGGTTAGGCTGATTGATTGGTTGCGGATTGGTTGGTTGCGGCCTTGGGTCGGGCCGATTGTATGTTGTGTGAGTGTTTGGTGATAAAAAAGGTGAGTGTTATCAATATAAATACGTGAAAATATTTATATTTTTAAGGAAAACACAACACATGATAGGTTATGGTAGGGGATGGTCGAGCTAACCTTGGGAGACCCCATGTCTCCTAAGTGCTGCCTACATAGCCCATTGCACAAAGCAAGGAGGGGCCTCAGACCGATGTAGTTCTCCCTTAGGACCAGGGAGAGGTGAATTCAGGCAATTTGGTTGTGGTTAGGCAATTTGTTGGTTGGTAAAAGTTTGATGTTGGTAGGGTAATGTTGTTGGTGTTGGTAAGGTATTGGCGGTGTTGGTGTGGGTATAGGTGAAGTGAGGGTTAGCTTACCCAAGCATAGGAAACCGTGTCCTGATTAAGGTCAACACATAATCCTAGATTCAGGTAAAAGAGGCAAAAGTGTCCCATAGTTGGAAAGAGCTAAACAAACCACGTATTATCGTAGGATGAGCTTGAATCCCTAGGTACCTTGCATAGGCGAGAAGTCGATAGGTGAAAAGAGTTGTATAATCACAATATATCGGATATACGTCACGTCCCTTGAGTTTTGTTGTTTTGAAGAATGGTGAGGTGAGGTGGATGGTATAGCTGGGGTGCAGAGAACTTGTTATAAGGTGATTATTCTGATGAAAGAGAACCAAACCTAAATAGACAAGTCCATGACTCAAAAGTGCTTTTGAATACTGCTTTTATTTTTCTGGATATAGACTGATCGATGCGGGAAGTCTATATGGGATATGCATTTTGTTGTTCTTGAGGTCTTCACGAAGCTGATCAATGCGAGAAGCTTCTGATAGAGGCTGACTTTGTATAGCTGTCCTTCAAGGGAGCAGTCTACTTATAGTAGCAGATGCGGCTTTGCACATAGCTGTCCTTCGAGGGAGCAGTCTAGTTTATAGCTTAGAGGTCTAGATGTCCGTTTGGCATGAAGCATCTAGTTTTGCAGGAAGTTTGACTCAAGAATATCCCAGAATTGTATAATTGAGAACTTGTTATTTTGATACTTTTAAGTCATGGACCAGACTAAAAAGGGGAAGGCATCTTTAAGAGGAGGTGATGATCAAAACACGTGAGTTTGATTCTACTTTGAGATGCATGAAACAAGGTGTATGAGGTGGTAAATGAGCTCAAGGGACGAGCGCAAGGTAGATAAGAAGTGATGTAACACTAAATTCAATAGTAGAATGGTCGGAGATGCAAGGCATTAAGGGGTTCAGGCTCAGGTTTACCATTAAGCGAAGCTAAACGATAAGTACCTGATCCGTAAGTGTGAGTGATAATGTAAGGCCCAATCCAATTAGGAGCAAATTTTCCACGTTTGCTCTTTTCTAGTTTGGTTACATGTTGATTCTCTTTGAGGACAAGATCACCAATCTTAAAGGTACACTCATGAATTCACTTATCATAAGCACGCTTGATGTGCTTTTGATAAATTTGAAGGTGGTCAAGAGCTGTAAGACGACGCTTGTCAAGAAGCTCTAATTGGGCTAACCACTCTTGGCGAAATTCATCATTGGTGAGAATATCCTGGAGAGATATTCTGAGGGAAGGGATTTGTATTTCGAGAGGCAAGACAGCCTCGGTACCATACACCAAAGAGAATGGTGTGGCATTAGTGGAAGTATGAATGCTGGTACGATAAGCCCAAAGGGCAAAGGGGATGTGATAATGCCAGTTTTTCCCAGAATTGTTAACGACTTTCATGATAATTTTGGTTAAGGTTTTGTTAGAAGATTCGGCTTGACCATTTGCTTGTGGATAGTAGGGTGACGAGAAGCTAAGTTTGATACCAAAGTTGTCACAAAGGGCTCGTAACAGCTTATTTTTGAAAGATTTTCCATTATCTGTTATCAGGTGATGAGGAACACCAAAACGACAGATAATGTGATGATTAATGATCTCAACGATTTTCTTTTTTTTGGTTGAAATGAGTGGAATGGCCTCCACCCATTTAGTGTAATATTCGGTTGCCGTGATGATCCAATGGTGACGTTGTGAAGAAGGCGGGTGAATCTCACCAATAAGGTCTAAACCCCATTGTGAGAAAGGCCAAAGATCTCGTGCGACCTGTAGCGGGTGGCTGGGAGTATGTTGAAGGTTGGCATGTTGTTGACACATAACACAATGCTTAACATATTCGCAGCAGTATTTATTAAGAGTAGGCCAATAATATCCTAGGTGAAGGATCCGCTTGGCCATGGCAAGGCCACTAAAGTGCCCACCACAAATTCCGTCATGGACTTGTTGGATGGTATGGGTGACTTCAGCGCCGGTTAGACATCGAAGGAGGATACCATCGAAGCCACGTTTATAGAGGAGTCCCCCCATGATGACATAATGAGAAACACTTTTAAGAAAAGCACGTTTTCCATTACTAGTAAGGTCAGGTGGGAGAACAGAGGTTGTAAGGTAGTCGTGAAATTGGTGATACCAGGTATCCTGCGAATCAGCAGATACATTATTTACCATACAAACATCCGGGACTAAGTAAGATGGGGCAAAGAGTTGTTGGACCAAGACAAATATGTCAGAGTCAGTTGGTGAGGTAGGAATTTGTGAGGCCAAGCAAGCCATAGTATCTGCAAATTTATTAGTTGAGCGTGGAACGGTTTGGATAGAATAATGAGTAAATAAGGTCAAAAGTGAATCCACGTAACGTTTGTACTTTTGAAGTTCCTCATTTTTACATTGGTAGATGCCAGTAACTTGATTTACTACCAATTGAGAGTCACCAAAAATGTTAATAGACTTCACACCTAAGTGTAACACAACGTGAAGACCCAAAACAAGGGCCTCGTATTCCACTGTATTGTTAGTGCAGGGGAAATCGAGCCTGAATGAAAGAGGCATAGGTTCACCATCAAGAGGAATGAGAACAACGCCTGCCCCTCCACCGCGCTGACATTTAGATCCATCGAAGAAGAGGGTCATCGGATAAGACGCATCACTGAGCGAAAGGGTTGCGATGAGTTCATCAGGGAAAGTAAAATTGGTAAATTGTTCCCCAGGTAAAGGGGCTTCCGCGAGTTGATCTGTGATAGTTTGTCCTTTGACTGATTTCTGGTGTACAAACTCAAGGTCGAGGTCGGCGAGGAGCATAAGCCATCGGGTGATGCGTTGGTTTAGATGAGGTTTGGCGTACATATAATGTATGGGGTCAGCATTGGTGATGACAAAAGTTTTGTGATTCAGGAGGTAATGTCGGAGTTTGGTGGCCACGAATGATAGGGCTAGGCACAACTTTTCTACGTGTGTATACCTAGTCTCGTAATCCACAAGAGTACGGCTTATGTAATAAACTGCTTGCTCTCGATGCTCGGAGTCACGATGTGCGAGCATGGCTCCTACAACATGGTCGGTGGCAGAAAGGTAAAGGTAGAAAGGGTGATTGTCCTGAGGTGGGATAAGCACGGGTGGCTGCAAGAGATAAGCTTTAAGAGCCTCAAAGGCTTGGTGGCACTCCTCGCTCCATTGAAAGACAATGTCCTTTTTAAGGAGATGATGGAAAGGTTGACATCGATCCGAGAGTTGTGAGATGAAACGCCGGATAGATTGGAGTTTTCCCTGCAAACTACGCAATTGTTTTAGGTTAGTGGGTGGGGGAATTTCTAAGATAGCTTTGACTTTAGCTGGGTCGACCTCAATGCCATGCAAAGAGATGATAAAGCCAAGGAGTTTTCCCGAAAGGATGCCAAAGACACATTTCTTTGGTTGAAGATGAACACAGTATTGTAACAGGTGATCGAAAATAATGGTTAAAACATCGAGATGTTCACTGCGATGTTTGGATTTTCCAAGAAGATCATCGACATAATCCTCAAGGATAGTGTGCATAATGTCATGAAAAATGTAAGTCATAGCCCACTGATAGGTCGCACCAGCATTCTTAAGGCCAAATGGCATGACACGATAGCAGAAGGTCCCCCAGGGGGTAATGAAGGTGGTTTTATGTTGATCGGCCGGGGCTACTAAAATTTGATTGTATCCCGAGAAACCATCCATGAGAGAAAGCATCTCATGGCCCGCAGTGAGATCAACAAGTTGATCAATGCTAGGTAGGGGGAAGTCATCCTTTGGGCAAGTGAGGTTAAGGTCCCAGAAATCCGTACATATCCGAAGTCCCCCCATCGCTTTAGTGAC
This sequence comes from Taxus chinensis, assembly GCA_019776745.2. Taxonomy (NCBI): domain Eukaryota; kingdom Viridiplantae; phylum Streptophyta; class Pinopsida; order Cupressales; family Taxaceae; genus Taxus; species Taxus chinensis. The sequence continues at coordinate 21,949 of CM034157.1, forward strand.
AGGTACGACATTAGAAATCCATTGAGGATAGTCAATAGGTAAGATGAAAGAAACAGAAAGGAGTCGTTGAAGCTCTTCTTTAACCAAGAGGGCAATGCGTGGATGCATTTTTCTCAGTTTCTGTTTAACTGGTTTGGAGTCTGGTTTCAGAGTGATGTTATGGACAACAATGTCAGGATCGATTCCTGGCATGTCGGCGTAGGACCAAGTGAAAGCTTGATTGCGGGCACGGAGGAAGGTAGTGAAGGTGGCTTGTTCTGATGCGTCGAGAGATTGTCTGATCTTTACAATGTGAGGATCATCCTCCGTGTGGATGTTGATTTCTATAGTCGACTCATTCAACATGGTTTGGGTTTCAGATGGTAAGGGCATTGAATATAAGAGTCATCCGCACCAAGGTAGGTGAGGATGGAGTCATCATCCTGGCACTCCACAACATTAATCGAAGGTGAGTCTTCTTCGATCATGTCTGGATACAAAAGGGGGAGAGAAGATGGGTCTTCACCATCGCGTTGATAAGTGAGAGGACCTAGGAAGATAGCATTCACGAAAAAAAAAAGTTAGGAGGGATAGATTCTGGGTCTATCGACTCCGTGGGTGAAGATGGCAAAATGGGCGTTGATGGTTCGGAAGGGGTGACTTCGTCATCTTCCTGGATACAATTGACATGAGGTTTCTTCAGTGTAGGTGGTTCAGAAAATCCAAGACCACTACGATCTTTGTGTTTGCGTGTAGTCATGGGAATGATCGTATGTCGGCCTTGTTCATAAAGACCGAAACCAAAACCTTTCCAAGCACAGCGAGTCAGGAAGGTGAGGGCGAAACGACGGTTGGTTAGATATTGAAAATCAGATTGGAAGGGAACCACACCAAGGGGAGGTTCAGGGGTGACAGAGGATGCGTTGACACCCCCATACGTTAGGTTGGTGTGGCAATTAGGTGGTCCGTAGGAGATCACCTCCCCCACACGACGGTCATAGGTAGGATGCGCATGTAACTGTCCATACTCTTGTGGGGTATGGAAGGTGCTAACGTTGTATAGGTGGTACTCCCCTAGCGTAAGGCATTGAAAAACACCTACCAAGGGATCCGAGGTTGGGATGTTGTCCGCGGGGAAGGAAGAGGTATTCGCGTCGGTGGTTTCATTGGTTGATGGTGTGGGTGCGGCTAAGGTGGATGGTTGAGGCGTGGTTGAAGTAGATGGTTGGGTTGGATCAATGGGTGCCTTGACTGGTACAAGCACATCATTAGGGTGGTATAACATATTACAGGTTTTGAAGGGGGAAGCGTCAGCTGTGACGGTGTATGACTTCCCCTCATACTCAAATTTTATGCATCTATGTAAGGTGGAGGGAACGCATCCCATAGCCCAGATCCAAGGGTGGCCTAACAACATGTTGTATTGGAACTCTCCCTCAAGGACATAGAAGAGTTCGGGCAAGGTACGTGGCCCTACACGAATGTTAAGGATCACGGTGCCTAGGGTAGAAGTAATAGCATCGTTGAATGAACGCAACATGGTGGGGTTGGCACACATGCAGCTAGGAGGGATATTCATCTGTTGGAAGGCTTTGGAAGAGATGATGTTTAGGCTAGTGCCCCCGTCGATCATAACATGACGTACCCAGATGTCCTGGACGTAAGCCGAGATGAAAAGAGTGGGGTCAGGATCTTCTGCACCAAAGACGACAATTTCTTCTTCGGAAAAACTGACAGCAGTGGCTTGCTGTATAGGGACAGAGGTGGTTGTGGAGGTAGGTTGTTTGGTGAGAGAAGCGACGTGGTTGGGTGTTAAGATGGAGGTGACGGGTAGGGTTTCGTTAGGTAGGACCTCTATCCCTTGGAGGATCTCAATTAGAGCTTGCCGATGAGATTCAGATGTTTGAATGAGATCATAGAGTGTCATTTTTACAGGAGATTGGTGAAGTTGTTTGATCATGGTGCGATGGGAAACTCCATCAGAGACTGGATAGGCAGGTCCACGAATAACCACTTTAGGTGGTGGTGTGATCGGGATGGCGGAAGGAGAAAGAGAGGCCGCAGGTGTGCTCTCTTTAGCTTTTCCATTGTTTTTCTGACCTCGAGTAGCAATGCTAATCATGTTGATCTCATGAATACGAGATGAGGAAGATGGCAGGGATAAGTCATTGTTCTCGAGAGGTGGGGTTGCAATGATGATAGATTTTGGTGAGGCGGGGACAGGTGGTATAGGAGAAGGGATCGAAGCTAAGGGCTTTTCCCTCCGTAAGTTGTCTTTCTTAGATTTTCTATCCGAGATAGGCAACTGGTGAAAGATGGCTTTCAAAGCTTTGCATCCTTCTACATTGTGTCCTGGTGTGCGGTGGTAGGCACAGATTTTAGATTCATCATAACCTATAGGTCGAGGTTTAGATGGATCATAGGGTCTGAGTGGGGGTAGGGAAATGGTCGCATCCCCTACCAACATATCAAGGATCTTGGTGTAAGATCCTTTGAGCGGGTCAAATTCAGATGAAGATGAGGCTATTGATTGAGTGGGTGAGATTATTGATTGTTTTGGTAATGGTTGGGTACGAGTGGTTCGTACGGGTGGTGGTTTAGGCAAGGGATTTTGATGATTGGGTTTAACTAGGCGTGGCTTCTTCTACGCAGAAGTCATGTTTAGCTGGTTAGATGATGAGGCCACAGATGACGTGGTGGCAGGAAACAACCATGGGGAAAGAGGAGCGACAACAAACAAGTCCTTCGATGATCGAGTTTGCTTAGGGTTGGTGGGTAGGTAGGATACTTAGGGCGATGGTGTTAAGACACCTGTGGATTTCTGTATGGGTGCAGAAGGTGCAGGTCGTGTTAAAGAAGACGTGGGAGGCATGGTGTATTGAGGCAAGGTGGAGGGGTGAGGCCCCAATATAGAAGGTAGGTGTGATGGTGAGGGTTGAAACCGTGCCTGCTATACTGGTGTGATCGGGGGAAAGGGTTTTAGTTGTGGCAGAGGCATAGATTGGACTCGAGGAGATTGGGTCTGTCTCCTAGGTGGATTGACGGCTTTATTTTTGGATAAATCTAACCGTTTAGGTGGGTGCGTCAGGCTGGGTATTGGTGAAGTCCCAAGCGTAGGGGAAGGTTTGGTTAGGTTGATAGAGGTGGATGAGGTATTCGGTAGAGATGAGGGGGGTGAAGGTGAGGACATAGGCATTTTGAGCTTTTGTAAAAACTTTGGGCATATGGTAGAGGTGTCTGGATTAGTCATCTGCATTTGAGTAGAGCATGGTGTACTCAAACGTTCCCATAAGACTCGTCTATCTTCTGGGGGATGACAATCTTCACGTGTGGATGGGAATTTTGGTATGGAAGAGAAGTGGGCTGTGATTCCGGTCCACTGTGGGTGTGATACAGGGGGCGAATGAGGCGCTGTATCAATGGGTGTTAAGAGGTCAACCGGTCGCTGGAAAGATTTAGGCGATGAAGAACTGATAGGGAGGAGGGCATGTTCTAGAGGATCCGTCATGGTTAAGGAGTTTGGTGATGTAGGCTCGAGGGGTTTCTCCTCTAAGGATGACAGAAAAAGTGGCGATCCTTCTTCTTTTGCAGCAAGAGTGGTGGAAGGAGATGTTTGGGAAATAGATAGGTTGGATAACATCCGCTCACAGTCTTGCAGGGATGTGGTGTAAGAAGGCTCTTCTGTGAGAAGAGAACTCTGGGTGGTTGATTCCTTTATGGGTAAAGGAATAGTGGGGCTGTCCTCTTGTCCTGATGAAGGAGAAGGGGGCGAGGACCCCTGCGTTGGTGAAGAGGCTTGATTCAGAATTTCCTCGATGGAAGCCCTTGGTTGGGAGTTGAAAACCACATGGATCTCATGCACACTCTTCTCCTCGGCTGAGGTTTCTTGGTTTGTGTTACTGTTAGATGAATGGTTTGGAAATGGTTTGTTGAAGATTTTTAAATTTTGATTAGCAGGGGCATTAGGATTATCAAGGGTTATATCCCCTGCATCAACCATTTCCTGCACTATGTTTTTCAACATCTTGCAGTTTTCGTGGTTGTGTCCCTTCACGCGATGGAAGTTACAGAAGTCATTTTCTTTATACCAAGAAGGTATAGTGTGGGTGGAATCAAACCCAGAGTGAGGTTTAATAGGAGGCAAGGTGATAGCTCCTGCTTTAAGCAATTTTTCCAAGATCACATCATAAGTTTCTCCCAAGGGAGTGTACTTGATGGGCTCGGCTTTATACTTATAGGTGGATTTTGGCTGGGTATTAGACGGTGCTTGAGATTTGACCGTCACCGCGTGTACGGCTCCTTTTGATTTCGAAGCAGCCGATGCATGAGAGTTGGTGGTGTTGGGTTTGTTGGTGGAGTCTTGGGTTCAGAAATTTGAGTTTTTGTTGCGCAACTTCAATTTCTCCTCCTCTAAGGCTCGAATCTCTAGTTTCCGAGCCATAGTAAAGGCCTCATCAAAGGTGTGGAAAGTTTGAATTTGGAGGGTGGGAGAAATGTGTTTAGCGCAGGCCCGCGTAAAGAGTTCGATGAGCTCAGCCTGAGGTAAGGCATAAGTAAGTTGGTTGATGAGGCCCCGCCATCATCCAACGAAATCTGCGATAGACTCATCTTCAAATTGTCGGATGGCATAGAGGTCGGTAATGGATACTTTCTTGGCAATATTGATGGAGAAGTGATCCAAGAAAGATTGGGCTAACTGGTTAAAGGAGAAGATTGAGTGCTGGGCTAAAGCACTGTACCACTCCAAGGTAGGTCCTGATAAGGACATGGGGAAGGTACGGAGTAGTAAGGCATCGTCATGAGCAATCAGATAGCAGGCATGTCTAAATGATCGCAAGTGTTGTTGAGGGTCCTCCTTACTACTAAAGTGAGTAAATTTTGGTAATTCCCATTGAGGAGGATATGTATGAAGGGGGACAGAAGGATGAATAGGCTCCCGACAAACTTGCTCGTATGTCAGGGTGTTACGGCTTCCTGAAACAGAAGCCTCAAGATTTTGCATCTTGTCCATCATCTGTTTGATTAAATCATTGGTTGGGTTAGATGATGGTGTTGTCATCGTAAACGGAGGAGGATTGGGCCAAGAGCCACTACTAGACAATGGTGGGGTTGAATGTTGATAAGGTAACGATGATGAATGTGTTGGGGCGGCTGAATAAGGGTGTCCTATATAAGATGTTGAGGCCACCGGATGAGTCTGCGGAAATGAAAAGGTGGGCGGAGCCTGAGAGGGAAAGCTCATGTGGATAGATGGTAGAGAGCAAGTTATGAAAGAGGCAATCTACGGGAGAGATGAGGTAGGGGCAGTGGATGGTAGTGATATGTGGGGCCCCAGATTAACCAAAGGAAGGCCAATTGGTGCAGTATGAACCACCGAAGCCACTGAGCTGGGAGACGGGGCTAAGGATGAAGATGGTGAGGTGGAGTTATTAGGTGGGGAAGGGGCTAAGTGAGTGGCTATACTAATAGGCATACCAAAGAGGAGCTGACCGTCGGGTGTACGGTTAGGGGTATGAGACAAATAATACTGTACGGTGCTAGGATTAGCATCCAAAAATTTGGCAAAGTCTGGATCTCCTACAGGGATCTTGGGAAAAGCACTGGTGTCCGTAGGATTCCCCATAGGATGCAAAGGGGGTGACTCAGGCAAAGACACGGAACAAGCATGTGAAACCATGGCTGCGGCTTGTTGCCGGGTGATAACAACCATGGACAAGAGGATACAACAGGGAATTAGTCAATCAGGAACAGAAACAGCAACAAAATGTTGGAATTGGTAGGTTGTTGGTTTGTCAGGAACTGTGAAACACAGTAACCGATATCGGTCTGGTAACCGATGTCGGTCAGACGGTAGCCGGCGTCGGTCAGTGTAACCGATGTCGGTAGAAGAGGACCGGTGTCGGTCACTGTGAAGGCAAAGAGAGAATGTAAGAGGCTGCTGGTTTGGGGATAACAAGGCTTAGTATACCCACCAAACTGTCTGAAGTGATCACTGAGACAGGGTATAACAGAGAAACAGAACTGAAAGAAAAAAAAAAACAAGCAAGATGCACAAGCAAATCAAGAGACTAACCCTAGGATTAGTTTTAATCACTTTGGGCTTATGCCTTAGACGCAAGATGATGTCAATCGTAAACAAAAGACCTAAGGGAGATGTCAAGTTTGTTTTGGCTTGTAAGGCTACCTCAATCGGGTGGAGGAATACCGCGGGAAGGGGGGATGTTTGAGATGTTGTGTAGATTATGATGTGATTTGGTATGTGTTGTGCAGTGAGAGTAAGATTAATTTCTTGTCAATACCATGGATATCACCCCCACGTGTACGACCTGTTACTTAATCTACGTTCACTAGAATTAAAAACAGCAAGCAAGAATGTGATGCACGTGTTTTAAACCCAAATCGAAAATGATATTCGATGAAGCAAAGAAAGAGAAGAGGTTAAGAAGATGACTTTCACTAATGCAAAGATGCGAAAGAAAGACAAGTTCTTTTACCAAAATGACAAAATATTTTGTGAATATTTAGAAGAAAGAAACAGCAAGTGTGCTCCCTATATGAAAACAAGCAAGAAAGAAAGAAACCCGAGAAGGGTCCCACCGGGCGTGCCAAAATGTTTCACACAGAATTTTGTTCCAGAATAGAGTTATTTCTATCTTTTCATTCTCTTGAGAAACAGATAAGGGTTAGGGCTAGGAGGAATACCTGTTGAGTGTTGGGAAGGTGTGCGCGTACCGTAGAGAGATCAGACCGATTGTGAAGAGCTCCTTTTTGTCTGGGAAGGACTACCTGTAAATAAGAATGCAAGACCACCAGATTTTCGTTAAACAATAAGTGAGGGAACTGCCTTGGGCCCAGGAAATATTAGACTTCCTTTCGAAGGTGGTCAGTTCCCTTTTAATACAAATTAATGCAAATGATAATAAAGAAGCTATTGCGAAATCATGATTTAGGTACCTCGTTACTAAAAGCAATAGAGACTAAACTACCAATAATAAAATGTCATGTTGTTTGTTTGGTCACTGGTTATTGATACGTTCAGATCAAGTTACAGGGATAGACAAGGCTGGATATGAGATTTTTTGGAGGTAAATAGGTGAAAGGTTGGTTTTTGGTATAAGTCACAGTGATCGATGCCAGTCACTGGATAATCGACCGCGGTTATAAAACCTGTACCGGTAGGGGATAACCGATATCGGTAGGGGCATTGATTTAGGGGATTTTAAATGGAGGTTGGTTGTAAGGTGGTTATGGGGTTTAGAAGGTTGGTAGATGGTTGAGGGGAGTAGTAGGGTGATAGAGAAGACTCAGAGAGTGAGAAAGCTGTCTTTGGGGCAATATAGAGATGGATGAATGAAGGTTAGGTGCAGGGTGCTACCGGGTGGTAGATCCAGGAGTGAGCTTATAATCACTATGAATCAAAAGTTCACAAAGTAGTGTCTAGAAGCATACAAGGTAATAAAAGAGACTACTTACTAGTTTCTGATGTGGATGCAGGTCCAAGGAATGCAGTGGCAAAGGCAAGGCTCAGTTGGGATGATCCGGCAATCGGAAGTGAGCTGATGAAGCTATCCTCTGACTCTCCCAATGTTTGGATGAGTGTGACCGTGATCTAGTTGCTCAGTTACAGTCTTGGGCTCAATACTCCTCTCTGCAACCTCTTCTCTCTCTCTCACTTGTCCCTCTCTTGCAAAATGAATTCGGATCCCTTTTTTTTGGTTGGGGGAGGTCATTTACAGGGAACCGATGGTGGTTACCTAACCGATGCCGGTCGCGTAGGGACCGATGTCGGTTAGGTCAAAGTTGGCTATTTTTAGTAAAATAGCCAACTTTCCCTCCTTTTCTCCTGAGGGGTCAGTTGTGGGCTTGGTCAAGTCATTATTAGGTTTGTTTTGGTGCGGGTGAGGGGTGATGAGTCATGGGTGTGGGTCTGGACCAAGTTATAGGTCTTAATTAGGTTAGTTTAGGGTTAGGGCTAGGTCATGGTGAGGTGGCGAGGTGAGGTGGTAGGGTTGGAGATGTGGATTTATTAATTATAAGGTAATTAATAAATAATTAAGTGTGTAAGGTTTAGGTGGTGAGGTAGGGTTAGGTTGCGAGACGAGATGCGGGGCACAGGGCATCGTAAGACCCAAATTTGGTGTTCCAGAATAGAGTTATTTCTATCTTTTCATTCTCTTGAGAAACAGATAAGGGTTAGGGCTAGGAGGAATACCTGTTGAGTGTTGGGAAGGTGTGTGCGTACCGTAGAGAGATCAGACCGATTGTGAAGAGCTCCTTTTTGTCTGGGAAGGACTACCTGTAAATAAGAATGCAAGACCACCAGATTTTTGTTAAACAATAAGTGAGGGAACTGCCTTGGGCCCAGGAAATATTAGACTTCCTTTCGAAGGTGGTCAGTTCCCTTTTAATACAAATTAATGCAAATGATAATAAAGAAGCTATTGGCGAAATCACAATTTAGGTACCTCGTTACTAAAAGCAATAGAGACTAAACTACCAATAATAAAATGTCATGTTGTTTGTTTGGTCACTGGTTATTGATACGTTCAGATCAAGTTACAGGGATAGAAAAGGCTGGATATGAGATTGTTTGGAGGTAAATAGGTGAAAGGTTGGTTTTTGGTATAAGTCACAGTGACCGATGCCGGTCACTGGATAACCGACCGTGGTTATAAAACCCGGTACCGGTAGGGGATAACTGATATCGGTAGGGGCAGTGATTTAGGGGATTTTAAATGGAGGTTGGTTGTAAGGTGGTTATGGGGTTTAGAAGGTTGGTAGATGGTTGAGGGGAGTAGTAGGGTGATAGAGAAGACTCAGAGAGTGAGAAAGCTGTCTTTGGGGCAATATAGAGATGGATGAATGAAGGTTAGGTGCAGGGTGCTGCCGGGTGGTAGATCCAGGAGTGAGCTTATAATCACTATGAATCAAAAGTTCACAAAGTAGTGTCTAGAAGCATACAAGGTAATAAAAGAGACTACTTACTAGTTTCTGATGTGGATGCAGGTCCAAGGAATGTAGTGGTGAAGGCAAGGCTCAGTTGGGATGATCCAGCAATCGGAAGTGAGCTGATGAAGCTATCCTCCAACTCTCCCAATGTTTGGATGAGTGTGACAGTGATCTAGTTGCTCAGTTACAGTCTTGGGCTCAATACTCCTCTCTGTAACCTCTTCTCTCTCTCTCACTTTCTCTCTCTTGTAAATGAATTCAGATCCTTGCAAATGAATTTGGATCCTTTGGTTTTGGTTGGGGGAGGTCATTTACAGGGAACCGATGGTGGTTACCTAACCGACGCCGGTCGAGTAGGGACCGATGTTGGTTAGGTCAAAGTTGGCTATTTTTAGTAAAATAGCCAACTTTCCCTCCTTTTCTCCCGAGGGGTCAGTTGTGGGCTTGGTCAAGTCATTATTAGGTTCATTTTGGTGTGGGTGAGGGGTGATGAGTCATGGGTGTGGGTCTGGACCAAGTTATAGGTCTTAATTAGGTTAGTTTAGGGTTAGGACTAGGTCATGGTGAGGTGGCGAGGTGAGGTGGCAGGGTTGGAGATGTGGATTTATTAATTATAAGGTAATTAATAAATAATTAAGTGTGTAAGGTTTAGGTGGTGAGGTAGGGTTAGGTTGTGAGATGAGATGCGGGGCACAGGGCATCGTAAGACCCAAATTTGGTGTCTACATTTTATGTTGTTGTGTAGCATTGTCTTGTAAAGCTGCACTGAAAATAATAAGAAGTGGTTGCCCCAGTTAAGGGTATAGGGTAATCCCCCTAGAAATCTATCACAGATTGATTGTGAAGGTGAATGTTTTGTGATGGGAAGGACTACCTGTAAATAAGAATGCAATGACCACCATGAGATTTTAGTTAACAATAAGTGAGGGATAAGCCTTGGGCCAAGGAAATATTAGACTTCCTTTGAAAGGTGGTCAGGATGACCTTTTAATAAAAATGATTTGAAAATGAAATAAAGAAGCTTCATTGCAAAGGCTCATAGATTTAGGTCCATTAAAAAGCAATTGATATAAATCCTGGTAATCCAAGGCATGGGAATTGGTCACCAGGTTATATGTTACGGGTAAGGTACAGGTTTAGGCATGTTCGGTAGGTATGAGATGGTTTGGAGGTAAATGAGGTGAAATGTTGGTTTTAGGTATAAGAAAAGCTGAGCTGATCCGGTCACTGGTATCCTAGTCATGGTAAAAATGAATTAGGTGAGCTTGATTAGGGGATAGCTACATGATATGTGGTAGAATCAGTGATTTGGGGCCTGGGGTAAATGGTAGGTTGGTTTAAGGTGGTTATGGGCCGATTAGAAGTTGGTAGATGGTTGAGGGGTTGGCCAATTAGTAGGGTGATAGAGAATACTCAGATTGAGTGAAAGCCTGCCTTTGAGGTCAATATAGAGATGGATTGAAGGTTAGGTGGCCAATTGGGGTTGCTACCTATGACGGGTGTAGAGTTCCAGGAGTGAGCTTATAATGGGCTATGAATCAAAAGTTGCACCTAGGTCTAGAAGCATACAAGGTTAAAAGATGCTACTTACTAGTTTCTGATGGGTCAGGTCCATTGGAATGTAGCCTTGGGAAGGTCAAGGGCCGATTGGTTGGATGCTGGCAATTGAAGTGAGGCTGATGGAAGTTATCCTTTGACTTGCTGAATGTTTGGATGAGTGGGTGACCAATGATCTAGTTGCTCAGTTTCTTGGACATAATACTTGGTTGTAGGACCCTCTTCTCTCTCTCACTGGGTCTTTCTTATCCTTGTGAAAAATGAATTTGGATCCTTTTGTTTTGGTTGGTTGAGGTCATTTACAGGGAACCGATGGTTGGTTACATTAACCTTGGGTGCTGGGTCAATTGGTAGGGACCGATTTCGGTTAGGTCAAAGTTGGCTATTAGTAAAATAGCCAAATTTCCCTCCTTTTCTCCTGAGGGGTCAGTTGTGGGCTTGGTCAAGTCATTATTAGGTTTGTTTTGGTTGGGTGAGGGGTGATGAGTCATGGTTGGGTCAGACCAAGGTTATAGGTCTAGAGGGATTAGGTTAGTTTAGGGTTAGGGCTAATCATGGTGAGGTGGCGAGGTGAGTGTGGCTGGAGATGGGTTGGAGATATGGATTTAGGAAATAGGTGGTTAAGGTAATGAGATGAATAAATAGATTAAGTGTGATAAGGGCAGGTTTAGGTTGACTACAGGATAGTACCGATTAGGTATAGTGGGTGACCGATATGATGGGCCAAAATGTTTCGCAGAGAATTTTGTTCCAGAATATAGTTATTTCTATCTTTTCATTCTCTTGAGAAACAGATAAGGGTTAGGGCTAGGAGGAATACCTGTTGAGTGTTGGGAAGGTGTGCGCGTACCGTAGAGAGATCAGACCGATTGTGAAGAGCTCCTTTTTGTCTGGGAAGGACTACCTGTAAATAAGAATGCAAGACCACTAGATTTTCGTTAAACAATAAGTGAGGGAACTGCCTTGGGCCCAGGAAATATTAGACTTCCTTTCGAAGGTGGTCAGTTCCCTTTTAATACAAATTAATGCAAATGATAATAAAGAAGCTATTGCGAAATCACGATTTAGGTACCTCGTTACTAAAAGCAATAGAGACTAAACTACCAATAATAAAATGTCATGTTGTTTGTTTGGTCACTGGTTATTGATACGTTCAGATCAAGTTACAGGGATAGACAAGGCTGGATATGAGATTGTTTGGAGGTAAATAGGTGAAAGGTTGGTTTTTGGTATAAGTCACAGTGACCGATGCCGGTCACTGGATAACCGACCGCGGTTATAAAACCGGTACCGGTAGGGGATAACCGATATCGGTAGGGGCAGTGATTTAGGGGCTTTTAAATGGAGGTTGGTTGTAAGGTGGTTATGGGGTTTAGAAGGTTGGTAGATGGTTGAGGGGAGTAGTAGGGTGATAGAGAAGACTCAGAGAGTGAGAAAGCTGTCTTTGGGGCAATATAGAGATGGATGAATGAAGGTTAGGTGCAGGGTGCTGCCGGGTGGTAGATCCAGGAGTGAGCTTATAATCACTATGAATCAAAAGTTCACAAAGTAGTGTCTAGAAGCATACAAGGTAATAAAAGAGACTACTTACTAGTTTCTGATGCGGATGCAGGTCCAAGGAATGCAGTGGCGAAGGCAAGGCTCAGTTGGGATGATCCGGCAATCGGAAGTGAGCTGATGAAGCTATCCTCCGACTCTCCCAATGTTTGGATGAGTGTGACCATGATCTAGTTGCTCAGTTACAGTCTTGGGCTCAATACTCCTCTCTGCAACCTCTTCTCTCTCTCTCTCACTTGTCCCTCTCTTGCAAAATGAATTCGGATCCCTTTGTTTTGGTTGGGGGAGGTCATTTACAGGGAACCGATGGTGGTTACCTAACCGACGCCGGTCACGTAGGGACCGATGTCGGTTAGGTCAAAGTTGGCTGTTTTTAGTAAAATAGCCAACTTTCCCTCCTTTTCTCCCGAGGGGTCAGTTGTGGGCTTGGTCAAGTCATTATTAGGTTTGTTTTGGTGCGGGTGAGGGGTGATGAGTCATGGGTGTGGGTCTGGACCAAGTTATAGGTCTTAATTAGGTTAGTTTAGGGTTAGGGCTAGGTCATGGTGAGGTGGCGAGGTGAGGTGGCAGGGTTGGAGATGTGGATTTATTAATTATAAGGTAATTAATAAATAATTAAGTGTGTAAGGTTTAGGTGGTGAGGTAGGGTTAGGTTGCGAGACGAGATGCGGGGCACAGGGCATCGTAAGACCCAAATTTGGTGTCTACATTTGCCCCTTGTTGTCGTGTAGCTTGTCTTGTAAAGCTGCACTGACAATAATAAGAAGTGGTTGCCCCAGTTAAGGGTATAGGTAATCCCCCTCAAATCTATCACAGATTGAGGCGACGTGAAATCAGGGATAGGGTTGATAAAGGGTGAATGATGATGAGATGATGGTAAGATGGTGGGGTAAGTTCAAGGAAGCAGACGCATGTTGAAATGTAGTAGTGCGACCAGGGTACACGATTTGAAGAGCAAACAAGCAATTCATAGGCAAAGGTCGATAGTTTATCCAAACAAGGTTGATATAATCCTGGTATCCAAGGCATAGGAAGTAGCTCCAGGGGATATAACGGGTAAGGTACCGGAATGTTTAGGCATGTTCGGTAGTACCAAATGGTTGGTTTGGTTGAGATAAACGTCACGGTCTCGGTCTAGGAAAAGCTGGTCGGCTGATCAATTCAAGTATCCTAGTCATGCTAAAACACGAACAGGTGAGCTCGATTGAACAAACAGCTACATGATGGGTGGATAGAATCGTAATTTGTGGGCCTCGGTCGAGGTACTTAATTGGTGCGGTCTTGGGTTGGGCGATTGGTTTGGGTGTCGGCCGATTGTTGGTTCAGGCCGATTGGTTGGTTGCGGCCTTGGGTCATTTGGGCCGATGGCCTTGGGTCGGCCGATTGGTTGGTTGTGGCCTTGGGTCGGGCCGATTGGTTGGTTGCGGCCTTGGGTCGATAAGGCCGATTGGTTGGTTGTGGCCTTGGGTCGGGCCGATTAATATTGGTTGCGGCCTTGGGTTGGGCCAAAACATTGAGTTGGTTGCGGAGGCAAGAGTTGGTTAGTTTGGGTAGGTGATGTCGTCATGTTAAAGGCAGTGGGATTACCTTTGAGGATGTAGAGGCCATCAGCCCTGTTGGATTGGTTTGGGTAGGCGCGGGGGCCTTGAGTTTCATACATAGGGGTAGGTCCGAGGCCGATAATAGAGAAGATGTATTTGTTTAACATCTAAATAAAACTGAATATGTATGTTGATTTGAGTTATGATAATAATAAGAATGTTTTTGTTTTGAATGTTTGGATTGATAAAGGACAAAGGTGAGTGTTATCAATATAAATACGTGAAAATATTTATATTTTTAAGGAAAACACAACACATGATAGGTTATGGTAGGGGATGGTCGAGCTAACCTTGGGAGACCCCATGTCTCCTAAGTGCTGCCTACATAGCCCATTGCACAAAGCAAGGAGGGGCCTCAGACTGATGTAGTTCTCCCTTAGGACCAGGGAGAGGTGAATTCAGGAAATTTGGTTGTGGTTAGGCAATTTGTTGGTTGGTAAAAGTTTGATGTTGGTAGGGTAATGTTGTTGGTGTTGGTAAGGTATTGGTGGTGTTGGTGTGGGTATAGGTGAAGCGAGGGTTAGCTTACCCAAGCATAGGAAACCGTGTCCTGATTAAGGTCAACACATAATCCTAGATTCGGGTAAAAGAGGCAAAAGTGTCCCATAGTTGGAAAGAGCTAAACAAACCACGTATTATCGTAGGATGAGCTTGAATCCCTAGGTACCTTGCATAGGCGAGAAGTCGATAGGTGAAAAGAGTTGTATAATCACAATATATCGGATATACGTCACGTCCCTTGAGTTTTGTTGTTTTGAAGAATGGTGAGGTGAGGTGGATGGTATAGCTGGGGCGCAGAGAACTTGTTATAAGGTGATTATTCTGATGAAAGAGAACCAAACCTAAATAGACAAGTCCATGACTCAAAAGTGCTTTTGAATACTGCTTTTATTTTTCTGGATATAGACTGATCGATGCGGGAAGTCTATATGGGATATGCATTTTGTTGTTCTTGAGGTCTTCACGAAGCTGATCAATGTGAGAAGCTTCTGATAGAGGCTGACTTTGTATAGCTGTCCTTCAAGGGAGCAGTCTACTTATAGTAGCAGATGCGGCTTTGCACATAGCTGTCCTTCGAGGGAGCAGTCTAGTTTATAGCTTAGAGGTCTAGATGTCTGTTTGGCATGAAGCATCTAGTTTTGCAGGAAGTTTGACTCAAGAATATCCCAGAATTGTATAATTGAGAACTTGTTATTTTGATACTTTTAAGTCATGGACCAGACTAAAAAGGGGAAGGCATCTTTAAGAGGAGGTGATGATCAAACCACGTGAGTTTGATTCTACTTTGAGATGCATGAAACAAGGTGTATGAGGTGGTAAATGAGCTCAAGGGACGAGCGCAAGGTAGATAAGAAGTGATGTAACACTAAATTCAATAGTAGAATGGTCGGAGATGCAAGACATTAAGGGGTTCAGGCTCAGGTTTACCATTAAGTGAAGCTAAATGATAAGTACCTGATCCATAAGTGTGAGTGATAATGTAAGGCCCAATCCAATTAGGAGCAAATTTTCCACGTTTTCTCTTTTCTAGTTTGGTTACATGTTGATTCTCTTTGAGGACAAGATCACCAATCTTAAAGGTACGCTCATGAATTCACTTATCATAAGCACGCTTGATGTGCTTTTGATAAATTTGAAGGTGGTCAAGAGCTGTAAGATGACGCTCATCAAGAAGCTCCAATTGGGCTAACCGCTCTTGGCGGAAGTCATCATGGTGAGAATATCATGGAGAGATATTCTGAGGGAAGGGATTTGTATTTGGAGAGGCAAGACAGCCCGGTACCATACACCAAAGAGAATGGTGTGGCATTAGGTGGTCTGTAGGAGATCACCTCCCCCACATGATGGTCATAGGTAGGATGCACATGTAACTGTCCATACTCTTGTGGGGTATGGAAGGTGCTAACGTTGTATAGGTGGTACTCCCCCAGCGTAAGGCGTTGAAAAACACCTACCAAGGGATCCGAGGTTGGGATGTTTTCCATGGGGAAGGAAGAGGTATTCACGTCGGTGGTTTCATTGGTCGAAGGTGTGGGTGTGGCTAAGGTGGATGGTTGAGGCATGGTTGAAGTAGATGGTTGGGTCAGATCAATGGGTGCCTTGACTGGTACAAGCACATCATTAGGGCGGTATAAAAAATTTAGGTTTTGAAGGGGGAAGTGTCAGCTGTGACGGTGTATGACTTCCCCTCATACTCGAATTTTATGCATCTATGTAAGGTGGAGGGAACATATCCCATAGCCCGGATCCAAGGGCGGCCTAACAACATGTTGTATTGGAACTCTCCCTCAAGGACATAGAAGAGTTTAGGCAAGGTACGTGGCCCTACATGAATGTTAAGGATCACGGTGCCTAGGGTAGAAGTAATAGCATTGTTGAATGAACGCAACATGGTGGGGTTGGAACATATGCAACTAGGAGGGATATTCATCTGTTAGAAGGATTTAGAAGAGATGATGTTTAGGCTAGTGCCCCCGTCGATCATAACACGACATACCTGAATGTCTTGGATGTAAGCCGAGATGAAAAGAGTGGGGTCAGGATCTTCTACACCAAAGACGACAATTTCTTCTTCAGAAAAACTGACAGCAGCGGCTTGCTGTACAGGGACAGAGGTGGTTGTGGAGGTAGGTTGTTTGGTGAGAGAAGTGACGTGGTTGGGTGTTAAGATGGAGGTGACGGGTAGGGTTTCGTTAGGTAGGACCTCTATCCCTTGGAGGATCTCAATTAGAGCTTGCCGATGAGATTCAGATGTTTGAATGAGATCATAGAGTGTCATTTTTACAGGAGATTGGTGAAGTTGTTTGATCATGGTGCGATGGGAAACTCCATCAGAGACTGGATAGGCAGGTCCACGAATAACCACTTTAGGTGGTGGTGTGATCGGGATGGTGGAAGGAGAAAGAGAGGCCGCAGGTGTGCTCTCTTTAGCTTTTCCATTGTTTTTCTAACCTCGAGTAGCAATGCTAATCATGTTGATCTCGTGAATACGAGATGAGGAAGATGGCAGGGATAAGTCATTGTTCTCGAGAGGTGGGGTTGCAATGATGATAGATTTTGGTGAGGCGGGGACAGGTGGTATAGGAGAAGGGATCGAAGCTAAGGGATTTTCCCTCCGTAAGTTGTCTTTCTTAGATTTTCTATCCGAGATAGGCAACTGGTGAAAGATGGCTTTCAAAGCTTTGCATCCTTCTACATTGTGTCCTGGTGTGCGGTGGTAGGCACAGATTTTAGATTCATCATAAACTATAGGTCGAGGTTTAGATGGATCATAGGGTCTGAGTGGGGGTAGGGAAATGGTCGCATCCCCTACCAACATATCAAGGATCTTGGCGTAAGATCCTTTGAGCGGGTCAAATTCAGATGAAGATGAGGCTATTGATTGAGTGGGTGAGATTATTGATTGTTTTGGTAATGGTTGGGTACGAGTGGTTCGTACGGGTGGTGGTTTAGGCAAGGGATTTTGATGATTGGGTTTAACTAGGCGTGGCTTCTTCTGCGCAGAAGTCATGTTTAGCTGGTTAGATGATGAGGCCACAGATGACGTGGTGGCAGGAAACAACCATGGGGAAAGAGGAGCGACAACAAACAAGTCCTTCGATGATCGATTTTGCTTAGGGTTGGTAGGTAGGTAGGATACTTGGGGCGATGGTGTTGAGACGCCCGTGGATTTCTGTATGGGTGCAGAAGGTGCAGGTCGTGTTAAAGAAGACGTGGGAGGCATGGTGTATTGAGGCAAGGTGGAGGGGTGAGGCCCCAATATAGAAGGTAGGTGTGACGGTGAGGGTTGAAACTATGCCTGCTGTACCGGTGTGATCGGGGGTGAGGGTTTTAGTTGTGGCGGAGGCATAGATTGGACTCGAGGAGATTGGGTCTGTCTCCTAGGTGGATTGACGGCTTTATTTTTGGATAAATCTAACCATTTAGGTGGGTGCGTCAGGCTAGGTATTGGTGAAGTCCCAAGCGTAGGGGAAGGTTTGGTTAGGTTGATAGAGGTGGATGAGGTATTCGGTAGAGATGAGGGGGGTGAAGGTGAGGACATAGGCATTTTGAGCTTTTGTAAAAACTTCGGGCATATGGTAGAGGTGTCTGGATTAGTCATCTGCATTTGAGTAGAGCATGGTGTACTCAAACGTTCCCATAAGACTCGTCTATCTTCTGGGGGATGAAAATCTTCACGTGTGGATGGGAATTTTGGTATGGAAGAGAAGTGGGCTGTGATTCCAGTCCACTGTGGGTGTGATACAGGGGGCGAATGAGGTGCTATATCAATGGGTGTTAAGAGGTCAACCGGTCGCTGGAAAGATTTAGGTGATGAAGAACTGATAGGGAGGAGGGCATGTTCTAGAGGATCCGTCATGGTTAAGGAGTTTGGTGATGTAGGCTCGAGGGGTTTCTCCTCTAAGGATGACAGAAAAAGTGGCGATCCTTCTTCTTTTGCAGCAAGAGTGGTGGAAGGAGATGTTTGGGAAATAGATAGGTTGGATAACATCCGCTCACAGTCTTGCAGGGATGTGGTGTAAGAAGGCTCTTCTGTGAGAAGAGAACTCTGGGCGGTTGATTCCTTTATGGGTAAAGGAATAGTGGGGCTGTCCTCTTGTCCTGATGAAGGAGAAGGGGGCGAGGACCCCTGCATTGGTGAAGAGGCTCGATTCAGAATTTCCTCGATGGAAGCCCTTGGTTGGGAGTTGAAAACCGCATGGATCTCATGCACACTCTTCTCCTCGGCTGAGGTTTCTTGGTTTGTGTTACTGTTAGATGAATGGTTTGGAAATGGTTTGTTGAAGATTTTTAAATTTTGATTAGCAGGGGCATTAGGATTATCGAGGGTTATATCCCCTGCATCAACCATTTCCTGCACTATGTTTTTCAACATCTTGCAGTTTTCGTGGCTGTGTCCCTTCATGCGATGGAAGTTACAGAAGTCATTTTCTTTATACCAAGAAGGTATAGCGCGGGTGGAATCAAACCCAGAGTGAGGTTTAACAGGAGGCAAGGTGAGAGCTCCTGCTTTAAGCAATTTGTCCAAGATCACATCATAAGTTTCTCCCAAGGGAGTGTACTTGATGGGCTCGGCTTTATACTTATAGGTGGATTTCGGCTGGGTATTAGACGGTGCTTGAGATTTGACCGTCACCGCGTGTACGGATCCTTTTGATTTTGAAGCAGCCGATGCATGAGAGTTGGTGGTGTTGGGTTTGTTGGTGGAGTCTTGGGTTCAGAAATTTGAGTTTTTGTTGCGCAACTTCAATTTCTCCTCCTCTAAGGCTCGAATCTCTAGTTTCCGAGCCATAGTAAAGGCCTCATCAAAGGTGCGGAAAGTTTGAATTTGGAGGGTGGGAGAAATGTGTTTAGCACAGGCCCACGTAAAGAGTTTGATGAGCTCAGCCTGAGGTAAGGCATAAGTAAGTTGGTTGATGAGGCCCCGCCATCGTCCAACGAAATCTGCGATAGACTCGTCTTCAAATTGTCGGATGGCATAGAGGTCGGTAATGGATACTTTCTTGGCAATATTGATGGAGAAGTGATCCAAGAAAGATTGGGCTAACTGGTTAAAGGAGAAGATTGAGTGCTGGGCTAAAGCACTGTACCACTCCAAGGTAGGTCCTGATAAGGACATGGGGAAGGTACGGAGTAGTAAGGCATCGTCATGAGCAATCAGATAGCAGGCATGTCTAAACGATTGCAAGTGTTGTTGAGGGTCCTCCTTACTACTAAAGTGAGTAAATTTCGGTAATTCCCATTGAGGAGGATATGTATGAAGGGGGACAGAAGGATGAATAGGCTCCTGACAAACTTTCTCGTATGTCAGGGTGTTACGGCTTCCTGAAACAGAAGCCTCAAGATTTTGCATCTTGTCCATCATCTGTTTGATTAAATCATTGGTTGGGTTAGATGATGGTGTTGTCATCGTAAACGGAGGAGGATTGGGCCAAGAGCCGCTACTAGACAATGGTGGGGTTGAATGTTGATAAGGTAACGATGATGAATGTGTTGGGGTGGCTGAATAAGGGTGTCCTATATAAGATGTTGAGGCCACCAGATGAGTCTGCGGAAATGAAAAGGTGGGCGGAGCCTGAGAGGGAAAGCTCGTGTGGATAGATGGTAGAGAGCGAGTTATGAAAGAGGCAATCTGTGGGAGAGATGAGGTAGGGGCAGTGGATGGTAGTGATATGTGGGGCCCCAGATTAACCAAAGGAAGGCCAATTGGTGCAGTATGAACCACCAAAGCCACTGAGCTGGGAGACGGGGCTAAGGATGAAGATGGTGAGGTGGAGTTATTAGGTGGGGAAGGGGCTAAGTGAGTGGCTATACTAATAGGCATACCAAAGAGGAGCTGACCGTCGGGTGTACGGTCAGGGGTATGAGACAAATAATACTGTACGGCACTAGGATTAGCATCCAAAAATTTGGCAAAGTCTGGATCTCCTACAGGGATCTTGGGAAAAGCACTGGTGTCTGTAGGATTCCCCATAGGATGCAAAGGGGGTGACTCAGGAAAAGACATGGAACAAGCATGTGAAACCATGGCTGCGGCTTGTTGCCAGGTGATAACAACCATGGACAAGAGGATACAATAGGGAATTAGTCAATCAGGAATAGAAACAACAACAAAATGTTGGAATTGGTAGGTTGCTGGTTTGTCAGGAACTGTGAAACACAGTAACCGATATCGGTCTGGTAACCGATGTCGGTCAGACGGTAGCCGGCGTCGGTCAGTGTAACCGATGTCGGTAGAAGAGGACCGGTGTCGGTCACTGTGAAGGCAAAGAGAGAATGTAAGAGGCTGCTGGTTTGGGGATAACAAGGCTTAGTATACCCACCAAACTATCTGAAGTGATCACTGAGATAGGGTATAACAGAGAAACAGAACTGAAAGAAAAGAAAAGAAAAGCAAGATACACAAGCAAATCAAGAGACTAACCCTAGGATTAGTTTTAATCACTTTGGGCTTATGCCTTAGATGCAAGATGATGTCAATCCTAAACAAAAGACCTAAGGGAGATGTCAAGTTTGTTTTGGCTTGTAAGGCTACCTCAATTGGGTGGAGGAATACCATGGGAAGGGGGGATGTTTGAGATGTTGTGTAGATTATGATGTGATTTGGTATGTGTTGTGTAGTGAGAGTAAGATTAATTTCTCATCAATACCATGGATATCACCCCCACGTGTATGACCTGTTACTTAATCTACGTTCACTAGAATTAAAAACAACAAGCAAGAATGTGATGCACGTGTTTTAAACCCAAATCAAAAATGATATTCGATGAAGCAAAGAAAGAGAAGAGGTTAAGAAGATGACTTTCACTAATGCAAAGATGTGAAAGAAAGACAAGTTCTTTTACCAAAATGACAAAATATTTTGTGAATATTTAGAAGAAAGAAACAGCAAGTGTGCTCCCTATATGAAAACAAGCAAGAAAGAAAGAAACCCGAGAAGGGTCCCACCGGGCGTGCCAAAATGTTTCACACAGAATTTTGTTCCAGAATAGAGTTATTTCTATCTTTTCATTCTCTTGAGAAACAGATAAGGGTTAGGGCTAGGAGGAATACCTGTTGAGTGTTGGGAAGGTGTGCGCGTACCGTAGAGAGATCAGACTGATTGTGAAGAGCTCCTTTTTGTCTGGGAAGGACTACCTGTAAATAAGAATGCAAGACCACCAGATTTTTGTTAAACAATAAGTGAGGGAACTGCCTTGGGCCCAGGAAATATTAGACTTCCTTTCGAAGGTGGTCAGTTCCCTTTTAATACAAATTAATGCAAATGATAATAAAGAAGCTATTGCGAAATCACGATTTAGGTACCTCGTTACTAAAAGCAATAGAGACTAAACTACCAATAATAAAATGTCATGTTGTTTGTTTGGTCACTGGTTATTGATACGTTCAGATCAAGTTACAGGGATAGACAAGGCTGGATATGAGATTGTTTGGAGGTAAATAGGTGAAAGGTTGGTTTTTGGTATAAGTCACAGTGACCGATGCCGGTCACTGGATAACCGACCGCGGTTATAAAACCGGTACCGGTAGGGGATAACCGATATCGGTAGGGGCAGTGATTTAGGGGTTTTTAAATGGAGGTTGGTTGTAAGGTGGTTATGGGGTTTAGAAGGTTGGTAGATGGTTGAGGGGAGTAGTAGGGTGATAGAGAAGACTCAGAGAGTGAGAAAGATGTCTTTGGGGCAATATAGAGATGGATGAATGAAGGTTAGGTGCAGGGTGCTTCCAGGTGGTAGATCCAGGAGTGAGCTTATAATCACTATGAATCAAAAGTTCACAAAGTAGTGTCTAGAAGCATACAAGGTAATAAAAGAGACTACTTACTAGTTTCTGATGCGGATGCAGGTCCAAGGAATGCAGTGGCGAAGGCAAGGCTCAGTTGGGATGATCCGGCAATCGGAAGTGAGCTGATGAAGCTATCCTCTGACTCTCCCAATGTTTGGATGAGTGTGACCAGTGATCTAGTTGCTCAGTTACAGTCTTGGGCTCAATACTCCTCTCTGCAACCTCTTCTCTCTCTCTCACTTGTCCTCTCTTGTAAATGAGTTCGGATCTTGCAAATGAATTCAGATCCCTTTGTTTTGGTTGGGGGAGGTCATTTATAGGGAACCGATGGCGGTTACCTAACCGACATCGGTCACGTAGGGATCGATGTCAGTTAGGTCAAAGTTGGCTAGTTTTAGTAAAATAGCCAACTTTCCCTCCTTTTCTCCCGAGGGGTCAGTTGTGGGCTTGGTCAAGTCATTATTAGGTTCGTTTTGGTGCAGGTGAGGGGTGATGAGTCATGGGTGTGGGTCTGGACCAAGTTATAGGTCTTAATTAGGTTAGTTTAGGGTTAGGGCTAGGTCATGGTGAGGTGGCGAGGTGAGGTGGTAGGGTTGGAGATGTGGATTTATTAATTATAAGGTAATTAATAAATAATTAAGTGTGTAAGGTTTAGGTGGTGAGGTAGGGTTAGGTTGCGAGACGAGATGCGGGGCACAGGGCGTCGTAAGACCCAAATTTGGTGTCTACATGGTGAGCTCCCGGGTGAGCTTAAAGGTGAGCTTGTCGGTAATTTTTGAGGTGAGCTTACATGCAACCTACTAGTTGAGCTCAAGGTGAGTTGTTAGGTGAGCTCCTAGGTGACTTACTTGACGAGCTCCTGGGTGAGCTCAACTCGAGCTGATCGGCAAGCTCCTAGAAGAGCTCCCAGGTGAACTACTTGGTGAGCGGTTAGGTGAGATCCTAAGTGAGCTACTTGGTGAGCTCCCATGTGAGATCCCCAGTGAGTTGCTCAATGAACTCACAAGCGATCTCATGTCAACCTACTCGGTGAGCTCCTAGGTGACCTGTTAGGCGAGCTCCTAGGTGAGCTACTTGGCGAGCTACTCGATGAACTCTGAGGTGAGCTACTAGACGAGCTGAAGGTGAGCTCCTCAGCAAGCTCAAGGAAAGCTATATATGCAAGTTTTTGGGTGAGCTACTTGACGAGTCTCCTGGGTGAGCTCAAGTCGAGCTGCTTATCGAGATCCTGGGCAAGCTCAAGGTGAGCTAGCAAGGAAAGCTATCAAGTGAGCTCCTAGGTGAGTTTTCGGGGAAGCTCACGTCGAGCTACTCGACGAGCACCTGGGCGAGCTACTTTCCAAGCTCCCAGTCAAGCTCCTAGGTTAGCTACTCGGTGAGCTCCCAGGTAAGCTCAAAGGTGAGCTTGTTGGTAATCTCTGAGGTGAGCTTATATGTGAGCTACCAAATGAGCTCAAGGTGAGTTGGCAAGGTGAGCTCAAGGTGAGTTGACAAGGTGAGCTTAAGGTGAGTTGGAAAGGTGAGTTATCAGGTGAGCTCCCATGAAAGTTCTCAGGTGAGTTACTCGATGAGCTCCCAGGCGAGCTCAACTCAAGCTGATTGGTGAGCTCCTAGAAGAGCTCTCAGGTGAGCTAATTGGAAAGCCATTCGGTGAGCAGCTAGGCAAGCTCTGAAGTGAGCTACTTGGCAACCTCCTAGGAGAGGTCCTTGACAAGCTGCTTAGTGAGCTCAAGTCAACCTACTGGACGAGCTGCTCGGTGAGCTCCCAGGTGAGCTTTTAGGTGAACTCCTAGGTGAGCTACTTGGCAAGCTACATGAAGAACTCCAAGGTGAACTACCAGATGAGCTCAAGGTAAGTTGGCAAGGTGAGCTCCTCAGGGAGCTCAAAACGAGCTAGCAAGGCAAGCTAATAGGTGAGCTCCCATGCGAGTTAGCAAGGTGAGCTGTTAGGTGAGATCCCATGTGAGTTTTCAGGTGAGCTACTTGATGAGCTCTTGGGTGAGCTCAAGTCGAGCTTCTCAATGAGCTCATGGGTGAGCTCAATGCGAGCTGGTAAGGTGAGCTATCAAGTGAGTTTAGGGGTGAGCTGCTTACCAAGATCCTAGCCGAGCTCCTAGGTGAGCTTCTCGGTGAGCTCCCAGGTGAGCTCAAAGGTAAGCTTGTTGGAAATCTCTGAGGTGAGATTACATGCAAGCTACTAGATGAGCTCAAGGCGAGTTGGTAAGGTGAGCTCCCAAGTGAGTTCCCAGGTGAGTTACTCGACAAGCTCCCAAGTGATCTCAACTTGAGCTTTTCAGCGAGCTCCTAAAAGAGCTCGTAGGTGAGCTACTTGGTGAGTTTTTTGATGAGCTTTTAGGTGAGCTCCCAAGTGAGCTACTTGGCAACCTCCCAAGTGAGGTCCTTGGTGAATTTCTCGGTGAGCTCAAGTCAACCTACTCGATGAGCTCAAGTCGAACTGCCCAATGAGCTCCTAGGCATGCTGCTTGCCGAGCTCCCAGCCAAGCTCCTAGGTGAGCTACTTGGTGAGCTCAAAGGTGAGCTTGTCGGTAATGTCTGAGGTGAGCTGAGATGTGAGCTACCATATGAGCTCAAGGTGAGATGGCATGGTAAGCTCAAGGCAAGTTGGCAAGGTAAACTCAAGGTGAGTTGACAAGGTGAGCTATCATGTGAGCTCCCAAATGAGTTCCCAGTTGAGTTACTCGATGAGCTCCCAAGTGAAATCAACTCAAGCTGATCGGAAAGCTCCCAGAAGAGCTCCCAGGTGAGCTGTTCTGTGAGATCTTAGGTGAGCTGCTAGGTGAGCTACCAAGCAAGCTACTTGGCGAGCTCCCAAGCAAGGTCCCTGACGAGCTCACAAGCGAGCTCAAGTCAACCTATTCGGTGAGCTATTTGGTGAGCTCCTAGGTGAGATGTAAGGTGGGATCCTGGGTGTGCTCAAGTTGTGTTGTGCGGCAAGCTCCTGGGTGAGCTGGCAAGGTGAGTTGTCAGGTGAGTTCCTAGGCAAGTATCCGGGTAAGCTCAAGTTGAGCTGCTGGACGAGCTCCTGGGTGAGCTACTTTTTGAGCTCCCAGCTGAGCTCCTAGGTGAGCTCCTATGCTAGCTTAAAGGTGATCTTGTCAAAAATCTCTAAGGTGAGCTTACATGCGAGCTACCAGATGAGCTTAAGGTGAGTTGGCAAGGTGAGCTCAAGGTGAGTTGGCAAGATGAGCTGTCAAGAAAGCTCTTAGGTAAGCACCTAGGTGAGTTACTTGATGATCTCTTGGGAAAGTTTTAACTCGAGCTGATTGGAAAGCTCCCAGAAGAGCTCCCAAGTGAGCTACTTGGTGAGCTATTTGGCAATCTCCCATGTGAGTTGCTAGGTGAGCTCCCAAGTGAGATACTTGGTGAGCTCCAAGGTGAGGTCTCTGGTGAGCTCAAGTCAACCTACACGGTGAGCTACTCGATGAAATATTAGGCAAGCTATAAGATGAGCTTAAGGGTAGTTGGCAAGGTGAGCTCCTTAGTGAGCTCAAGGCAAGCTTATAGGTGAGCTCCCATGAGAGTTGGCAAAGTGAGCTGTCAGGCGAGTTCCCATACAAGTTTTCAAGCGAGCTACTTGACGATCTCCCGGGTGAGCTCAAGTCAAGCTACTCGGTAAGTTCCTGGGTGAGCTCAAGGTGAGATAGCAAGGTGAGATCCCAAGTGAGTTTTCAGGCAAGCTCAAGTTGAGCTACTCGACGAGCTTCGGGTAACTCACCTAAGAACTCACCTGGGAGCTTTCCTGATAGCTCACCTTGCCAACTCACCTTAAGCTTGCCTTGCCAACTCACATTAAGCTCATCTGGTTGCTCGCATATAAGCTCACCTTAGAGATTTCCAACAACCTTGTCTTTGAGCTCCCTTGAGAGCTCACCGAGCAGCTCACTTAAGAGCTTGGCTGGGAGCTCGGCAAGCAGCTCACCCAGAAGCTCGTTAAGCAGCTTGACTTGAGATTACCTAAAAACTTGCCTAGGAGCTTGCTTAATAGCTCACCTTGCCAGCTTGGCTTGAGGTTTCCCAGGAGCTTGCCGAATAGCTCGACTTGAGCTTGACTAGGAGCTCATCAAGTAGCTCACCTGAAAACTCACATGGGAGCTCACCTGACATCTCATGTTGCCAACTTGCATGGGAGATCACCTATAAGCTCACCTTACCAGCTCGCCTTGAGCTTGCTAAGGAGCTCACCATGCCAACTAACCTTGGGCTTGTATGGTATCTCACCTCAGAGTTCATTAAGCACCTTGCCAAGTAGCTCACCTGGGAGTTCACCTAAGAGATCTCTTAGGAGCTCACCGAGTAGCTCACCTAGTAGGTTGACTTGAGCTCGCTTATGAGCTCACCAAGAAGCTCATCAGGGACCTCTCCTAGGAGCTTTTCAAGTAGCTCACTTAGGAACTCACCTAGTAGCTCACTTGGGTGCTCACCGAAAAGCTTGCCAAGTAGCTCACCTGGGAACTCTTCTGGGAGCTCAGCCGAGAGCTCATTGAGTAACTCATCCGGGAACTCACCTGGGAGCTCACCTGACATCTCACCTTGCCAACTCACCTTGAGCTCGCCTTCCTAACTCAACTTGAGCTTGCCTTACCAACTCTCATTGAGCTCATATGGTAGCTCGCATGTAAGATCACCTCAGAGATTGCTGATAAGCTCACCTTGGAACTCACCTAGGAGCTCACCGAGTAGCTCACCTAGGAGCTCATTTGGGAGCTCCGCAAGCAGCCCATAGAGCAGCTCAACTTGAGCTTGCCCAAAAACTCACATGGGAGCTCACCTGTCAGCTCACCTTGCTAGATCACCCTTAGCTCACCCAATAGCTCACCAAGCAACTTGACTTGGACTCACCTGGGAGCTTGTCAATTAGCTCACCTAAAAACTCACATGAGAGCTCACCTGACAGCTCACCTTGCTAACTCGCATGGGAGCTCACCTTTCCAGTTCACCTTGAGCTCGTTGAGGAGCTCACCTTGCCAACTCACCTTGAACTTGTCTGGTATCTCACCTCAGAGTTCATTGAGTAGCTCTCCAAGTAGCTCACCTGGGAGCTCACCTAACAGCTCACCTGAGAGCTTGCCTAATAGCTCACCTAGGATCTCATCGAGTAGCTCACTGAATAGGTTGACTTGAGCTTACTTGTGAGCTCACTGAGTGGCTCACCAGGGACCTCACTTAGGAGCTTTCCAAGAAGCTCGCTTGGCAGCTTGCCTAGCACCTCACTCGGGAGCTCGCCAAATAGGTCACCTGGGAGCTCTTCTAGGAGCTTGGTGATCAGCTCAAGTTGATCTCACTGGGGAGCTCATCGAGTAACTCACCTGGGAACTCATCTAGGAGCTTTCTTGACAGCTCACCTTGCCAACTCACCTTGCCAACTCACCTTGAGCTTGCCTTGCCAACTTTCCTTGAGCTCATCTAGTAGCTCGCATGTAAGCTCACCTCAGAGATTAGCTGATAAACTCACCTTTGAGCTCACCTGTGAGCTCACTGAGCAGCTCAACTAGGAGCTTGGCTAAGAGATCAGCAAGTAGCTCACCCAGAAGCTTGTCAAGTAGCTCGACTTGAGCTTGCTCGGTAACTCACCTGGGAGCTCACTTGACAGTTCACCTTACCAGCTCACCTTGAGCTTATCGAGGAGCTCGCCAAGCAGCTTGACTTGAGCTCACTTGGGAGCTCATCAAGTAGCTCACTTGAAAAATCACATGGGAGCTCTCCTGATCAACTCGACTTGAGGTTACCTGGGAGCTCATCAAATAGCTCACATGAAAAATCACATAGGAGCTCACCTGATAGCTCACCTGGCCAACTCGCATGGGATCTCACCTATTAGCTCAAATTTCTAGCTCACATTGAGCTCGCTAACGAGCTAACCTTGCTAACTCACCTTGAGCTCATCTAGTAGCTCATCTTAGAGTTAATCAAGTAGCTCACCAAGTAGCTCACCTGAGATATCACCTAACAAATCACCGGTGACCTCACCTGAGAGCTCACCAAGTAGCTTGCTTGGGAGCTCACCTAAGCTCACCGAGTAGCTCACCGGGGACCTCCTGGGAGCTTGCCAAGAGCTCGTTCGGGACTCGCCTAGTAGCTCACCGTGGGAGCTAAATAGCTCACAAAGTAGCTTGGGAGCTCACCGATTAGCTCGAGTTGAGCTCACCCGGAACTCATCGAGTAACTCATTTGGGAACTCACATGGGAGCTCGCCTGACAGCTTACCTTGATAACTCACCTTGAGATCACCTTGCCAACTCACCTTGAGCTCATCTCCTAGCTCACATGTAAGCTCACCTCAGAGATTACTGATAAGCTCACCTTTGAGCTCACCTGGGAGCTCACTGAGAAGCTCACCTAGGAGCTTGATTGGGAGCTTGGTAAGTAGCTCACCCTGGAGCTCGTCAAATAGCTTGACTTGAGCTTGCCAAAAAACTCACCTAGGAGCACACTTGATAGCTCACCTTACTAGCTCACCTTGAGCTCACCCAGGAGCTCACCGAGTAGCTCAACTTGAGCTCACTCGGGAGCTTGTCAAGCAGCTCACTTGAAAAACTCACATGGGAGCTCACCTGATAGCTCACCTTGCCAACTTGCATGGTAGCTCGCCTATAATCTCACCTTGCCAGCTTGATGAGGATATCACCTTGCCAACTCACATTGAGCTCATTTGGTAGCTCGTCTCAGAGTTCATTGAGTAGTTTGCTAAGTAGCTCACCTGGGAGCTCACCTAATAGCTCTCCTAGGAGCTCACTAAGTAGCTCGCCAAGTAGGTTGAGTTGAGGTCACTTGTGAGCTCAAAAATTAGCTTGCTGGGGACCTCTCCTAGGAGCTCACCAAATAACTCAAATGGGAGCTCCCCTAGCAGCTCACCTGGGAACTCACCTGGGAGCTTCCCTGATAGCTCACCTTGCCAACTCACCTTGAGCTCACCTTTCCATCTCACTTTGAGCTCACCTTGCCAACTCACCTTGAGCTCATCTGGTAGCTTGCATGTAAGCTTGCCTTAGAGATTGTTGACAAGCTTGCCTTTGAGCTCACCTGGGAACTCACCGAGAAGCTCACCTAGGAGCTCCGCTAGGAGCTTAGGAAGTAGTTCACCCAAGAGCTCATCGAGTAGCTCGACTTGAGTTTGCCTAAAAACTCACCTACTGGCTCACCTTTCCAACTTGCCTTAAGCTCACCTAGGAGCTTTCCAAGTAGCTTGACTTGAGCTCACCCGGGAGCTTGTCAAGTAGCTCACCTAAAAAATCACATGGGAGCTCATTTGCAGCTAACTTTCAACTTGCCTTGAACTCTCATAGGGAGCTCACCTCCTAGCAGCTTCACCTTGAGCTCTCATGAGGAGCTTGTTGCCAACTCACCTTGAGCTCACTGGTAGCTCACCTAAGAGTTCACCAAGTAGCTCACCTGGGAGCTCACCTAGGAGCTTGCCTTGTCAATTCGCCTTGAGCTCACTTAGGAGATCACCTTGTGAGCTCACTTGAGAAGCTGTCTGGTAGCTTGACTCAGAGCTCGCTCAAGTGAACTAACTTGGGAGCTTCCTAGTGAGCTCTCCTGGGAGGTCACTTACCAAGCTCACTCTTGAGGTCAACTCACCTAGTAGCTTGTTGAGCTAGGTTCTTGAGCTTGCCTAGTGAGCTCATCTGAGTAGCTCACCAGGGACTCTCACATGAGATCACCCTAAAGCTCATCAAGTAACTCACTTGGGAGGTCACATGAGATCTCACCTTGCCAAATCACCTTGAGCTCACCTTGCTCAACTCACAGGAGCTCATTAGTAGCTCAACATTTGGAGCTGATCTCACCCAAGAGCTAGCTCAAGTAAGCTCACCTGACGAGCTCACCATGGGAGCTCACCAAGACTCACCAAGTGAGCTTTCCTGATAACTTACATGGGAACTCACCTATAAGCTCACCTTACCAACTCACCTTGAGCTCGTTAAGGAGGTCACCTTGCCAACTCACCTTGGGCTCATCTGGTAGCTCACCTCAGAGTTCATTAAGGGGCTCACCAATTATCTCACCTAGGAGCTCACCTAAGAGATCTCATGGGAGCTCACTAGTAGCTCACCTAGTAGGTTGACTTGAGCTCACTTGTGAGCTCACCTTGAGAAGCTGAGCTCATGGGGACCTTGTCCTAGGAGCTTGCCAAGTAGCTCACTTGAGAGCTCACCTAGCATAGCTCACCTAGGAGCTCACCTAAATAGTTTGCCAAGTAGCTCACCTGGGAGCTTGCTGGGAGCTCACCGATCAGCTCTGTAGTTGAGCTCACCTGACAGAGCTTCATCGAGTAACTCACCTGGGAACTCACCTGGGAGCTCACCTGACATCTCACCTTGCCAACTCACCTTGAGCTCACCTTCCTAAGCTCACTTGAGCTCAAGCCAACTCACCTTGAGCTCATCTAGTAGCTTGCATGTAAGATCACCTCAGAGATTACTGACAAGCTCACCTTGAGAACTCACCTAGGAGCTCACCAAGTAGCTCACATAGGAGCTCGGTGAGTAGCTTGCCTAGGAGCTCATCGAGTAGCTCGACTTGAGCTTTCCTGAAAACTCACGTGATAGCTCACCTTGCCAGCTCACCTTGCTAGCTCACCCTTGAGCTCACCCAGGAGCTCACCTGAGCAGCTTGACTTGAGACTCACCTGGGAGCTTCATCAAGTAGCTCACCTAAAAACTCACATGGGAGCTCACCTGACAGCTCACCTTGCCAACTCGCATGGGAGCTCACCTATCAGCTCACCTTGAGCTCACTGAGGAGCTCACCTTTCCAACTCACCTTGAGCTCATTCTGGTATCTCACCTGGGAGCTTGTCAAGTAGCTCACCTAGGAGCTCACCTAGGAGCTCACCGAGTAGCTCACCTAGGGATCTCATCGAGTAGCTCACTGAGTAGGTTGACTTGAGCTCACTTGTGAGCTCACTGAGTAGCTCACTAGGGACCTCACCTGGGAGCTTGCCAAGAAGCTCACTTGGGAGCTCACCTAGCAGCTCACTGTGGAGCTCACCAAAGTAGCTCACCTAGGAGCTCTTCTAGGAGCTGACCGATCAGCTCAAGTTGAGCTCACCCTGTGAGCTCATCGAGTAACTCACCTAGGAACTCACCTGGGAGCTCTTGACAGCTTGAGCTCACCTTGCCAACTCACCTTGAGCTTGCCTTGCCAACTCACCTTGAGCTCATCTAGTAGCTCGCATGTAAGCTCACCTCAGAGATTGCTGAAAAGCTCACCTTTGAGCTCACCTGGGAGTTCACCTAGCAGCTACTCCCCTTGAGCTTGATCAGCAAGTAGCTCACCCTAGCTTGTCAAGAGCTTCGACTTGAGCTTGCTCGGTAACTCACCTGGGAGCTCACTTGACAGTTCACCTTACCAGCTCACCTTGAGCTCACCTTGCCAGCTTATCCTTGAGCTTTCTTGAGCTCACCTGGGAGCTCATCAAGTAGCTCACTTGAAAGCTCACATGGGAGCTCACCTGATCAGCTCACTTGAGGAGCTCACCTGGGAGCTTGTCAAGTAGCTCACTTATGAGAAAAACTCACATAGGAGCTCACCTGAGGAGCTCACCTTGGCCAACTCGCATGAGATCTCACCTATCAGCTCACCTTGAGCTCACTTGGGATTGAGCTCGCTAACGAGCTCACCTTGGGAGCTCACCTTGAGCTCACCTAGAAGCTCACCGTAGAGCTCATTAAATAGTTCACCAAGTAGCTCACCTGAGATATCACCTGCCAACTCACCAGGTGACCTCACCTTGAGAGCTCACCAAGTAGCTCGCTTGGGAGCTCACCTTAGCTCACCTGGGAGCTTGCCTGAACAGCTCACCAAGTAGCTCACCTGGGAGCTACTTGGGAGCTTGTTGATCCACTCAAGTTGAGCTCACCTAGGAGCTCATCGAGTAACTCATTTGGAAACTCACTTGGGAGCTCACCTGACATAACTTCACCTTGATAACTCACCTTGAGCTCACCTTGCCAACTCACCTTGAGCTCATCTTAGCTCACATGTAAGCTCACCTCAGAGATTACTAGTAGCTCTCACCTTAGAGCTCACCTGGGAGCTCATTGAGTAGCTCACCTAGGAGCTTGATTGGGAGCTTGGTAAGTAGCTCACCCAGGAGCTCATCAGCAGCTTGACTTGAGCTTGCCCAAAAACTCACCTAGGAGCTCACCTGATAGCTCACCTTACCAGCTCACCTTGAGCTCACCCAGGAGCTCACCAAGTAGCTCAACTTGAGCTCACCCAGGAGCTCACCAAGTAGCTCACTTGAAAACTCACATGGGAGCTCACCTAATAGCTCACCTTGCCAACTCGCATGGGAGCTCGCCTATCAGCTCACCTTGCCAGCTCATCTGAGTGAGGATATCACCTTGAACTCACATTGAGCTCATTTGGTAGCTCACCAGAGTTCATTGATTAACTTGCCAAGTAGCTCACCTGGGCGCTCACCTAACAGCTTACCTAGGAGCTCACTGAGTAGTTCTTGAACTTGCCAAGTAGGTTGAGGAGCTCTTCTGTGAGCTTGTCGATTAGCTCAAGGGGACCTTACCTGGGAGCTCACCAAGTAACTCAAATGGGAGCTCCCCTAACTCACCTAGGAACTCACCTGGGAGCTTCCCTGATAGCTCACCTTGCCAACTCACCTTGAGCTCACCTTTCCAACTCACCTTGAGCTCACCTTGCCAACTCACCTTTATCTCATCTGGTAGCTTGCATGTAAGCTCACCTTAGAGATTGCCAACAAGCTCACCTTTGAGCTCACCTGGGATCTCACTGAGTAGCTCACCTAGGAGCTCAACTGGGAGCTCAGACAAGTAGTTCACCCAGGAGCTTGTCGAGCAGCTCGACTTGAGCTTTCCCAAAAACTCACCTAGGACCTCACCTGACAGCTACCTTACTAGCTCGACCTTGAGCTCACCTCAGGAGCTTTCCAAGTAGCTTGACTTGAGCTCACCCAGGAGCTTGTCAAGCAGCTCACCTAAAAAATCACATGGGAGCTCACCTAACAGCTCACCTTGCCAACTCTCATGGGATCTCACCTTGCCAGCTCACCTTGAGCTCACCTGAGGAGCTCACCTTGCCAACTTACCTTGAGCTCATCTGGTAGCTCACCTCAGAGTTCATCGAGTAGCTCACCAAGTAGCTCGACCTAGGAGCTCACCTAACAATTCATCTGAGGAGCTCACCTTAGAGCTCACCGGATCTTACATTGAGCTTTCCGAGTAGGTTGACTTGAGCTCGCTTGTGAGCTAACTTGTAAGCTTACCAGTGAACTTGCCTGGGATCTCACCAAGTATCTCTCTTGAGAACTCACCTAGTAGCTCCACTGGGAGCTCACCGTATTAGCTTTCCCAAGTAGCTCACCTGGGAGCTCTTCTGGGAGCTCACCGATCAGCTCAGTTGAGCTCACCCTAGGAGCTCATCAAGTAACTCACCTAGGAGGTCACATGGAGTAGCTCACTGAGAGCTTGCCGAGTAACTCACCTTGAGCTCACCTTGCTCAACTCACTTTGAGCTCATCTGGTAGCTCACATTTAAGCTCACCTTAGAGATTGTACTCGCCAAGTAGTCTCACTTGGGAGCTCACCTGGGAGCTCACCTATTCAGCTCACCTTGAGCTCGCTGAGGAGTATCTACCTTGCTAACTCACCTTGAGCTCATCTGGTAGCTCACCTCAGAGTTTTTCGAGCAGCTCGCTAAGAAGCTCACATGGGAGCTCACCTAATAGCTCACTTGGGAGCTCACCTAGCAGGTCACCTAGGAGCTCACTGAGTAGCTCACCTAACATCTCACCCAGAAACTCACATGGGAGCTTGCCTATCAGCTCACCTTGTAAGCTTACCTTAATCTCGCTAAGGAGCTCACCTTGAAAACTTGCCTTGAGGAGCTTATCTTGAGCTTACCTTAGAGTTCATCGAGTAGCTCACCAAGTAACTCACTGTGAGAGCTCACCTAGACAGCTCACCGAGTCATCCTATCAGCTCACCTTGACTTGAGCTCACCCAAGTAGTTTGCTAGGAGCAACTTCACTTGATAGCTTGCTAAGTAGCTTGCTTCAAAGCTCACCTAGCAACTTACCTGGGAGCTCGCCAAATAGCTCACCTGGGAGATATTCTAGGAGCTTCCCGATTAGGTTGAGTTGAGCTAGCCCAGGAGCTCATCAAGTAACTCACCTAGGAACTTACCTAGGAGCTCACTTGACAACTCGCCTTCCCAACTCACCTTGAGCTCATCTAGTAGCTTGCATGTAAGCTCACCTAAGAGATTACTGACAAGCTCACCTTTGAGCTCACATGGGAGCTCACCGAGTAAATAACTTAGGAGCTCGAATGGGAGCTCAACAAGCACCTCAACTAGGAGCTCATCGAGTATCTCGACTTGAGCTTATAGAAACTCATATGGGAGCTCACCTTTCCATCTCTCCTTGAGCTCACCCAGGAGCTTGCTGAGCAACTTGACTTGAGCTCACCCGGGAGCTCATCAAGTAGCTCACCGGGAAACTCGCATGGGAGCTCGCCTTGCCAACTTGAATGGGAGCTCACCTATCAGCTCACCTTAAGCTCACTAAGGAGATCACCTTACCAACTCACCTTGAGCTCATCTGAAGCTCACCTTTTAATTGAGTAGCTCACCAAGTAGCTCTTCTGGGAGTTCACCTGGGAGCTCACTGAGTAGCTCACCAAGTAGGTTAACTTGATCTTGCTTATGAGGTCACCGAGTAGCTCACCGGGGACCTCGTCGAGTAAATTGCTTAGTAGCTCCCTTGGGAGCTCACTGAATAACTTGTAAAGTAGGTTACTTAGGAGCTCTTTTGTGAGCTCACCGATCAGCTCGAGTTGAGATCACCTGGGGGATCACTGAGTAGCTCACCTAAGAGCTTGGCTAGGAGCTCAGAAAGTAGCTCAGGAGCTCAAGTAGCTTGCACCACTTGGGAGCTCATTGAGTAGCTCTACCTGGGAGCATACTCACCTAGGAGCTCACTTGAGCTCACCTCAGGAAAGCTCACTTGGGAGCTCACCTTGAGCTTGCCTTGCCAAATTACCTTGAGCTTGCCTTGCCAACTCACCTTGAGCTCATCTAGTAGCTCATATGTAAGCTCACCTAAGAGATTTCCAACAAGCTCACCCAGGAGTGCACTAAGCAGTTCACCTAGGAGTTCAGCTAGGAGCTCAGCAAGGAGCTCATCTAGCAGCTTGACTTGAGCTTGCCTGAAAACTCACCTAGGAGCTCGCTTGACAGATCGCCTTGCTAGCTTGCCTTGAGCTCACCCAGGAGCTCGCAGAGTAGCTCAACTTGAGCTCACCTAGGAGCTTGTTAAGTAGCTTTCTTGAAAACTCACATGGGAACTCACTTGATAGCTCACCTTGCTAACTTGACAGCTCACTTATCAGCTCGCCTTGAGTTTGTTGAGGAGCTCACCTTGCCAACTCACATTGAGCTCATCCAGTAGCTTACCTCAGAGTTCATTCGAGCAGCTCACAAAGTAGCTCACATGGGAGCTCACCTAACAACTCACCTGGGAGCTCTCCTGAGAGCTCACCAAGTAGCTCGCTGAGTAGGTTGACTTGAGTTACTTATGAGCTCACCAAGTAGCATTCCAGGGACCTCACTTGGGAGATCTCCAAGTAGCTCGCTTGGGAGATCACCTAGTATCTTACCTGGGAGCTTGCCAAATAACTTGAAAAGTATCTCACCTGGGAGATCTTCTGGGATCTCACGATACACTCAAGTTGAGCTCACCTGGGAGCTCATGGAGTAACTCAACTGGGAACTCACCTGATAGCTCACCTTACCAACTCACCTTGAGCTCACCTTGCCAACTCACCTTGAGCTTTCCTTGCCAACTCACCCTTAGCTGATCTGGTAGCTCACATGTAAGCTCACCTCAGAGATTGCCGACAAGCTCACCTTTGAGCTCACATGGGAGCTCATCGAGTAGCTCACCTAGGAGCTTGGCTTGGAGCTTGACAAGTAGCTCACCCAGGAGCTCATCGAGCAGATCAACTTGAGCTTGCCAAAAACTCACCTAGGAGTTCTCTTGATAGCTCACCTTATCAGCTCACCTTGAGCTCACCCAGGAGCTCACCAAGTAGCTCAACTTGAGATCACCAAGGAGCTCATAAAGTAGCTCACCCGAAAACTCACATGGGAGCTCACCTAACCGCTAACCTTGCTAACTCGCATGGGAGCTTGCCTATCAGCTTACCTTGTAAGCTCACCTTCAGCTCACTGAGGAGAACACCTTACAAACTCACCTTGAGCTCATCTGGTAGCTCACCTCAGAGTTCATCGAGTAGCTTGCCAAGTAGCTCACCTTGGAGCTCACCTAATAGCTCACCTGGGAGCTCACTGAGTAGCTCACTGAGTAGGTTAACTTGAGTTAAATTTTGAGCTCACCGAGGACCTCACCTGGGAGCTCACCAAGTAAAAAGCTTGGGAGATCACCTAGCACCTCACCTGGGAGCTCACTGAGGACCTCACCAAGTAGCTCACCTAGGAGCTCTTCTAGAAGCTCACTGATCAGCTCGAGTTAAGCTTACTCAGGAGCTTGTTGAGTAACTCACTTGGGAACTCACCTAGGAGCTCACATGTAATCTCACCTCAAAGATTTCCAACAATCTCACCTTTTAGCACTCCTGGGATCTCACTGAGTAGCTCACGTAGGAGCTCGGATGGGAGCTCAGCAAACAGGTCAGCTAGGAACTCGTCGAGCAGCTCAACTTGAGCTTACCTAGAAACTCACTTGGGAGATCACTTGATAGCTTGCCTTACTAGCTACTATTGAGCTCGCCCAGGCGCTCACCGAGTAGCTCGACTTGAGCTCTCCCTGGAGCTTGTCAAGCAGCTCACCTGAAAACTCACATGAGAGCTCACCTAATAGCTCACCTTGCCAACTTACATGGGAGCTCACCTATCAGCTCACTTGCTAGCTCACTTTACCAGCTCACCTTGAGCTCACTGAGTAGCTCACCTTACCAACTCTCCTTGAGGTCATCTGGTAGCTCACCTCAGAGTTCATCGAACAGCTCACCAAGTATCTCACCTAACAGCTCACCTGGGAGCTTGCCTAGGAGCTCACCGAGTAGCTCACCGAGTAGGTTGACTTGATCTCACTTGTGAGCTCACTGAGTAGCTCACTAAGGACCTTACCTGGGAGCTCACCAAGTAGCTCCCTTGGGAGCTCTCCTAGCAGCTCACCTAGGAGCTCGCCGAATAGCTCACCAAGTAGCTCACCTGGGAGCTCTTCTGGGAGCTCACCGATCAGCTCGAGTTGAGCTCACCCAGGAGCTCATCGAGTAACTCACCTAGGAGCTCACCTAACATCTCACCTTGCCAACTCACCTTGAGCTCACCTTGCCAACTCACCTTGAGCTCATTTGGTAGCTTGCATGTAAGCTCACCTAGGAGCTTGGTAAGCATCTCATCGAGCAGCTTGAATTAAGCTTACCCAAAAAATTGCCTTAGAGCTTGCCTGATAGCTTGCCTTGAGCTTACCCAGGAGCTCAACTAGGAGCTCACCGAGTAGCTCAACTTGAGCTCACATGGGACCTTGTTAAGTAGCTCACATGAAAACTCACTTACGATCTCGTATAACTTCTCTCCCAGAAACTTGCATGGGAGCTCACCTTGCTAGCTAGCTTGAGCTCACTGTGGAGCTCACATTGCCAACTCACCTTGAGCTCATCTGGTAGCTCAAATCAGAGTTCATCAAGTATCTCACCAAGTAGCTCACCTAGGAGCTCACCTAACAGCTCACCTGGGAGCTCACCAAGTAGCTCGCTGAGTAGGTTGACTTGAGCTTGCTTGTGAGCTCATTTGTGAGCTCACTGAGCAGCTCGCTAGGGACCTCACCTGGGAGCTTACCAAGTAACTCACTTGGGAGCTCACCAAATAACTCATCAAGTAGGTTGACTTGAGCTCACTTGTGAGCTCACCAAGAAGCTCACCGGGGACCTCACCTGGGAGCTCACCAAGTAGCTCACTTAAGAGCTCACCTAGTAGCTCACTTGGGAGCTCACCAAATAGCTTGCAAAGAAGCTCACCTGGGAGTTCTTCTTAGAGCTCACCGATCAGATCAAGTTGAGCTCACCTTACTAACTCACCTTGAGCTCACCTTACCAACTTGCCTTGAGCTCACCTTGCCAACTCACCTTGAGCTCATCTGGTAGCTCACATATAAGCTCACCTAAGAGATTGTTGACAAGATCACCTTTGAACTCACCTTAGAGCTCACCTAGCAGCTCACCTAGGAGCTCAGCAAACAGCTCACCTAGGAGCTTGACGAGTAGTTAAACTTGAGTTTTCCTAGAAACTCACATGGGAGCTCACCTGACAGCTCACCTTGTCGTCTTGCCTTGAGCTCACCCAGGAGCTCCCTGAGCAGCTTGACTTGAGCTCACCTGGGAGCTCATCAAGCAGCTCACCCAAAAAACTCACATGGTAGCTCACCTTACAGCTCACCTTGCTTCTTGGTGAGCTGCTCTACGAACTCTGAGGTGAGATACCAGACGAGCTCAAGGTGAGTTGGCAAGGTGATCTCCTCAGCGAGCTCAAGGGGAGTAGGCAAGGTGAGCTGATAGGAGAGCTCACATGTGAGTTTTCACGTGACCTACTTGATAAGCTCCCGGGGGTGAGCTCAAGTCGAGCTGCTTGATGAGCTCCTAGGTAAGCTCAAGGTGAGCTGACAAGGTGAGTTATCAGGCGAGATCCTAGCTGAGTTTCTGGATAATCTCAAGTCAAGCTGCTTGATGAGCTGCTAGGTGAGCTGCTTGCCGAGCTCCTAGCTGAGCTCCTAGGTGAGCATATTGGTGAGCTCCCAGGTGATCTTAAAGGTGAGCTTGTTAGTAATCTCTGAGGTGAGCTTACATATGAGCTACCAGATGAGCTCAAGGTGAGTTGGTAAGTTGAGCTGTTAGGTGAGCTCTTAGGTGACTTTCTCGATGAGCTCCTAGGTGAGCTCAACTCAAGCTGAACGGTGAGTTCCCAGAAGATCTCCTAGGTGAACTACTTGGCAAGCTATTAGGTGAGCTCCTAGGTGAGCTACTAGGTAAGCTCCCAAGTGAGCTACTTGGTGAGCTCCCATATGAGGTCCCCGGTGAGCTGCTCACCGAGCTCACAAGTGAGCTCAAGTCAACCTACTCAGTGACCTCCCATGCGAGCTGTTAGGTGAGTGCTCAGGTGAGCTACTTGGTGAGCTACTCAATGAACTCTGACGTGAGCTACTAGATGAGCTCAAGGGAATCTGGTAATGTGAGTTTTTGGGTGAGCTACTTGATGAGGCTTATGGGTGAGCTCAAGTCGAGCTACTCGTCGAGCTCCTGGGTGAGCTCAAGGAACACTGGCAAGGCGAGCTATCAGGTGAGCTCCCAGGTGAGTTTCTGGGCAAGCTCAAGTCAAGCTGCTTGATGAGCACCTGGGTGAGCTACTTGTTGAGCTCCCAGCCGAGCTCTTAGGTTAGCTACTCGGTGAGCTCTAAGGTGAGCTAAAAGGTGAGCTTGTTTACAATCTCTGAGGTGAGCTTATATGTGAGCTACCAAATGAGCTCAAGGTGAACTCAAGGTGAGTTGACAAGGTGAGATTAAGGTGAGTTGGCAAGGTGAGTTATTAGGTAAGCTCCCACATGAGTTCCCAAGTGAGTTACTCGATGAGCTCTCAGGTGAGCTTAACTTAAGATGATCGGTGAGCTCCCAGAAGAGCTCTTAGGTGAGCTACTTGGTGAGCTATTCAGTGAGCTGCTAGGTTAGCTCGGAAGCTCCTAGGTGAGCTGCCAGTTGACATCCTAGGTGAGATACTCAGTGAGCTCCCAGGTGAGCTCAAAGGTAAGCTTGTCAGCAATCTCTGAGGTGAGCTTACATGCGAGCTACCAGATGAGTTCAAGGTGAGTTAGTAAGGTGAGCTTAATGTGAGTTGGAAAGGTGAGCTATCAGGCAAGCTCCCAAGTGAGTTCTCAGGTGAGTTACTCGACGAGCTCCCAAGCAAGCGCAACTTGAGCTCATCAGCGAGCTCCCAGGAGAGCTACTTGGCGAGCTGTTCGGTGAACTTCTAGGTGAGCTCCCAAGCGAGCTACTTAGAGATTACCTGACAAGATCAGGTCCTTCATGAGTGCATACTAGGAGTTGAGCTGAGGAGCTCAGCATACTCGGTGAGCTCGATAAGTGAGCTCACTTAGGTGAGCTCCTAGTTGAGCTAGCTTTGACTTGAGCTTACCTCGACGAACTCACCTAGGTGAGCTTAGTGGACAAGTTCAAGCTTGAGCTTACCAAGTAGCTTGACTTGACCTCACTTAGAGAGCTCATCTTACAGCTCACCTATAAACTCTCATAGGTGAGCTCACCTTACTATCTCGATTTGAGGTAACTTGGTGAGCTCGTCAAATGAGCTCACCATGAAAGATTACATGGTAATCTCACCTCAATAGCTCTTATGTGAACTCAACTCAAGCTGCTCGGTGATCTCACCTATTAGCTCAAATTTCCAGCTCACCTTGAGCTTGCTGACAAGCTAACCTTGTGAACTCACCTTGAACTCATCTTGTAGCTCACCTTAGATTTCATTGAGAATATTGACAAGTAACTTGCCTGAGAGATCACCTAACAGCTCACTAGGGACCTGACCTTAGATCTCACCAAGTAGCTTACTTGGGAGCTCACATAGGAGCTCACCAAATAACTTTCCAAGTAGATACCCTTGGAGATCTTTTGGGAGCTTTCTGATTAGCTTAAGTTGAGCTCACCCAGGAGCTCATCGAGTAACTCATCTAGGAAATCACTTGGGAGATCACCTGATAGCTCACCTTGCCAACTCACCTTGAGCTCACCTTTCCAACTCACCTTGAGCTCACCTTGCCAACTAGCCTTTAGCTCATCTGGTAGCTCGCATGTAATCTCACCTCAGAGATTACCAACAAGCTCAAAATTTACCTCACTAAGAAGCTCACCTAGGATCTTGGCTGGGAATTCAGACATCAACTTATCCGAGATCTTGTTAAACAACTTGAATTAAGGTTTCCCAGAAACTCACCTGGGAGCACACCTAATAACTCATCTTGCTAGTTCACCTTAATCTCACCCTGGAGATCAATGAGTAGCTCAACTTGAGCTCACTTAGGAGCTCATCTGAGCTTGTCATTAATATCTGAGGTGAGATTACATGTGATCTACCAAATGAGCTCAAGGTACATTGGCAAGGTGAGCTCAACGTGAGTTGGTAAGGTAAACTCAAGGTGAATTGGTAAGGTGAGCTACTAGGGGAGCTCCTAGGTGAGATCTTAGGTGAACTCAAAGATGAGCTTGTTGGTAATCTCTAAGGTAAGCTTACATGCAAGCTACCAAATGATCTCAAGGGGAGATGACAAGGTGAGTTGACAAGGTGAGCTCTCAGGTGAGTTCCCAGGTGAGTTGGTAAGGCAAGCTCAAGGTGAGTTGGTAAGGTCAGCTATTAGGTAAGCTCCAAGGTGAGTTCCTAGGTAGTCACTTGATGAGCTACTCAATGAGCTCACAAGCAAGCTCAAGTCAACCTACTCAGAGAGCTACTTGATGATGTCCCAGTCGAGCTATTAGGAAAGTTCCCAGGTGAGCTGTTAGTTGAACTACTTGGCAGGATGACGATGAAATCCAAGGTGAGATACTAGATGACCTTAAGGTGAGTTGGTAAGGTGAACTCCTCAGTGAGCTCAAGGTGAGCTGGCAAGCTGAGCTCATAGGTGAGCTCCCATGCGAGTTGGCAAGGTGAGCTGTCGGTTGAGCTCCCATGTGAGTTTTTGAGTGAGCTTCTTAACGAGCTCCTGAGGTGATCTCAAGTCGAGCTAGTCAGCAAGCTCTTGGGTGAGATCAAGGTGATTTTTCAAGGCAAGATGTCGTGCAAGCTCCTAGGTAAGTTTCTGGGAAAGCTTAACTCAAGCTACTCGATAAGCTCCTGGGTGAGCTCACCTAGCCGAGCTCCAAGCTGGGAGCTTTCCCTAGGTGACCTTGCCAACTCTCGGTGAGCTTACCCAAGAAATATCAAAGGTGAGATTATCTTGTAATGTTTGACCTGGTGAGCTTACATGTGAGCTCACCTAGATGAGCTCACCTGGTGAGCTTGGCAAGGAGAGATCAAGCCTGAGTTGGTCACCTAGGTGAGCTCATCAGAGCTAGCTCACCAGGTGAGGTTAACTTAATGAGATATGTGGGTGAGTTCAACTCAGCAGGTAATTAGAGAGCTCACAAGAAGAGCTCGCCAAGTGAAATAATTTATGAGCTATTTTGTGAGCTTGCCTAGGAAAGCTCACCTAGGTGAACTCACCAAGCGAGCTCACTTGGGAAGTATCCTAGGCTAGGTCCCCGGTGAGTTAGCTCTTCAGGGAGCTCACCTAGTGAGCTCATTAAGTTGCTAGCATGGGAGTCAACCTACTTAGTGAGCTCACTCAGTGAAATCACCAGGTGAGATATCTTGACCAAGATAGCTCCCCGAAAAACTCTTGAGGTGAGCTCACCAGATGAGCTCGAGTTGAGTTTTCCTGGGAGCTCGTTGAGTAACTCTCCTGGGAACTCACCTGGGAGATTCCCTGATAGCTCACCTTGCCAACTCACCTTGAGCTCATTTGGTAGCTCGCATATAAGCTCACCTT
Organism: Taxus chinensis; assembly: GCA_019776745.2. Classification (NCBI taxonomy): domain Eukaryota; kingdom Viridiplantae; phylum Streptophyta; class Pinopsida; order Cupressales; family Taxaceae; genus Taxus; species Taxus chinensis. Next base: position 64,486 of record CM034157.1, read on the forward strand.
AGAGATTGTTGACAAGCTTGCCTTTGAGCTCACTTGGGAACTCACCGAGTAGCTCAACTAGGAGCTTGGCTAGGAGCTCAGGAAGTAGTTCACCTAAGAGCTTGTTGAGTAGCTTGACTTGAGTTTTCCTGAAAACTCACCTGCTAGCTCACCTGATAACTTGCCTTAAGCTCACCTAGGAGCTTGCTAAGCAGCTTGAATTGAGCTCTCCTGGGAGCTTGTCAAGTAGCTCACCCAAAAAATTGCATGGGAGCTCGCGTAACACCTCATCTTGCCAACTCTCATGGGATCTTGCCTATCAGCTCACCTTGACCTCTTTGAGGATCTCACCTTACCAACTTGCCTTGAGCTCATCTGGTAGCTCACCTCAGAGTTCATCGAGTAGCTCGCTAAGTAGCTCACCTGGGATCTCACCTAACAGTTCATCTGCGAGCCTACCTAACAGCTCACCTTAGAGCTCACAGAGAAGCTTTTCGAGTAGGTTGACTTGATCTCACTTGTGAGCTAACTTGTAAGATTGCCAGGGAACTTGCCTGGGAGCTTACCAAGTAGCTCTCTTGAGAACTCACCTAGTAGCTCCCCGGGGAACTCATCGTATAGCTCGCCAAGTAGCTCACCTGGGAGCTCTTCTGGGAGCTCACTGATCAGCTCTAGTTGAGATCACCCCAGAGCTCGTCAAGTAACTCACTTGGGAACTCACCTAGGAGGTCACCTGAGATCTCATCTTGCCAACTCACCTTGAGCTCACCTTGCTAACTCACATTGAGCTCATCTAGTAGCTCACATTTAAGCTCACCTTAGAGATTGCAGACAAGCTCTCCTTTGAGCTCACCAAGCAGCTCACCTAGGTTGAGCTCCCATGTCAACCTACTCGGTGAGCTACTTGGTGAGCTCCTAGGTACCTATTAGGTGAGCTCCCAGGTGAGCTACTTGGTGAGCTACTCGATGAACTCCAAGGTGAGCTACTAGATGAGCTTAAGGTGAGTTGGCAAGGTGAGCTCCTCAGCGAGCTCAAGGTAAGCTATCAATGGAAGTTTTTAGGTGAGCTACTTGACGAGTCTCCTGGGTGAGCTCAATTCAAGCTACTTGTCGAGATCCTGGGTGAGCTCAAGGTGATCTAGCAAGGCAAGCTATCAGGCGAGCTCCCAGGTGAGTTTCTAGGGAAGCTCAAGTCGAGATACTCGATGAGCACCTGGGTGAGCTACTTTCTGAGCTCCCAGTCGAGCTCCTAGGTTAGCTACTTGGTGAGCTCCCAGGTAAAATCAAAGGTGAGATTGTTGGTAATCTCTAAGGTGAGCTTACATGCAAGCTACTAGATGAGCTCAAGGTGAGTTGGCAAGGTGAGCTCAAGGCGAGTTGACAAGGTGAGCTTAAGGTGAGTTGGCAAGGTGGGTTATCAGGTGAGATACCACGCAAGTTCTCAGGTGAGTTACTCGATGAGCTCCCAGGTGAGCTCAACTCAAGCTGATTGGTGAGCTCCCAGAAGAGCTCTCAGGTGAGCTAATTGGCAAGCCATTCGATGAGTAGCTAGGTAAGTTTTGAAGTGAGCTACTTGGAAAGCTCCTAGGAGAGGTCCTTGACGAGCTGCTTAGTGAGCACACAAGTGAGCTCAAGTCAACCTACTAGACGAGCTGCTCGATGAGCTCCCAGGTGAGCTACTTGGTGAGCTACATGAAGAAATCCAAGGTGAACTACCAAACGAGCTCAAGGTGAGTTGGCAAGGTGATCTCCTCAGCGAGCTCAAAGCGAGCTGGCAAGGCAAGCTGATAGGTGAGCTCTCATGTGAGTTAGCAAGGTGAGTTGTTAGGAGAGATCCCATGTGAGTTTTTAGGTTAGCTACTTGATGAGCTCTTGGGTGAGATCAAGTCAAGCTGCTCAGTGAGTTCCTGGGTGAGCTCAATGTGAGCTAGCAAGGTAAGTTGTCAGGTGAGCTCCCAGGTGAGTTTAGGGGTGAGCTGCTTACCAAGATCCTAGTCGAGCTCCTAGGTGAGCTACTTGGTGAGCTCCCAGGTGAGCTTAAAGGTAAGCTTGTTGGAAATCTCTGAGGTGAGCTTACATGTAAGCTACCAGATGAGCTCAAGGTGAGTTGGTAAAGTGAGCTCAATATGAGTTGGAAAGGTGAACTGTCAGGTGAGCTCCCAAGTGAGTTCCCAGGTGAGTTACTTCATGAGCTCCCAAGCGAGCTCAACTTGAGGTTATCAGCGAGCTCCCAGAAGAGCTCCTAGGTGAGCTACTTGGTGAGCTGTTTCATGAGCTGCTAGGTGAGCTCCCAAGTGAGCTACTTGGTGACCTCCCAGGTGAAGTCCCTGGTAAACTTCTCGGTGAGCTCAAGTCAACCTACTCGATGAGCTCAAGTCAAACTGCCTGATGAGGTCCTAGGTGTGCTACTTTCCAAGCTCCTAACCGAGCTCTTAGGTGAGCTTCTCGGTGAGCTCCCAGGTGAGCTTATCGATAATCTCTGAGGTGAGTTTAGATGTGAGCTACCATATGAGCTCAAGGTGAGATGGCATGGCAAGCTCAAGGAAAGTTGGTAAGGTAAACTCAAGGTGAGTTGGCAAGGTGAGGTGTCATGTGAGCTCCTAGGTGAGTTCCTAGTTGAGTTACTCGATGAGCTCCCAAGTGAAATCAACTCAAGCTGATCGGAAAGCTCCCAGAAGAGCTGTTCTGTGAGATCCTAGGTGAGATTCTAGGTGAGCTACTAAGCGAGCTACTTGGCGAGCTCCCAGGTGAGGTCCCTAATGAGCTCACAAGTGAGCTCAAGTCAACCTACTCAGTGAGCTGTTCGGTGAGATCCTAGGTGAGCTGTAAGGTGGGCTCCTGGGTGAGCTCAAGTTGTGTTGCGCGGCAAGCTCTTGGGTGAGCTCAAGGTGAGCTAGAAAGGTGAGTTATCAGGTGAGTTCCTAGGTGAGTATCCAGGCAAGCTCAAGTTGAGCTGCTGGATGAGCTCCTGGTCGAGCTACTTTTTGAGCTCCTAGCTAAGCTCCTAGGTGAGCTCCAATGCGAGCTTAAAGGTGAGCTTGTCGGTAATCTCTAAGGTGAGCTTACATGCGAGCTACCAGATGAGCTTAAGGTGAGTTGACAAGGTGAGGTCAAGGTGAGTTGGTAAGATGAGATGTCAAGCGAGATCCTAGGTAAGAACCCATGTGAGTTACTTGACGATATCCTAGGAAAGCTTCAACTCGAGCTGATTGGTGAGCTCCCAGAAGAGCTCCTAAGTGAGCAAATTGGTGAGCTATTTGGCAATCTCTCATGTGAGTTGCTAGGTGAGCTCCCAAGTGAGATACTTAACAAGCTCCAAGGTGAGGTCTCTGGTGAGCTCAAGTCAACCTACACGGTGAGCTACTCGATGAAATATTAGGCAAGCTACCAGATGAGCTTAAGGGGAGTTGGCAAGGTGAGCTCCTCAGTGAGCTCAAGGCAAGCTTATAGGTGAGCTCCCATGAGAGTTGGCAAAGTGAGCTGTCAGGTGAGCTCCCATACAAGTTTTCAACTGAGTTGCTTGATGAGCTCCCGGGTGAGCTCAAGTCAAGCTACTCAGTAAGTTCCTGGGTGAGCTCAAGGTGAGATGGCAAGGTGAGCTCCCAAGAAAGTTTTTAGGCAAGCTCAAGTTGAGCTGCTCGATGAGCTTCAGGTAACTCAGCTAAGAACTCACCTGGGAGCTTTCCTGATAGCTCACCTTGCCAACTCACCTTGAGCTTTACTTGCTAACTCACATTGAGCTCATTTGGTAGCTCACATATAAGCTCACCTCAGATATTTCCACCAAGCTTATCTTTGAGCTCCCTTGAGAGCTCACCTAGGAGCTTGGCTATGAGCTCGGCAAGCAGCTCGCCTAGAAGCTTGTCGAGCAGCTTGACTTGAGATTTCCTAAAAACTTACCTAGGAGATTACTTAGTAGCTCACCTTGCCAGCTTGGCTTGAGGTTTCCCAGGAGCTCGCCGAGCAGCTCGAATTGATCTCACTTAGGAGCTCATCAAGCAGCTCACTTGAAAACTCACATGGGAGCTTTCCTAACATCTCACGTTGCCAACTCACATGGGAGCTCACCTATAAGCTCACCTTACTAGCTCACCTTGAGCTTGCTGAGGAGCTCACCATGCCAACTAACCTTGGGCTTGTATGGTAGCTCACCTCAGAGTTCATCGAGCACCTCGTCAAGTAGCTCACCTGGGAGTTCACCTAAGAGCTCTCCTGGGAGCTCACCGAGTAGCTCACCTAGTAGGTTGACTTGAGCTCGCTTATGAGCTCACCAAGCAGCTCACTAGGGACCTCTCTTAGTAGCTCGCCAAGTAACTCACTTAGGAGCTCACCTAGTAGCTCACCTAGGTGCTCACCGAACAACTTGCCAAGTAGCTTGCTGATCAGCTCGAGTTGAGCTCAACCGAGAGCTCATTGAGTAACTCATCCAGGAACTCACCTAGGAGCTCACTTGACATCTCACCTTGCCAACTCACCTTGAGCTCACCTTCCTAACTCACCTTGAGCTTGCCTTACCAACTCTCCTTGAGCTCATCTGGTAGCTTGCATGTAAGCTCACCTTTGAACTCACCTAGGAGCTCACCGAGTAGCTCACCTAGGAGCTCATCTGGGATCTCCGCCAGTAGCTCGTAAAGCAACTCAACTTAAGCTTACCTAGAAACTCACATGGGAGCTCACCCGACAACTCACCTTGCTAGATCGCCCTTAGCTTGCCCAATAGCTTACCGAGCAGCTCGACTTGGACTTTCCCGGGAGCTTATCAAGTAGCTCACCCAAAAACTCACATGAGAGCTCACCTGATAGCTCTCCTTGCTAACTCGCATGGGAGCTCACCTTTCTAGTTCACCTTGAGCTCACTGAGGAGCTCACCTTTCCAACTCACCTCAAACTTGTCTGGTAGCTCACCTCAGATTTCATAGAGCAGCTCACCAAGTAGCTCACCTGTTAGCTCACCTAACAGCTCACCTGGGAGCTTTCCTAATAGCTCACCTAGGAGCTCATCGAGTAGCTCACTGAATAGGTTGACTTGAGCTTACTTGTGAGCTTGCTGAGCAGCTCACTAGGGACCTCACCTAGGAGCTTACCAAGAAGCTCGCTTGGTAGCTTGCCTAGAAGCTTACTCGAGAGCTCACCAAATAGCTCACCTGGGAGCTCTTCTAGGAGCTCACTGATCAGCTCGAGTTGATCTCACCGGGGAGCTCATCGAGTAACTCACCTAGGATATTTCCTGATAGCTCACCTTGCCAACTCACCTTGCTAACTCACCTTGAGCTCACCTTGCCAACTTGCCTTGAGCTCATCTGGTAGCTTGCATGTAAGCTCACCTCAGAGATTACTGATAAGCTCAGCTTTGAGCGCACCTATGAGCTCACCAAGCATCTCAACTAGGACCTTAGCTAAGAGCTAGGAAAGTAGCTCACCCATGAGCTCGTCAAGCAGCTCGACTTGAGCTTGCTCGGTAACTCACCTGGGAGCTCACTTGATAGTTCACCTTGCCATCTCACCTTGAGCTTATCGAGGAGCTCGCCGAACAGCTTGACTTGAGCTCAGTTGGGAGCTTGTCAAGTAGCTCACCTGAAAACTCACATGGGAGCTCATCAAATAGCTCACCTGAAAAATCACATAGGAGCTCACTTGATAGCTCACCTAGCCAACTCGCATGGGAGGTCACCTATCAGCTTGAATTGTTAGCTCACCTTGAGCTCGCTGACGAGCTAACCTTGATAACTCACCTTGAGATCATTTGGTAGCTCACCTTAGAGTTAATCAAGTAGCTCACTAAGTAACTCACCTGAGAGCTCACCTAACAGCTCACCGGTGACCTCACCTGGGAGCTCACTAAGTAGCTCTCTTGGGAGCTCACCTAACAGCTCGCCTGGGAGCTTGCCAAAAAACTCACCAAGTAGATACCGTGGGAGTTCTTTTGTGAACTTACTGATTAGCTGAAGTTGAGCTCACCTAGGAGATCGTCGAGTAACTCATTTGGGAACTCACCTGGGAGCTCACTTGATAGCTCGCCTTGCCAACTCACCTTGTGCTCACCTTGCCAACTCACCTTGAGCTCATCTCGTAGCTCACATGTAATCTCACCTCAGAGATTACCGATAAGCCCACCTTTGAGCTCACCTAGGAGCTCACTGAGAAGCTCACCTAGGAGCTTGATTGGGAGCTTGGTAAGTAGCTCACCTTAGAGCTCGTCAAATAGCTTAAATTGAGCTTGCCCAAAAACTCACATGGGAGCACACCTGATAGCTTGCCTTACTATCTCACTTTGAGCTCACCTAGGAGATCACCGAGCAGCTCAACTTGAGCTCACTCAGGAGCTGGTCAAGCAGCTCACTTGAAAACTTACATGGGAGCTCGCCTGACAGCTCGCCTTGCCAACTAACATGGTATCTCGCCTATAATCTCTCCTTGTCAGCTTGATGATGAGATCACCTTGCCAACTCACATTGAGCTCATCTGGTAGCTCATTTAAGAGTTCATTGAGTAGTTCACCGAGTAGCTCACCTAGGAGCTCACCTAATAGCTCTCCCAGGAGCTCACTGAGTAGCTCACCAAGTAGGTTGAGTTAAGGTCACTTGTGAGCTCACAAATTAGCTTGCTGGGGACCTCGCCTAGGAGCTCACCAAGTAACTCACATGGGAGCTCCCCTAGCAGTTCACATGGGAGCTCGCCAAATATCTCACCAAGTAGCTCCCCTAGGAGATCACCAATCAGCTTGAGTTGAGCTCACCTGGGAGCTCATCGAGTAACTCTCTTGGGAACTCACCTGGGAGAGCTCCCCTGATAGCTCACCTTGCCAACTCGCCTTGAGCTCACCTCTTCATCTCACCTTGAGCTTGCCTTGCCAAATCACCTTGAGCTCATCTGGTAGCTCACATGTAAGCTCACCTCATAGATTTCTGACAAGCTCGCCTTTGAGCTCACATGGGAGCTCACTGAGTAGATCACCTAGGAGCTTAGCTGGGAGCTCAGGAAGTAGTTTTCCCAGGAGCTCGTCAAGCAGCTCATCTTGAGTTTTCTTGAAAAACTCACCTAGGATCTTTCCTGATAGGTCACCTTGCTAGCTCACCTTAAACTCACCCAGGAGCTTACCGAGTATCTTGACTTGAGCTTTCCCGAGAGCTCATCAAGTAACTCACCCAAAAAATCACATGGGAGCTCACCTGATAGCTTGTCTTGTCAACTCTCATGGGAGCTGGCCTATCAGCTCGCCTTGACCTCTCTGAGGATCTCACCTTGCTAACTTACCTTGAGCTCATCTGGTATCTTGCCTCAGAGTTCATCGAGTAGCTCACCAAGTAGCTCACCTAACAATTTACCTGCGAGCCTACCTAACAACTCACCTGGGAGCTCACCGGGAAGTTCACCGAGTAGGTTGACTTGAGCTCACTTGTGAGCTAACTTGTAATCTCGTTGGGGAACTCACTTGGGAGCTCATAAAGTAGCTCTCTTGGGAACTCACCTAGCAGATTTCCTGGGATCTCGTCGTACAACTCACCAAGTAGCTCACCTGGGAGCTCTTCTGGGGGCTCACCGATCAGCTCGAGCTGAGCTCACCTCGGAGCTCGTCAAGTAACTCATTTGGGAAATCACTTAGGAGCTCACCTTGTGTTGGTCATCAAATAGGACTTCAAGAAGAGCAACAGTCAGGGGACAAGAAGTCCCTCCTCTTTAATGGGAGAGGTTCCCTTATTTTAGAAACGAACCTATTTACACATATACAAAGTATGATTTTCTTGTAGAACTTGGATATTATGAAAGTGTTTTCTATAAGGATCATCAATCACAAAAGGACTGAGGAATGAAAATTTGAGAACGAGTAGAAAGGCACCATTCAAAATTATAGATGACAGAGTAATTCCTTATGCATGCGAGGGTACAGTGAATTGGAATAAGATCATTTGTATCACATTAATAAGATGAAATTTGAAAAGACACAAAGTTCTATAAATAACATCTGCAAGAATACAAAGCTTCTCAGCATAATACAGACAAATGATCTAACAAGATTAAATGAATAGCTTAGGAATAAAGGAAACTAGATAGACAAAGAATGAAAAATCCTTCTGTATTGATTTCTTTAAGATTTATTTACACTTTCAGAAATAAGCCAAGTTCTTCCTCCTTTTCAAAATGGCGAGGAGAGGCCATTATATAGTTTACAAATTAGTTACTCCCGGTAACTACTTCTTTTAACTAATGATTAGTTAAAGGGCTGCAAATCGCAATACCCCAACTAATTACAATAAATCCGAGAGAAAGAAGGGGAAGAAGAGAAGAATTAGGAGAAGAAGATAGGTGCTTATGACTGGGAGGGACCCACTAACTTAAGGATCCGTTGTCTAAATCTCTTCAATGCCTTGGCTATGTCTCTGCCACGTGGGACTGATGTGTTGGTGGTGGCATCTAACTTGGCAATGAGTTATCCATGCACGTTCATTAGTTCACTTGAGTCAGGACTGAAATGAGTATCCGCAAGAGAGTACAGTGTCTGCACATTGTACAGAAATTGGGAAGCCACTGGCAAATGCCAAGCCACTGTTATGAATCATCTGTGCCATAGCTGAAGGGTTTGCATCTGTCATCCTTGCCCAAAAATCCCCAAAATCAAGGTGGAGAACTTCACTGTTTCCGATATCGGGAACGGCAGACTCGAGTGGTGAAACTTGTTCCTGCCCATGGAATTTGATCTTCATGTTGATAGTAACTTGGAGAGAAGAGCTGCAAGCTGGACTTGGGATGGAATCGCTAAGGGAAATGGATACGCGCACCTAAATTTTGGTTGTAAGGTTTGAGCAATAGATAGCATGAAAGCAGTGTGCAAAAATGCATAGGGGGTAGTTCATTTGAAAAGAAAGATATTAGGAAGAGCGGGAAAAATTAGCACGAATGGCACTTGGTTCATTTGGGACATGAGGGACGAAAGCACGCAAAGTACGCGGTTCGGCCGATTCGGGCGATGCGGGGAAAAAACAGCACAATGGCACTTGATCATTTGGGACATAGGGACGAAAACGTGGAAGTACGCGAAATGGCCGATTTGGGCGATGAAGGGAACAAGTCTGGGCAAAAATTTTGGGACATGTGGGACGAAAGTACATGGAATACGCGAATCAGCTGAATTGGGTGAAAAGGGAACAACGGGTCTAGAAAAACTTGGGACATGTGGGACAAAAAGTTCCGACGGGCTCGAAAAGAACGGACTTCGGGTAAACCGGCCGATGGGGAATAGAGAGCCCAAATGAACCTGGGACACGCGGGACTTGTCCGACAGGCCCGCTAAAAACACACACAAAATGACCCAACAAATGTAGATTTTCCCAATTTCTGACTTTTGACATTATCAGGACAACAGAAAAGACACTTAACCTCAAAATTTTAATTTTCAACTTCTTAAAAGTAGGGGAATTTTGAGTGGACAACAGGTGGCTCTTTCTGGGGATGACTTGGCATAAATTCAAAGAATGAGACAAGGCAAGAATTTAGAAAAACTTGGGGAAGTAGACCAGTACCTTATCCATTGGGCCACGGAGTCAAAAGCAAACCAATAAAGAAGACAACACCCCAATGCAAACACAGCACACAAAAACAAGGGAAGGAAAGGAACACACACACTATACATAATATACACAGGACTCCCTAATCACCTACGAGGGAACAGTTTCAGGTACTGCCCACTATAAGGAAGTGGGAGAGAAGAACCATCCATATAATCAAGGTAAAAAGAATTCTTACCAGTTGAAGTGCCTGATCTTGAAAGGTCCGAGCCAAAGGGAATCAAACTTGCCATGGCTGCCACGAGGTTCATGCCTTTTATCCCACAACAAAATAGTGTCTCCAATTTTGAAATCCCTGAACCTGGCTTTCTTATCAAATAAGACTTTTACTTTATGTTGGTGAGCAGATATCCTATCAGCAACTTCCAATCTGTCCTCATTCAATTTGTGAAGATACATGATCCTTTTATCCAAAGAATCATTGAAACTGGTATCTTCAATGGCCTTCATTATATGCAAGAGCTGGAAGCTCCACTGTAACTGGAAATTGGGCCTCCACTTCGTATACTACCTAAAAAGGAGACATCCCAATGGCTCTCTTAGGTGTCTGATCCTATCTGCCCAAAGAGCATCATAGAGTTTCTTGTGCCAGTTCCGTTCAAAATCATTGACTAATTTCCTTATTATGGCCACCAGATTTTGGATTTGTTGATTCTTCCTGTCCATTTGAATCCTAAGGATAGTAATCTGAGGAGTGAGCTTTCCCACAGGAGATTCCATGGAAAGTGGAAAACGGATCATCTGCTAGTTGAGACAAAAGTTCAGAAAAATTTTGGTCTGTCACAATCTTATTTGGCAATTTTAATCATACCATACATTGGGATCCTTCAAGATGTGAATTCATAAAATGTTCGGCAACTACTTCTGAAGTAGTACTTCTTTGTCTTAGGATGATGGGGACCGTTCTACCAAAGAACATTTGGTGAAATAATCTGTGGCAAATACGTGGGTCTGACAGTTCAGCACTAGAAGAGGGATTCACAGGTTCCAATGAAATCTAAACCCCATTGCTGAAAAGGTCCTTTGATCATAACTGGGACAGGGACTTGCAACTGAGATAATAAACTTGGGTCTACCCACGAAAGAGATGCAAGGAAGAACATGCATCAACCCATTTTGATGCATGCCACAGTTGAACAAAGTAGGCCTGTAATACCTCCACGAAGGCCCATTTTATGAGCAGTGACAGTTGATGAGTAATGCCCTCTATGCATGATCATGGAAAAGCTGGGACAAAAATCTTGTTGCTTGTCCACACACACCATTTCAAAAACCTTCAGAAGTGTTTAATTTGTGAGGGAAAAAATTTTCCCAAATGACATATTGGCTTGACCTATAAGTTTAAAAATCTCATTGACTTTGGTAGTCAAAAAAAAAAATGACCCATTTGTGAAAAGTAGATTTTCCCAATTTCTTGACTTTTCACATTATCAGGACAACAGAAAAAGACACTTAACCTCAAAATTTTAATTTTTAACTTCTTAAAAGTTCAAGGGGAATTTTGAGTGGACAACAGCTGGCTCCTTCTGGGGATGTCACTTGGCATAAATTCAAAGAATGAGACAAGGCAAGAATTTAGACAAACTCGGGGAAGTAGACCAATACCTTATCCATTGGGCAACACCGTGGAGTCAAAAAACAAACCAATACAGAAGACAACACCGTAAACAACACACAAAAACAAGGGAAGGAAAGGAGGACACACATATACAGAATATACACAGGACTTCCTAATCACCTACGACTTAAACAATTTCCAGGTACTACCCACTATAAGGAAGTGGGAGAGAAGAACCATCCATATAATCAAGGTAAAAATAATTTTACCAGCGAAGTGCCTGATCTTGAAAGGTCCGATCCAAAGGGAATCAAACTTGCCATGGCTGCCATGAGGTTCTTGCCTTTTATCCCACAACAAAACAGTGTCTCCAATTTTGAAATTCCTAAACCTGACTTTCTTATCAAATAAGACTTTTACTTTCTGTTGGTGAGTAGATATCCTATCAGCAACTTCCAATCTGTCCTCATTCAATTTGTGAAGATACATGATTCTCTTATCCAAAGAATCATTGAAACTGGTATCTTCAATGGCCTTCATTAAATGCAGAGCTGGAAGCTCCACTGTAACTGGAAATTGGGCCTCCACTCCGTATACTACCTGAAAAGGAGACATCCCAATGGCTCTCTTAGGTGTGATCCTATCTGCCCAAAGAGCATCATAGAGTTTCTTGTGCCAGTTCCGTTGGGATTCATTGACTAATTTCCTTATTATGGCCACCAGATTTTTATTTGTTGATTCTGCTTGTCCATTTCCCTGAGGATAGTAATCTGAGGAGTGAGCTAGGGAGATGCCATATCCATAGCAAAAATCCATCATCTTAGTTGAAGAAAAATTTGAAGCATTATCTGTCACAATCTTGTTTGGCACACCATACCTTATCAAGATGTTTTCTTTGATAAAACTGCATACTACTTCTGAAGTAGTACTCTTTACTGGAATGGCTTCTACCCATTTGGTGAAATAATCTGTGGCAGTTAATACATGGGTATGACCAGCACTAGAAGAGGGATTAAGTGTTCCAATGAAATCTAAACCCCATTGCTGAAAAGGTTCTTCGATCACAACTGGTTTAAGGGGCAAGGAGGCCAATTTGGGTCTACCCACGAAATTCTGACAAGCCTCACATTTATCAACCCATTTTGATGCATCCTTGAACAAGGTAGGCCAGTAATATCCTCCACGAAGTATTTTATGAGCAGTGACAGTTGATGAGTAATTCCCTCCACATGCCTGATCATGAAAAGCTGAGAGTAGCTTCTTCTGTTGTTCCTTGTCCACACATTTCAAAAACCTTCCATCTAACCCATGTTTAAACAAGGTGTTTTCCCACAACACATATTGGGTTGACCTTAGTTTAACGGCCCTCTCTTCTCTTTGGCAGTCAAATGAGAGGAGCATTCTCCATAGGTGAGAAAGTGAACGATATCAGCATACCATTCATCAACTGAGCTAAGAAACAAAATGGTAGGAAGACCAACTTTATCCTCTAGTAACTCATGTCTAGCTCCTTCAGCGATGAGTTCACACAGGCCTTTTCCACGGACGAGCTTGGTTGGTTTGATGTCAATATCATATTCTTGAACCTTGGCCACCCAGTTCCCTCTCTTGGATCCAAATTCCTGCTGTGTGAGAATTGACTTGATAGTTGTATCCGGTACCAACACCGTGGAGTGAGAGTTAAGAATGTAAAAATGAAACTGCTTGACAACTTTAACCACTGCAAAAGCATGTTTTTCCATTATGGTGTATTTTAACTCATGATTTTTTAGAATATAGCTCATAAATGCAATTGGGAGTTCATGCTCATTAGAATCTTCTTGAGTCAAAACAACAGCCAAGGTGTTATCCGTGGCGTAGCAATAGATAATGAAATCTTTGCTGAAATCTGGACATGCTAAAACAGGAGTTTTAGCAATGGCCCTTTTAATACCTTCAAAGGCTTCTTTCCCTTCAGGAGACCAACCAAATGTTTGTTTTCCTTTCATCATTTGGGAGATATTCAAAGTTAGCTCTGCAAAATCAGGGATGAACCTTCTCAAAAAGTTGATCTTACCAAAGAAAGAGTGCACTCCCTTTTTGCTGGTTGGAAGAGGAATTTGCTGAATAGCTTGAACTCACTCAGGATCAATTTTTATACCATCTTTGGAGACAACGTGCCCCAATAATTTCCCCTCTGTGACACAAAAAATAGATTTCTTAGGATTCAAAGAGATCCCATGTTCTCTACATCTTAGCAGAACTGTCTCTAGATGCTGGAAATGATCCGCCCTTGTTTTAGAAAATACAGTCAAGTCATCAAGGTATACGACGATACACTTTCCTTTCAAACTTCCAAAGGCCAAATCCATAGCCCTCTGAAAAGTGGCACCGGCATTGATGAGCCCAAAAGGCATCCTTTTGTAAGCAAAGGTACCCCAAGGGGTAGTGAAAGCCATTTTGTGTTGGTCTGTGGTATTAACTTCTACCTGGTTATATCCTGAGAATCCATCAAGCATAGACAACATTTCGGATCCTGTTACTGCTTGCAAGACCTGATCCATCATAGGTAAGGGATAATTATCTTTCAAGGAAGCTTGATTTAGATTCCTGAAGTCAACACAGATACGAATCTCACCATTTTTCTTTCTAACGGGCACAATATTGGCAATCCATGTTGAATGATGGATAGGAAAAATGATTTTGGCTTTCAATAACTTCTGTATTTCTTGAAAAATGGTGTCAGCTATTTTAGGATTATATTGCCTCTGCTTCTGTTTAAAAGGCTTAATCCCAGGTTTGAGAGGGATAAAATGTTGCATCTCCTTTGGTTGGAAAGCTTTTAAATCTTCATAGGAATAAGCAAGAACATCCTTATACTTTTTCAAAAGACTCATTACCTTCTTCTTTTCTTCTGAGGTGCAACATTTTCCAATGTTCACGAGTTTAGGATCAGTAGAACTCCCAATATTGATTTTTTCATATTCGGCTGATTGTTGGGGTCCAGTAGAAGCTCTAAACTTTACATACCTGTCGTGTTTGTCAAACAGTTTTTCTAAACTCACCAATCCTTTTGGAATCTTGTTTCCTTTGAGTTTGATACATCCATCCTGATCGCTTCTTCTTCTTGGGTGGCTTCTTTGTTAAAGGGCACACTTTCACGAGGCAAATTATCACTTCCTTCAAAGTACAACTATTCAAAATTATCCTTGAGTTCTAAGAAAGAAAGCAAGTGTTGATCGTTATTGAAAACTTGCCAGTTACTTGTATTATCAGGTACACTGGGTCTATGAATCATTTCAATGGTGAACTTATCTTGAGAAAAGTCAGGATGAGGAATAAGCAATGACCCTGAGACTGCTAGAGAATCAGCCCTGGTATTCTTCTCCCTAGGCACTGCTTCGATGGAGAAGGCGTCAAGAAATTCAATGGAGTCCCAAACCTGATTCCTGTAATGTTTCAACCTTCCATTCTTTACCTGGAAGAGGTTTCTAACTTGCTTGACAATCAATTCCGCATCCCCATGAGCTAGAAGATTCTTCACACCTTGTTCTTTTGCCACCTGGAGTCCAAGAATGAGAGCTTCATACTCTGCTGTATTATTGGTATTTTCAAATTGCAACTTGAATGAGAAAGGATGAATGCTTCCTTCAGGCGACACCAATATGACACCAGCTCCAGAACCAGCTGAAGAACAACTTCCATCAAACTCTAATATCCAAACATCATTAGGATCTTTAGGTGAGACTTTGGGGAGTTGGATTTCTTCTGGAGACATAATCATGTAGTTGCCATGCCCCATATCCTCATAGAGTATTTGTGCTTTGGGATCATCAGTTTTTTGTACAATATACTCAGACTGCTTCTCAGGCAGCAACTTCTTCATTTTCCCATTAACAGGTATGAGGGCATGTGACCAATCCATTTGAATTTCTCCACCCACATCCTTACAGAAGTTCCTGCTTAGCAACATCCCGTATGAAGGAGGAATATCTGCTACTAAGATAGTAGCCAAAACTTTCTTCTCAGGCAAAGTAGCAAAAGCCACTTGTGCGTCCTTAATTCTTCCGACCAAGGGCACTTCCTTACTCTCCATGGAATAACAAGATCCGTAAGTGTGTGTGAGAGTCAAGCCTAAGGCGTGAGCTACTTTGGCAGGCATTACATTGTCTGATGCTCCTGAGTCTATGACGCAATTACTGAGCCTATGGCCAGCTATAAGGAGTGTTACATAAAATGGTTTGATTTTGTCATTGGGTGAGGTGACAAGCGGCTACCAGATTAGGCTGTGGTGCAGAAGAAGGAGTGGGTAAAAGGCCTTTAGAGGTAGTTTTAGAATGGGAATTGACAAAGTGAATCATTTTAGCAAAAGCCTTGGGATGAGTTTGATAATATTCAGCCTCTGAGATTTGAACCTTAGTCTTTTTTAAGTGATCAATAATATCGAAAGACCCAGAAGTGGACGGGTTATCATCACTTGAGATCCTAGTTTTATCAATTTTAGGGGAAAAAGAAGTAACTTTAGTAGCAGAATTGACAGGACTCACCTTTGGTGTAGATGAAATGGGGATCAGAGATCCTCTTTTTGCAATTACAGGGATAGTTGTCGGCTGCTCCTTAGATTTCTTGGTGGGCTGCATCACTTTCTCCCTCTGATTTGTCTGCTCTCGAGTCATGACAGTGTATGATTCACTATTCATGTCTGCTACTACTTCGTCATAATCATCCCCTTCATCAATGCCTTCAGTGGTGAAGAAATTAACTCGAGATCCCTCAAGTTCATCTGTTTCATCATCAACCTCTTCAACAAATTCCTCACAATCTTCATTAACCTCCTCATCCTCTGGTTCCTCAACTTCACAGGTTGCATTGACAGGAACTTTAATAGGAGGTCCTTCAAGCGCTAGCCTTGTTTGAGAAGCAGGAAAATGATTTCTGGGCTGAAAATTCCTCCTTGGAACGTCTGCATAGGGAGTATGCTGAGCCAATTGTTTCTTAATGGCGATGAGATCATTTGCAAGTTTTTGTACCAATGGATCAGTATTAGGTCCAGGAGTGGAAGAGGAGGAAGAAGCAGACTTAGATTTAGAAGGGTCTCTCCTCAACTTCCCTGACATGATTAAATCATCTTCAACACTAACAGCAAGAGTTTGATCCTCGGCCAATGTTGCGAGATTAGCCCTTCTCAGTGCATAACTAACTTCAGGCAATTGGGCGTTTAGGAAGAAGCATTTTTGAATTTGATCTACAGGTTGAGTATTTGGTGGAATTTTGTTAATCAACCTGTTGAATCGAGCCACAAATTCTCTCATGGGCTCTTGTGATTCCTTCTTTATTTGAGAAATTTGGGCTAGCAAAGCATGCACGTCTTCCGCCGGTTTGAAACGGTTTTCAAACCTAGTTCTCATTGTGTTCCAGCTAGTGATAGCTCCGGCCGGAAGGTGATAGAACCAATCAGCAGCATTATCTTGTAAAGTCTCAACAAAAAGTCTTACGGAGACGTCTTCATGTTCAACTCCCAGAACTCCGCATGCAACTATGAAGGCTGCGATGTGTTCATCAGGATGTACTTTACCATCACCTTTGAATTTAGGAAAGTTCTTCTGGTTACCTCTGGGTAACTCATGCAAAGGCTTGAGGAAGGGCAAGAGGCCCAACACGATGGCCCCAAGGCAATGGTACCGCCATTCTTGGAAAAATGGCTTGAAGAGGAACTGAAACACCAGCAAGAATCAAAGCTCGAAGATTAGGACTGATTTTCTCTGAAGGAATACCACCCGTAGGGATTCTATCTTGGACAGGTGGAGTGCTTGTTGAACGAGCCTTTCTATTTCTTCCTTGTTGAAGGGAGAGGAAAACCCTGCTGTTCCAAAAGTTGAAACTGAGAATCTTCAATACCAAGGGCCCTTCTCCCTCGAGTAAAACGTGGAGTCGCCAGATCAAAAGATGATCAATAAATGATTATAGAACTGGAATATGATTCCCCAGCGGAGTCACCAAAAACTGTTGGTCGTCAAAAAGGACTTCAGGAAGAGAAATAGTTAGGGGACAAGAAGTCCCTCCTCTTTAATGGGAGAGGTTCCCTTATTCAGAAATGAACCTATTTACACATATACAAAGCATGATTTTCTTGTGGAACTTGGATATTATGAAAGTGTTTTCTATAAGGATCATCAATCACAAAAGGACTGAGGAATGAAAATGTGAGAACGAGCAGAAAGGCACCATTCAGAATTATAGATGACAGAGTAATTCCTTATGCATGCGAGGGTACAGTGAATTGGAATAAGATCATTTGTATCACATTAATAAGATGAAATTTGAAAAGACACAAAGTTCTGTAAATAACATCTGCAAGAATACAAAGCTTCTCAGCATAATACAGACAAATGATCTAACAAGATTAAATGAATAGCTTAGGAATAAAGGAAACCAGATAGGCAAAGAATGAAAAATCCTTCTGTATTGATTTCTTTAAGATTTATTTACACTTTCAGAAATAAGCCAAGTTCTTCCTCCTTTTCAAAATGGTGAGGAGAGGCCATTATATAGTTTACAAATTAGTTACTCCCCGTAACTACTTCTTTTAACTAATGATTAGTTAAAGGGCTGTAAATCGCAATACCCCAACTAAATACAATAAATTCATGATGAAGAAGAGAAGAAGGAGAAGAATCAGGAGAAGAAGACAAGCGTTCAAGATTGGGAGGGACCCACTGATTTAAGGATCCATTGTCTGAATCTCTTCAACGCCTCGGCTATGTCTCTGCCACGTGGGACTGATGTGTTGGCGGTGGCATCTAACTTGGCAATGAGTTCTCCATGCACGTTCGTTAGTTCACTTGAGTCAGGACTGAAATGAGCTCCGCAAGTGAGTACAGTGTCTGCACATTGTACTGAAATTGGGAAGCCACCGGTGAACACCAAGCCACTGTCATGAATCATCTGTGCCATAGCTGAAGGGTTTGCATCTGTCATCCTTGCCCAAAAATCCCCAAAATCAAGGTGGCGAACTTCACTGTCCCCGATATCGGGAATGGCAGACTCGAGTGGTGAAACTTGTTCCTGCCCCTAGAATTTGATCTTCATGTTGATAGTAACTCGGAGAGCAAAGCTGCAAGCTAGACTTGGGATGGAATCGCAAGGGAAATGGATACGCGCGCAGAAATTTTGGTTGCAAGGGTTCGAGCAATAGATAGCATGAAAGCAGTGTGCAAAAATGCATAGGGGTAGTTCATTATATAGCCGTTTAGGAGAGAGCAATAAATGTGCATTAAATACATATCTACCAAATTGAAAAGAAAGATATTCAGGTAGAGCGGGAAAAATTAGCACGAATGGCACTTGGTTCATTTGGGACACGAGGAACCCGAAAGCGCGAAGTACGCGGTTCGGCCGATTCGGGAGATGCGGGGAAAAGACAAATGCTTTTGGGACATGCGAGGGATGAAAATGAGAATACGCGATTCTTGAACTTGGGACATGTGGGATGAAAGTACGCGGAATACGCGAATCGGCCGAATCGGACGAAAAGGGAACAACGGGTCCGGGTGAACTTGGGACATTTGGGACAAAAAGTTCCGACGGGCCCGAAAAGAACAGACTTCGGGTAAACCGGCCGATCGGGGAACAGAGAGCCCAAATGAACCTGGGACACGTGGGACAAAAATGTCTGACAGGCCCGAAAAACACACAAAATGACCCAAAAAACGTAGATTTTCCCAATTTCCTGACTTTTCACATTACCAGGACAACAGAAAAGACACTTAACCTCAAAATTTTAATTTTCAACTTCTTAAAAGCAGGGGAATTTTGAGTGGACAACCTAGGAGCTCGGTTAGGATCTCGGCAAACAGCTCACCAAGGAGATCATCGAGCATCTCGACTTGAGCTTACCCAGAAACTCACCTGGGAGCTCACTTGACACCTCTCCTTGCCAACTCACCTTGAGCTCACCCAGGAGCTTTCTGAGAAGATCTACTTACGCTCACCCAGGAGCTCGTCAAGTACGTCACCTTAAAACTCACATGGGAGCTCACCTAATAGCTCACCAAGAAACTCACATGGGAGGTCACCTAGAAACTCACCTTGCCATCTTGCCTTGAGCTCACTGAGGAGCTTATCTTGCCAACTCACCTTGAGCTCGTCTGGTAGCTTGCCTCAGAGTTTTTTGAGAATCTCTCCAAGTAACTCTCCTAAGAGCTCACCTAACAGCTCACCTAGGAGCTCACCAAGTATCTCACTAAGTAGGTTGTCTCGAGCTCACTTATGAGCTCACTGAGGACCTCACCTAGGAGCTTTCCTAGGAGCTCACCTGGGAGCTCACTGAATAGTTCTCCAAGTAGATTGCCTAGGAACTCTTTTGGGAGATCACCGATTAGATCGAGTTGAGCTCACCTAGGGCTCATCTAATAACTCACCTAGGAACTCGCATAGGAGCTCACCTGATATCTCACCTTGAGCCCACCTTGTCAACTCACCTTGAGCTCACCTTGCCAACTCACCTTGAGCTCATCTAGTAGCTCATATGTAAGCTCACCTCAGAGATTTCCGATAAGATTACCTTTGAGCTCACATGGGAGCTCACCGAGTAGCTCACCTAGGAGCTCGGTTGGGAGCTCGGTAAGAAGCTCACCCAGGAGCTCATCGAGAAGCTCAAATTGAGCTTACTTGGAAACTCATATGGGAGCTCACCTAACAGCTCACCTTGAGCTCACCTGAGAAACTTGACTTTAGCTCACCGGGAGCTCATTAAGTAGCTCACCTAAAAACTCGCATGGGATCCCACCTGATAGCTTGCCTTACCAACTCATATGGGAGCTCACCTTGCCAGCTCACCTTGAGCTCGTAGAGGAGCTCACCTTGAGCTCATCTAGTATCTCACCTCAGATTTCATCAAGAAGCTTGCCAAGTAGCTTACCTCAAAGCTCAATGAGAAGCTCACTGAGTAGGTTGACTTGAGCTCACTTGTGAGCTTACCGAGTAGCTCGTTAGGGACCTCGCTTGGGAGCTCACCAAGTAGTTCACTTGGGAGCTCACCAAGTAGTTCACTTGGGAGCTCACCTAGTAACTCACCTAGGACCTTGCCAAATAGCTCGCCAAGTAGCTCACCTAGTATCTCTTCTGGTAGCTCGCCAATCAGCTCGAGTTGAGCTCTCCTGGGAGGTCGTCAAGTAACTCACATGGGAACTCACCTGGGAGCTCGCCTGACAGCTCACCTTATCAACTCACCATGAGCTCACCTCTCCAACTCACCTTGAGCTCACCTTGCCAACTCACCTTGAGCTCATCTGGTAGCTCATATGTAAGCTCTCCTAAGAGATTACTGAAAATCTTGACTTTGAGCTCACTTGGGAGCTCACCATGTAGCTCAGCTAGGAGCTTGGCAAACAGCTCACGCAGGAGCTTATCGAGCAGCTCAACTTGAGCTTGCCTGAAAACTCACCTGGGAGCTCACCTGATAGCTTTCCTTACTAACTCACCTTGAGCTCGTATAGGAGCTCACCGAGTAGTTCGACTTGAGCTAGCCCAGGAGCTCGTAATGCAGCTCGCCCAAAAAATTACATGGGAGCTCACTTGACAGCACACCGAAAAACTCAAATAGGAGCTCACCTATCAGCTCGCCTTACCAGCTCACCTTGAGCTTGCTGAGGAGCTCACCTTTCCAACTCACCTTAAGCTCATCTAGTAGCTAGCCTTGGAGTTTGTTGAGCACCTCACTAAGTAGCTCACCTAGGATCTCACCTAATAGCTTACCTGAGAGCTCACCAAGTAGGTTGACAAGAGCTTGCTTGTGAGCTCATCGGGTAGCTCACCAGGGACCTCACCTAGGAGGTCGCCAAGTATCTCACATGGGAGCTTGCCTAGCAGATCACCTGGAAGCTCACTGAACAACTTGCTAAGTAGCTCACCTAGGAGCTATTCTGGGAGCTCATCGATTAGCTCGAGTTGAGCTCACCCAAGAGCTCATCGAGTAACTCACCTAGGAACTCATCGGGGAGCTCGCCTAATAGCTCACCTTGCCAACTCACCTTGAGCTCACCTTGCTAACTCACCTTGTGTTCATCTAGTAGCTCTCATGTAAGCTCACTTCAGAGATTACTGAAAAGCTCACCTTTGAGCTCACCTGGGAGCTCACCAAGCAGCTCATCTAGGATCTTGACTGGGAGCTCGGCAAGTAACTCACCTAGGATCTCATCAAGTAGCTCAACTTGACCTTTCCTAGAAACTTACCTGGGAGCTCACCTAATAACTCACCTTACCATCTCACCTTGATCTCACCCAGGATCTCACTAAGTAGATTGACTTTATCTTGATCGAGAGCTCGTCAAGCAGCTCACCTGAAAACTCACATGGGAGCTCACCTGACAGCTCACCCAGAAACTCACATGGGAGATCACCTATCAGCTCGCCTTTCCAGCTCACCTTGAGCTAGTTAAGGAGCTCACCTTTCCAACTCACCTTGAGCTCCTCTAGTACCTCACCTCAGAGTTCGTCGAGTAGCTCACAAAATAGCTCACCTGGGAGCTCACCTAATAGCTCACCTTAGAGCTCACTGAGTAGGTTACCTTGAGCTTGCTTATGAGCTTGCTGAGTAGATTACCGAGGACCTCCCCTGGGAGCTTTCCAAGTAGCTCACTTCAGAGCTCACCTAACAGCTTGTCTAAGAGTTCACCAAACAGATTGCCAAGTAGATCACCTGGGAGATCTTTTGGGAGCTCACCGATCAGCTCGAGTTGAGCTCACCCAGGAGCTCTTCAAGTAACTCACTTGGGAGCTCACCTGACAGCTCGCCTTGCCAACTCACCTTGAGCTCACCTTGCTAACTCACCTTGAGGTCACCTTGCCAACTCACCTTGACCTCATCTGGTAGCTCACGTGTAAGCTTACCTCAGATATTTCTGATAAGCTCGCATAGAAGCTCACTGAGTAGCTCACCTAGCAGCTTGGCTAGGAGCTCGGTAAGTAGCTCACCTAGGATCTCGTTGAGTAACTTGACTTGAGCTTGCCCAGAAATTCATATGGGAGTTCACTTGACAGCTCACCTTGCCA
The DNA here is from genome assembly GCA_019776745.2 of Taxus chinensis. Lineage (NCBI taxonomy): Eukaryota > Viridiplantae > Streptophyta > Pinopsida > Cupressales > Taxaceae > Taxus > Taxus chinensis. The sequence continues at coordinate 86,617 of CM034157.1, forward strand.
AGTCACCTCAAGTTCACCGAGTAGCTCAAATTGAACTCACCCAGGAGCTCATCAAGTAGCTCACCAGAAAACTTGCATGGGAGATCACCTTATAGCTCACCTTGCCAACTCACATGGGAGCTCACCTATTAGCTCACCTTGAGCTCGTTGAGAAGATAACCTTGCTAACTCACCTTGAGCTCATCTGGTAGCTCACCTCAGAGTTTTTCAAGTAGCTCGCTAAGAATCTCACATTGGAGCTCACCTAACAGCTCACCTATAGCTCACCAGGGAGCTCACCTACCTAATAGCTCACCAGGGAGCTCACTGAGTAGCTCACCTAACAGCTACCCAGAAACTTACATGGGAGCTCACCTATCAGCTCACCTTGCAAGCTCACCTTAATCTTGTTGGGAGCTCACCTTGACAACTCACCTTGAGCTGTATTGTAGCTCACCTTAGAGCTCACTGAGTAGGTTAACTTGAGCTTGCTTATGAGCTTGGTGAGTAGATTACCGAGGACCTCCCCTGGAAGCTTTCCAAGTAGCTCACTTCATAGCTCACCTAACAGCTTGTCTAAGAGTTCACCAAAACGCATTGCCAAATAGATCACCTGGGAGATCCCTCTTTGTAGCTCACCGATCCAGCTCAGTTTGAGCTCACCCAGAGCTCTTCAAGTAACTCACTTGGGAGCTCACCTGACAGCTCGCCTTCTGCAAACTCACCTTAGCTCACCTTGCTAACTCACCTTTGAGGTCACTTGCCAACTCACCATTAACCTCAATCTGGTAGCTCACGTATGTAGAGCTTACCTCAGATATTATTGATAACCGCATAGAGCTCACTGAGTAGCTCACCTAAAGCAGCTGAGCTAGGAGCTCGGTTAAGTAGCTCACCTAGGATCTCGTCTGAGTAACTTGACTTACTTGCCCAGGAAATTCAATAATGGACGTTCACTTACAGACTCACCTTGCCAAGTCACCTCAAGTTCCCGAGTAGCCAAATTTGAACTCACCCAGGAGGCTCAAAAGTTTAAGAGCAACTCACCTAAAAACTTGCATGGGAGATCACCTTATAGCTCACCTTGCCAACTCACATGGGAGCTCACCTATTAGCTCACCTTGAGCTCGTTGAGAAGATAACCTTGCTAACTCACCTTGAGCTCATCTGGTAGCTCACCTCAGAGTTTTTCAAGTAGCTCGCTAAGAATCTCACATGGGAGCTCACCTAACAGCTCACCTAATAGCTCACCAAGGAGCTCACCTAACAGGTCACCAGGGAGCTCACTGAGTAGCTCACCTAACAGCTAACCCAGAAACTTACATGGGAGCTCACCTATCAGCTCACCTTGCAAGCTCACCTTAATCTTGTTGAGGAGCTCACCTTGACAACTCACCTTGAGCTTGTATGGTAGCTCACCTTAGAGTTTGTCGAGCAGCTCACCAAGTAGCTCACCCGGGAGCTCACCTAATAGCTCACTGAGTAGCTCATCAAGTAGGTTGACTTGAGCTCGCCAAGTAATTTTCTAGGGACCTCACCCGGGAGCTTGCTAAGTAGCTTGCTTCAGAGCTCACCTAGCAACTTACCTAGGAGCTCGCCAAATAGCTCACCAAGTAGCTCACCTGGGAGATCTTCTAGGAGCTTGCCGATCAGGTTGAGTTGAGCTAGCCCAGGAGCTCGTCAAGTAACTCACCTGGGAACTTACCTAGGAGCTCACCTAATAGCTTGCCTTGCCAACTCACCTTGATCTCATTTGGTAGCTTGCATGTAAGATCACCTAAGAGATTACTAACAAGCTCATCTTTGAGCTCACATGGGAACTCACCGAGTAGATCACTTAGGAGCTCGACTGGGAGCTCAACAAGCACCTCAATTAGGATCTCATTGAGTAGCTCAACTTGAGCTTACAGAAACTCATATGGGAGCTCACCTTACCATCTCTCCTTGAGCTCACCCAGGATCTTGCTGAGTAGCTCAACTTGAGCTCACTTAGGATCTCGTCAAGTAGCTCGCCTAGAAATTCACATGGGAGCTCGCCTTGCCAACTCGCATGGGAGCTTTCCTATCAGCTCACCTTAAGCTCACTAAGGAGATCACCTTGCCAACTCACCTTAAGCTCTTCTGGTAGCTCACCTAAAAGTTTATCGAGTAACTCACCAAGAAGCTCACTTGGGAGCTCACCTGGGAGTTCACCTGGGAGCTCACTGAGTAGCTCACCAAGTAGGTTAACTTGAGCTCACTTATGAGGTCATCGAGTAGCTCACCAGGGACCTCATTGAGAAGCTTACCAAGTAGCTCCCTTGGGAGCTCACCGAACAACTTGTAAAGTAGGTCACTTGGGAGCTCTTCTGTGAGCTCACCGATCAGCTCGAGTTGAGATCACCTGGGGGATCACCGAGAAGCTTACCTAAGAGTTCAGCTGGGAGCTTGATAAGTAGCTCACCCAAGAGCTCATTGAGTATCTTGACTTGAGCTTTCCCAGAAACTTGCTTGGGAGCTCACCTTGCCAAATCACCTTGATCTTTCCTTACCAACTCACCTTGAGCTCATCTGGTAGCTTGTATGTAAGCTGACCTAAGAGATTGCCAACAAGCTCACCCAGGAGGGAGCTCACCTTGCAGCTCACCTTGCGAACTCACATGGGAGCTCACCTATCAGCTCACCTTGAGCTGGCTGAGAAGATAACCTTGCTAACTCACCTTGAGCTTGTCTGGTAGCTCACCTCAGAGTTTGTCAAGTAGCTCGCTAAGAAGCTCACATGGGAGCTCACTTAGTAGCTCACCTAACAGCTCACCCAGAAACTCGCATGGGAGATCACCTATCAGCTCACCTTACCAGCTCACCTTAATCTCGTTGAGGAGCTCACCTTGATAACTCACCTTGAGCTCATCTGGTAGCTCACCTCAGGGTTTATCGAGTAGCTCACCAAGTAGCTCACCCAGGAGCTCACCTAATAGCTCACTGAGTAGCTCATCAAGTAGGTTGACTTGAGCTCACCAAGTAGTTTGCTAGGGACCTCATCCAGGAGCTTGCTAAGTAGCTTGCTTCAAAGCTCACCTAGCAAATTACCTGGGAGCTTGCCAAATAGCTCACCAAGTAGCTCACCTGGAAGATATTCTAGGAGCTTACTGATCAGGTTGAGTTGAGCTAGCCCAGAAGCTCGTCAAGTAACTCACCTAGGAACTTACCTAGGAGCTCACTTGACAGCTCACCTTGCCAACTCACCTTGAGCTCATCTGGTAGCTTGCATGTAAGATCACCTAAGAGATTACAGAAAAGCTCACCTTTGAGCTCACATGGGAGCTCACTGAGTAGATCACTTAGGAGCTCGACTTGGAGCTCAGCAAGCATCTTAACTAGGAGCTCATCGAGTAGCTTGACTTGAGCTTGTAGAAACTCATATGGGAGCTCACCTTGCCATCTCTCCTTGAGCTCACCTAGGAGCTTGCTGAGCAGCTCGATTTGAGCTTACTCAGGAGCTCGTCAAGTAGCTCACCTGGAAACTCACATGGGAGCTAGCCTATCAGCTCACTTAAGCTCACTGAGGAGATCACCTTGCCAACTCACCTTGAGCTCTTCTAGTAGCTCACCTCAAAGTTTATCGAGTAGCTCACCAAGTAGCTCACTTGGGAGCTCACCTAAAAAATCACCTGGGAGTTCACCTGGGAGCTCACTAAGCAACTTGCCAAGTATGTTAACTTGAGCTCATTTATAAGGTCACCGAGTAGCTCACCGGGGACCTCATCGAGCAGTTTGCCAAGTAGCTCCCTTGGGAGCTCACCGAACAACTTGCAAAGTAGGTTACTTGGGAGCTCTTCTGTGAGCTCACCGATCAGCTCGAGTTGAGATCACCTAGGGGATCACACAGTAGCTCACCTAAGAGCTTAGCTAGGAGCTCGACAAACAGCTTGCCCAAGAGCTCATTGAGTAGCTCGACTTGAGATTGCCTAGAAACTCGCTTGGGAGCTCACCTTGAGCTCACCTTGCCAAATCACCTTGAGCTTGCCTTACCAACTCACCTTGAGCTCATCTGGTAGCTCGTATGTAAGCTCACCTAAGAGATTGCCAACAAGCTCACCCAGGAGTGCACTGAGCAGCTCACCTAAGAGCTTGGCTGGGAGCTTAGCAAGGAGCTCATCTAGCAGTTTGACTTGAGCTTACTTGAAAACTCACCTAGGAGGTCGCCTGACAGATCACCTTGCCAGCTTGCCTTGAGCTCACCTAGGAGCTAGCAGAGTAGCTCGACTTGAGCTCACTTGGGAGCTTGTTAAATAGCTTGTGTGAAAACTCACATGGGAGCTCACTTGATAGCTCACCTTACTAACTCACATGGGAGCTCACCTATCAGCTCACCTTGAGCTTGTTGAGGAGCTAACTTTGCTAACTCGCATTGAGCTCATATGGTAGCTTGCCTCAAAGTTTGTCAAGCAGCTCAAAAATTAGCTCCCCCGAGAGCTCACCTAACAGCTCACCTGGGAGCTCTCCTAAGAGCTCACCGAGTAGCTCACCGAGTAGGTTGACTTGAGTCACTTATGAGCTCACCGAGTAGCATTCCAGGGACCTCGCCTAGGAGATCTCCAAGTAGCTCGCTTAGGAGCTCACCTAGTAGCTTGCCCAGGAGCTTGCAAAATAACTTGTAAAATAGCTCACCTAGGATATCTCTTGAGAGCTTTCCAATACACTCAAGTTGAGCTCACCTAGGAGCTCATGGAGTAACTCGACTCAGAACTCACCTGATAGCTCACCTTGCCAACTCACCTTGAGCTGACCTTACTAACTCACCTTGAGCTTGCCTTGCCAACTTGCCCTTAGTTAATCTGGTAGCTAACATGTAAGCTCACCTCAGAGATTACCAAAAAACTCACCTTTGAGCTCACATTGGAGCTCACCGAGTAGCTCACCTAGGAGCTCGGCTTGGAGCTCGGCAAGCAGCTCACCCAAGAGCTCATCAAGCAGATCAACTTGAGCTTGCCCAAAAACTCACCTAGGAGTACTCTTGATAGCTCACCTTATCAGCTCACCTTAACCTCACCCATGAGCTCACTGAGTAGCTCAACTTGAGATCACCAAGGAGCTCGTAAACAACTCACCTAAAAACTCGCATGGGAGCTCGCCTAACCACTAGTCTTGCTACATCGAATGGGAGCTTGCCTATCAGCTTACCTTGTAAGCTCACCTTTAGCTCACTAAGGAGTGCACTTTACTAAATCACCTTGAGCTCATATGGTATCTCACCTCTGAGTTCATATAAAAGCTCACCAAGTAGCTCACTTTGGAGCTGGCCTAACAGCTCATATAGGAGCTCACTAAGTAGCTCACCGAGTAGGTTGACTTGAGTTCACTTGTGAGCTCACCGGGGACCTTACCTAGGAACTCACCACATAATAAGCTTAGGAGCTCACCTAGCACCTCACCTGGGAGCTCACTGAAGATCTCGCCAAGTAGCTCACCTAGGAGCTCTTCTGGGAGCTCACCGATTAGCTCAAGTTGAGTTACCCAGGAGCTTATTGAGTAACTCACCTGGGAAATCACCTAGGAGCTCACATGTAATCTCACCTCAAAGATTTCCAACAAGCTCACCTTTGAGCACTCCTGGGAGCTCACTGAGTAGCTCACGTAGGAGCTCAGATGGGAGCTCAACAAACAAGTCAGCTAGGAACTCGTCGAGTAGCTCAACTTGAGCTTACCTAGAAACTCACATGGGAGCTCACTTGATAGCTCACCTTACCAGTTACTGTTGAGCTCACCCAGGAGCTCACCGAGTAGCTTAACTTAACCTCTCCCTAGAGCTTGTCAAGTAGCTCACCTAAAAACTCACATAAGCTCACCTAACAGCTCACCTTACCAACTTGCATGGGAGCTCACCTATTAGCTTGCCTTTCCAGCTCACCTTACCAGCTCACCTTGAGCTCACTGAGGAGCTCACCTTACCAACTCTCATTGAGCTCATTTGGTAGCTCACCTCAGAGTTATCGAACAGCTCACCAAGAAGCTCACCTAATAGCTCATCTGGGAGCTTGCCTAGGAGCTCGCCGAGTAGCTCACCGAGTAGGTTGACTTGATCTCGCTTATGAGCTCACTATGTAGCTCACCGGGAACCTTACCTAGGAGCTCACCAAGTAGCTCCATTGGGAGCTCTCCTAGCAGCTCATCTAGGAGCTTTGTGAATAGCTCACCAAGTAGGTCACCTGGGAGCTCTTCTGGGAGCTCACCGATCAGCTTGACTTGAGCTCACCTGGGAGCTCATCGAGTAACTCACCTGGGAGCTCACCTAACATCTTACCTTGCCAACTCACCTTGAGCTCACCTTACCAAATCACCTTGATATTACCTTGCCAACTCTCCTTGAGCTCATTTGGTAGCTCACATGTAAGCTCACCTAAGAGCTTGGCAAGCATTGTGTTGAGCAGCTTGAATTAAGCTTAACCAAAAACTTGCCTCAGAGCTTTCCTGATAGCTTACCTTACTAGCTTTCCTTGAGCTTTCCCAGAAGCTCACCCAGGAGCTCATCGAGCAGCTCAACTTAGGCTCACCTAGGAGCTTGTTAAGCAGCTCACACAAAAACTCACTTATGAGCTCGTATCACTTCTCTCTCAGAAACTTGCATGGGAGCTCACCCTACCAGATAACTTGAGCTCACTATGGAGCTCACCTTGCCAACTCACCTTGAGATCATCTAGTAGCTCAAATGAGATATCATCGAGTAGCTCCCCAAGTAGCTCACCTGGGAGCTCACCTAATAGCTCACCTGGGAGCTCACCAAGTAGCTCGCTGAGTAGGTTGACTTGAGCTTACTTGTGAGCTCATTTGTGATCTCACCGAGCAGCTCACTGGGGACCTCACCTGGGAGCTCACCAAATAGCTTGTCGAATAGGTTGACTTGAGCTCACTTGTGAGCTCACCAAGTAGCTCGTCGGGGACCTCACCTGGGAGCTCACCAAGTAGCTCACTTAAGAGCTCACCTAGTAGCTCACTTGGGAGCTCATGGAACAGCTCACAAAGAAGCTCACTTAGGAGTTCTTCTTGGAGCTCACCAATCATATCAAGTTGAGCTTGTCTTACTAACTCACCTTGAGCTCACCTTACCAACTCGCCTTGAGCTCACCTTACCGACTTACCTTGAGCTCATCTGGTAGCTCACATATAAGCTCAACTCAGAGATTACCGACAAGCTCACCTTTGAACTCACCTGGGAGCTCACCTAGCAGCTCACCTATAAGCTCAGCAAATAGCTCACCCAGGAGCTCATCGAGCAGTTAAACTTGAGTTTACCTAGAAACTCACATAGGAGCTCACCTGATAGCTCACCTTGTTAGCTCACCTTGAGCTCACCCAGGAGCTTGCTGAGAAGCTCAAATTGAGCTCACCCAGGAGCTCTTTAAGCAGGTCACCCAAAAAACTCGCATGGGAGCTCACCTTACAGCTCACCTTGCTTCTTGGTGAGATTCTTAGTGAGCTACTTGACGAACTCTGAGGTGAGCTACCAGACAAGCTCAAGGTGAGTTGGTAAGGTGAGCTCCTTAGTAAGCTCAAGGTGAGTAGGCAAGGTGAGCTGATATGAGAGCTCACATGTGAGTTTTCATGTGACCTTCTTGACAAGCTCCTGGGGGTGAGCTCAAGTCAAGCTGCTCAGTGAGCTCCTGGGTAAGCTTGAGGTGAGCTAGCAAGGCAAGTTTTCAGGTGAGCTCCTAGCTGAGTTTCTAGATAAGCTCAAGTCAAGCTACTTAATGAGCTACTGGGTGAGCTACATTTCTGAGCTCCTAGCTGAGCTCCTAGGTGAGCATCTCGGTGAGATCCCAGGTGAGCTTAAAGGTGAGCTTATCAGTAATATCTGAGGTGAGCTTACATATGAGCTACCAGATGAGCTCAAGGTGAGTTGGCAAGTTGAGCTGTTAGGTGAGCTCCTAGGTGACTTTCTCGATGAGCTCCTGGGTGAGCTCAACTCGAGCTGATCGGCGAGTTCCCAGTAGAGCTCCCAGTACTTGGCGAGCTGTTAGGTGAGATCCTAGGTGAGCTGCTAGGTAAGCTCCCAAGTGAGCTACTTGGTGAGCTCCCATGTGAGGTCCCCAGTGAGCTGCTCGGCGAGCTCACAAGCAAGCTCAAGTCAACCTAGTTGGTGAGATACTCGGTGAGCTCCTAGGTGAGCTGTTAGGTGAGCACCTAGGTGAGCTACTTGGTGAGCTACTCAACGAACTCTGAGGTGAGCTACTAGATGAGCTCAAGGGAATCTGGTAATGTGAGTTTTTGGGTGAGCTACTTGATGAGGCTTATGGGTGAGCTCAAGTCGAGCTACTCATTGAGCTCTTGGATGAGCTCAAGGAACACTGACAAGGTGAGCTATCGGGCGAGCTCCCAGGTGAGTTTTTGGGAAAGCTCATGTCAAGCTACTTGACAAGCACCTGGGCGAGCTTCTTGTCGAGCTCCCAACCAAGCTCTTAGGTTAGCTACTCAGTGAGCTACCAGATGAGCTCAAGGTGAGTTGGAAATGTGAGCTCAAGGTGAGTTAGCAAGGTGAGCTTAAGGTGAGTTGGCAAGGTGAGTTATTAGGCAAGCTCCCACATGAGTTCCCAAGTGAGTTACTCAATGAGCTCAACTCTAGCTGATCGGTGAGCTCCTAGAAGAGCTCTCAAGTGAGATACTTGGTGAGCTGCTAGGTGAGCTCGTAAGCTCCTAGGTGAGCTACCAGTTGAGCTCCTAGGTGAGCTACTTAGTGAGCTCCCAGATGAGCTCAAAGGTAAGCTTGTCAGTATTCTCTAAGGTGAGCTTACATGCGAGCTACTAGATGAGTTCAAGGTGAGTTGGTAAGGTGAGCTCAATTTGAGTTGGAAAGGTGAGCTGTCAGGTGAGCTCCCAGGTGAGTTCCCAGGTGAGTTACTCGATGTGCTCCCAAGCGAGTTCAACTCGAGCTCATCAGCGAGCTTCCAGGAGAGCTACTTGGCGAGCTATTCGGTGAGCTCCCAAGTGAGCTACTTGGTGACCTCCCAGGTGAGGTCCTTCATGAGCTACTCATTTAGCTCAAGTCAACCTACTTGGTGAGCTACTCAATGATATCCTAGGTGAGCTGTTAGGCAAGATCCTAGGCGAGCTACTTGGAAAGCTCCTCGACAAACTCCAAGGGGAGCTACTAGATGAGCTCAAGGTGAGTTGGCAATGTGAGCTCCTCAGCGAGCTCAAGGTGAGCTAGCAAGGTGAGATGATAGGTGAGCTCTCATGTGAGTTGGTAAGGTGAGCTATCAGGCAAGCTCCCATGTGAGTTTTTAGGTGAGCTACTTCATGAGCTCTGAGGTGAACTCAAGTCAAGTAGCTCGGTGAGATCCTTAGTGAGCTCAAGGTGAGCTAGTAAGGTGAGTTGTCAGGTGAGCTCCCAGGTGAGTTTCCAGGCAAGCTCAAGTCGAACTACTCAATGAGCTCCTAGGTGAGCTACTTGCTGAGCTCCCAGCCAAACTTCTATGTGAGCTACTCTGTGAGCTCCCAGGTGAGCTCAAAGACAAGCTTGTCGATAATCTCAAAGGTGAGATTAGATGTGAGCTACCATATGAGCTCAAGGTGAAATGGCATGGCGAGCTTAAGGCAAGTTGGCAAGGTAAGGTGAGCTATCATGCAAGCTCCCATGTGAGTTACTCAATGAGCTCCTAAGTGAAATCAACTCATGTTGATTGGCAAGGTCCTAGAAGAGCTCCTAGGCAAGGTACTTTGCGAGCTATTTGGTGAGATCCCAGGCAAGTTGCTAGGTAAGCTCCCAAGGGAACTACTTTGTGAGATCCCAGGTGAGGTCTCTGATGAGCTCACAAGTGAGCTCAAGTCAATCTACTCGATGACCTATTCGGTGAGCTCCTAGGTGAGCTGTACGGTGGGCTCCCGGGTGAGCTACTTGGTGAGCTGCTCAACGAACTTCGAGGAAAGCTACAAGATGAGATCAATGTGAGTTGTCAAGGAAAGCTCCTAAGCGAGATTAAGGCAAGCCAACAAGGCAACCTGATAGGAAATATCCTAGGTGAGGTCAAGGTGAGCTGGCAAGGTGAGCTGTTAGGTGAGTTCCCAGGTGAGTATTTGGGTAAGCTCAAGTCGAGCTACTCGACAAGCTCCTGAGTGAGCTAATTTTTGAGCTCCCAGCCGAGCTCCTATATGAGCTCCCAGGTGAGTTTAAAGGTGAGCTTGTCAGCAATATCTGAGGTGAGCTTACATGCGAGCTACCAGATGAGCTCAAGGTAAGTTGGCAAGGTGAGCTCAAGGTGAGTTGGGAAGATGAGCTATCAGGTGAGCTCGTAGGTAAGCTCCCAAGTGAGTTACTTGATGATCTCCTGGGTGAGCTTCACCTCGAGCTGATCGGTGAGCTCCTAGAAGAGCTCCCAAGTGAGCTACTTGGTTAGCTATTTATTGAGCTCCCATGTGAGCTGCTAGGTGATCTCCCAAGCGAGCTACTTGGCGAGCTTCCAAGTGAGGTCTTTAGCGAGCTACTTGGTGAATTCTTAGGTGAGCAACTAGATGAGCTTAAGGTGAGTTGGTAAGGTGATCTCCTAAGTGAGATCAAGGTAAGCTTATAGGTGAGCTCCCATGAGAGTTGGAAAAGTGAGCTGTCAGGTGAGCTCCCATAAAAGTTTTTGGGTGAGCTACTTTATGAGCTCCTAGGTGAGCTCAAGTCGAGCTACTCGGAAAGCTCCTAGGTGAACTCAAGGTGAGATGGCAAGGTGAGGTCCCAAGTGAGTTTTTAGGCAAGCTCAAGTTGAGATGCTTGACGAGCTTCGAGTAACTCACCTAGGAACTCACCTGGGAGCTTGCCCTTGCTCACCTTGCCAACTCACCTTGAGCTTACCTTTCCAACTCACCTTGAGCTCATCTTGTAGCTCACCTAACATCTCACCTAGTAGCTCAACTGGGAGCTCACCTGGGAGCTCACCTAACATCTCACCTAGGAGCTCATCGAGTAGGTCACCGAGTAGGTTGACTTGAGCTTGCTTGTGAGCTCACCGAGCAACTCGTCGGGGACCTCAACTGGGAGCTCACAAAGAAGCTCACTTGGTAGCTTTCCTAGTAGCTCACCTGGGAGCTCACCAAATAGCTCACTTGGGAGCTCTTTTTGGAGCTCACTGATCAGCTCACCAGGGACCTTTCCTGGGAGCTCACCAAGTTGCTAGCATGGGAGCTCCACTAGCAGCTCACTTGGGAGCTCACAGAATAGCTTGCCAAGTAGCTCCCCTAGGATTTCTTCTAGGATCTTGCCAATCAGCTCGAGTTGAGTTTTCCTAGGAGCTCGTTTAGTAACTCTCTTGGGAACTCACCTGGGAGCTCCCCTGATAGCTCACCTTGCTAACTCACCTTGAGCTCACTGTTGGTGTCGAAACACAGCACCCCTGGGACTCTGCAACATGATGGGTTGAAAGTCTCAGTGCGATTGCACAACATGGAGCTTTTCCCAAGTGTGGGACCTCATGAAATTGGAAAATCTCTCCGGATGAAGGTCGGCTCCTATTCCTCTTTTTAGATGCACCAATAAAACACAGAGGTTTATTCAAAAAACCCTAATCTAACTACCAAGGAGACAGGGAGAGAGAAATGCATGAAAATAAACCTAAGCTAAGGAGGTGATGCACCGAGGAATGTTGAACGTTTGCTTTGCAAAAATGAACACAGACCATATAGATGTAACACAACACCATGCACAGATAGCCAAAATGTAATAAAAGATCAAAAATGACAGTAATAAATATGTAAGATGGTTTAGAAGCAACCAAAGACACACATATATTACTCAAGGATCGATTCAATACATTGCAGTGGCCAAAAGGCAAAAAACGGCGTTACAGTCCATATGGGAGGTTTGAAAACTCCACAAATCCTCTTGCGAGCAGGAGAGAAGGGAGGGTGCAAAATAGAAATGTCCAACTTGAAAAAAAGCCCATCCTTTGTAGTTTATAGAAGGGAAAGAGATGGAGAAGTGAGAAAATCGAGATTTTCCCAACCACCTCCAAGACTGCGCCTAACTCCATTCGTCATGGTGGTAGGTAAGAACCTCAACAACCAAAAAATGGTGAACTGTCATATTTCCCATGTCAGGCCCATTCTGGCTAGGTTCGGGACTCTCTTCTGCATCCACATCAGGCTTGGAGGACACTGCGGCATGTGTTTGATGTTTGTGCTTTCCCAAAACCCGCATCTGCCGCTATTACCAAATTTCCTTTGTTTTCGGGTTCGGGGGTGTAACTTGCATATGCATCAGGTTTGGGAGGTGGTGCAACATGTTTTCCCCCCATGCTTTTCCAACTTGTTCGCCCGACATGGAAACCTGATTTCCCTTTGTTGTCGGGTTTTGAAGACACCCCGACATGTTCTTGCACCATGTTGTTCCGCTCCCGAAACCCGCCTTGCCTTGCATCGGGATTTGTGACCTTCCAACATGTTCTCCTGGCTTGCTCGCCCGACCTACTTTGTATTTACCCGGGGAGGGAAAATATACAACAATTTGGCGACTCACGGGGTTACCTGCCTGCTAGGTAGAAGATCAATGGCCTTTTAGCAATCCATTGGGCATGGAGTCATAAGCAATAACCTGAAACCGACCTGATACCGCAACTCCTTCTCCGAGAACACGCTGAACCGTAAAAAACCAACCCAGGAGCAACAAAACCTGTGCCAAAGCACTTAGGGAAACTTAAACCTAACTACAACAAGACAATGTGCATACGCACTTAGAGGAATTGAAATCTAGGCTAATACTCACAAGGGTAGAACTTTTCTCTTTTCAATAGCAATGTTTAAGATAGATTCCATTGACCGGAATCGGGAGTTCTTCTCCGTCTAATGTAGACAATTAGAAGGAATTTCTGTTCTTACATCCCGTGACCATGTAGGGGCCACTCCAAATGGCATCAAATTTGGAATGCCTTCCTGGTTTTTCCTGATCTGCATCCCATTTCAGAACTAAGTCTCCTTCCGAGAAGGTCCTTGCTCTTGCTTTCTTATCAAACCATCTTTTCACTAAGGCCTGATCTTTCTCAATCATTTGAGCTGTATGCTCTCTAATTTCTTCCAATTCCATCAACTCTGCATACCTAGCCTCCATTGGTTCGAACTCAGCCAACTCCAATTGCTTCATGAACTCCAATGCAGGTAGTTCTAATGATATAGGCAATACTGCCTCTTTTCCATAGACCAACTTGTAAGGGGAGTTTCTTGTAGACCTCTTTGGTGTTATCCTGTCAACCCACAATGCTGATTTTAGCCTGGTATGCCATGTTCTTTGATTTTCATCCAGAGTCTTCCTGATGATCCTTAGCAAATTTTTGTTCGTGGACTCTGCCTGTCCATTACCCTGCGGGTAATAATTTGAAGAGGTGCTCAAATAGATTCCATTCTTGATAGCCCATTCTATAATCCTGGAACCTATGAATGCCAATGCATTATCTGATATGATAGTGGCCGGCACACCGAACCTGGTCACTATTCCTTCATAAAACTCTAGTATATTAGACTCGTTGGCCTCTTTGAGCACTACTGCTTCAGTCCACTTGGTGAAGTAATCCGTTGCCATGAGAATCCACTTGTGGCCTTGGCTTGAGTTTGGGTTGATGACCCCGACGAAGTCCAATCCCCATTGCATGAATGGTTTGTCAACCGAAATTGGGTGCAATGGAAGTGCTGCTAGTCTTTCTTTGCCTGTGAAGAGTGCACATTACTTGCACTTTCTTATCCATGTATAGTAGTCACTGAACACTGTGGGCCAATAATACCCTGCTTTCATTATCTTGAGAGCTGTTACTCGTGGGGAAAAATTTCCACCAGAATCTTCATCGTGAAAATCTCGTAACACCCTCTCAATTTGACCTATCCCAATGCATCTCAATAGAACTCCATTGACATCCCTTTTGAACAAAACAGCATCAACAAGCACATATGGAATAGCTTGTAATCTAAAGTACCTTCTCTTTGCTTTGCTCATTTCTGGAGGGCATAGGCCTGTCTGTAGGAAGTGTATTATACTCTGGGTCCAACAAGGAGTAGGCACATCATCATTTTCATGTTCTTGACCATCCTGTAGCACCAAGGTAGTCTCTTTTTCATCACCTGCTTCAACTTGTTGACTCAAGGCTAGTTGTTCGCATAGTCCCTTTCCACGTACTAGCTTTGTGACCTTGATCTCGATTTCATATTCCATGACACGAGTTATCCATCCTGCATGCTTCTCATTCAGATCCTTGTTTAGAAGGAAGTCCTTAACTCCCACATGAGAGACCATCAATTGGATCTTGTTGTTTGAGACAAGGTGCTTGAATTTCTTTAAACTCTTGATCACTGCAAGGACATGCTTTTCAATGAAAGAGTACCTTGTTTCATATTCCTCCAAGCCTTGACTGAAGAAAGCAACTGGTTGCTCTAACCCTTCTTTGTTCCGTTGTACCAGGATTGCAGAAATTGTGTCTCCACCACCGAAGGCATATAACATGAAATCTTTGGAGAAGTTTGGATTGACAAGAGTCGGAGCTTGAGATATAGCTTCCTTTATTGCCTCAAAACTTGCCTTGCCTTCAGATGTCCACTTAAATGCCATGCTCTTCTTTAACATCAGCGTTATTGGCTTTACGAGAGCTGCAAAGTTTGGAACAAACCTGTGGATGAAATTGATCCTTCCTAAGAAGCTTTGAAGGGCCCTCTTGTGACTTGGCAGTGGCAATGCTCAAATTGCTTCAACTCTTTCTGGGTCAATCGTCAACCCTTCCTTTGAAACAATATGGCCTAGAAGTTTTCCCTCATGAGCCAAGAATATGCATTTTTTGGGATTCAATGATACCCCAAATCTTCTACACCTCTGAAATACCTACCTTAGATGAAAGAGGTGATCCACTGCATTTTTTGAGAATACAGTGATGTCGTCAAGATATATTAGAACTATTTTATTGATCAACCCCTTAAATGCCATATCCATTACCCTTTGGAAGGTGGCTCCAGCATTTGATAGCCCAAATGGCATCTTCTTGTAGGCATATGTTCCCCATTTGGTGGTGAAAGCCATCTTGAATTGATCATCTTCTTTCACCATCACCTGATTATACCCTGAGTAGCCATCTAGGAGAGAGAATCTCTCTGAACCGGATACTACTTGTAATATTTGTTCCATTAAAGGAAGTGGGTAATGATCTTTGAGAGATGCCCTGTTGAGGTCCCGAAAATCTACACACAACCTCATTTCTCCGCTTTTCTTCCTGACCAGAACCAAGTTCGCAACCCAGCTTGAGTGCTTGATCGGGAATATAATGCTTGCCTCTATTAGCTTGTTAAGCTCTTTTTTCTTTAGAGGCTCTATGTGAGGGTTGAATGGCCTCTGATTTTACCTGACGGGCTTAGCATTTGGATTCAATTCTATGGTATGTTGTGCCAGATTTGGATCGAATCCTCTTAAGTCTTCATATCTCTAAGCGAAGACATCTGGAAATTCTTGGCAAAGTTGTATGAAATCTGATTTCTCCTGTTCAGTGGCCACTTTACCAATTTGAAGTGTTTTGCCTTCCCCAACCAAAATTGGCTCTGAATCTTCTCTCTTGACCTGTATGTTAGCCTTTTCCTTACGAAACTGGTCGTTAGGGTTGAAGATAGACTCCAACGTTACTAAACCCTTGGGAAGCTTGTTTGTCCGTAGCTGCACTACTTGATCCCCGTATTGCTGCTCTAGCCTATCCTGATTTCTAGCTGAGAATTCAGCTTCTTCTTGCAAGAAATTGATGATCTGTCGATCGTTCTCAAACACCTGCCAGCTTGTGTTATTATTTGGAACTTCTGGCCTTACAACCACATAGATGTGTGGCTGCGTTTTTTCTCTTCTGATGCTGTCAACCACATCAAATGTTGCTCCAACTGCTGCGAGCCTGTCTGCAGCTTCATTTTTCTTCCTGGGTATGGACACAATGTTGAAAGCTTCGAAATCCTCAATGAGGTCCCATACCCTATTCTTGTAGCTCCTTAGCAAGTCGTTCTTTGTAGCATGTTGTCCCCTAACTTGGTTGACGATTAGCTCGCTATCTCCAAACACCTGTAAGTTCTTTATGCCCCTTTTCCTGGCCCAATGAAGTCCATGAATCAAGGCCTCATATTCAGTGGTGTTGTTCGAACAAGAAAACTGGAAACGAAAAGCTGAATAATACTTGATGTCTTGTGGCAAAATCAACACTGCACCACCTCCAGCACCTTGCCTGCTCCTTGATCCATCGAAAAATAATTTCCATACCTCATTGTTTTCATCTTTTTGTTCAGGCTGAATGATGTCAGGAATGGGTGAATTCTCTTCGTGTATACAATACACACCCAATTCAGATTCTTCAATTTCCTTGTATGGGTCAAATTCATGGCTTTTGTTTACCCATTCATCCAAAGTTAAATCGGGAATTCCCTCAACCTTAGTACCTGCTTCTGGATCACTTGAACACTCCTCCTGATCAAAGGCTGAGCAATTTGCATTGATAGGACCTGGTACATGAGGCTCAATATGGAAATTGGCAATTGGCTCTGACCTGATTGTTGCTTTGGCTCCATACCTTGTCCTGAAAATCATGTGCGACCAATCTGCAGATAAATATCCACCAATTTTTGCAGTGAAGTCCCTAGATAGACACAACGCAAAGAGTGGTAGAAGGTCAATTACAGACACATCTTGCAGGACTGTAACATTAAGACATGAATGTAGTGTTAGGCTTAACCCCTTGATGACCCCAACTGTCCCCACTGCCGTTCCATCTAGCTGCACTACCCCTTTCAGCACTGGCTCATACTTCAGACCCAGTTGATCCGCTATTTGCTTTGGCATCACTGAACTACTTGCTCCTGAATCTATCATGCAGTTGTGTACCAAGTGGTTTCCAACAATCAATGAAACATAGAATGGTGGAGGCTTCAAATTTTTCCTTGTCTGGCCCCCATCATGTTGCACTGCATTAGTGAGAACTTTCTCA
Organism: Taxus chinensis; assembly: GCA_019776745.2. Lineage (NCBI taxonomy): Eukaryota > Viridiplantae > Streptophyta > Pinopsida > Cupressales > Taxaceae > Taxus > Taxus chinensis. The sequence goes on from CM034157.1 coordinate 103,533, forward strand.
TGTCCCTGGTTTGATACATTTGTGGCAGACCAATTAGCCATTGCAGCTTGCAATAAATCTTGTTGCCCCGGGATCGCAAGTGATTCCCACATGGAAATGTTCACATGTGTCTTCTTCATTTGATCGATGATGTTGAAAGGGGATGAATTGTCCTTTTGCTGCCCCTTACTTGGTGCAACCTTTTCTGGAGCTTGAACAGGGTGCATGTGTTGCTACAACAGGTACCTTAAGCTGATTTTGCACATTTGGAACTATGTTTGGTCTACTGGCCCCCTGTTGTGTAAGAGTGGGTTGAGAAACAACTAGATTGGGTGGTTGTTCCTCTACTATGCCTCTCTTCTTCGACCGTGTGTTGGCAGCCATGCCTTGAAAAGGCTGTTGGTTAACTCCATAGAAGTCTTCCATTTGCCAATTAGCCAATGTGGTTTCTGTCGGAGGTCCTTCTTGTTGCGCTTCTTGCTGCTGATTCTCTTCCTGGCTTGGTCCTTGAGGAACACTAATGGTTTGCACCATCAAGGCCTAATTCAGTGCACCATTAAAACATGCTGACTGATTGTGAGGTAGATTGCAAGGGTAACACCAGTCGTACTCCTGTGCCATGTTATTTTGTGTTGGAACCAAGGCTCTTGAGGATGTCGCTATATTTGGATCATACGGCCGAAATGGCCTGGCAGCTTGAGGTTGTCCTTGGTTTTGGTTTTGATTTGCAGCCTGAGGTGGTGGTGGTCTATTCTGTTGGTATGAGGGCCTAGCTTGGTACTGTGTTTGAGGCTGATATGGTCTAGCACTTTGAGCTTGCTGTCTTTTGATAGTCACAAGCTCATTTCTGAGGTTCTGCAGTTGTTTCATGACCTCCTGCAATTCCTTTGAAGTATTTGAAGATGTGGATGCCTCATTATTGCTTTGATTTCTAGGAGTTGGAATGGGATTCAACTCTGGTGCTTGACTGGTTGTAGGATTTCCCATATCTGGATAGAGAGGCATTGGCGGCCTTGGTGCAAGCTTGCCAGCTTGGATCAAACAGTTCTCTGCTCTGATCGCTGTGTCATAGGACCCTGGCAGTGTTGTCCCTCCCATTGATTGGATCATCATGGCTATGTCTGAATTTATAGCCTTCAAGAAATAAAGGAATGCTCCTTCGGCAGTTGGTCTGACAGTTATTGGGATCCTGTCCCATGTCCATTGGAACCTGAAGTTGAAATCTGCCATTTGTTCGTTAGGAGCCCTTTTGATTGTTGTCAGCTGTTCCAATAAGGACAAATTGTCCGCCCTCTCCCCGAATTGGCTGCAAAGAGCTGAACAAAGTTGGTCCCAATTTGTAATAGATCCTGCTGCTAGGCTCCTAAACCATTGTAAGGCCTTACCTTTGAAAGATGAAGCCAACAACTTGACTGCAACATCCATTTCATTTATTTCGTGGATTGCGCATACATTAGCAATATCCTGGATGTGATCAATAGGAGTAGTATGATTTTCTCCTGTAAAATAGGGGATATTCTTTAGCGCTGCAACTGGAATTTGATTCTGAGCATTTAGGGCAAGTGGACTACTTCCCGTGAAATTGACAAAGGGATTCGGTGGTAATTGCGCCATTATGATTGGCCTAAGAACCCTGGTTGATGCGAGAAAAGGTCTACCAGGTGGAGGTGTAGACAAAGTCCTGTTAGGTGGGGATGGTGATCTTTGTGATCTTCTTCCTCTCCTTCCCCAACCTGGTGAAAGTTGCAAGTGGACAAATAGCCCTTCTTCTCGAGTATAAGACCTTGTCCGAATTCTTCTCATGTGCCTGGGCAACTTGTGCTGCTACACCACTGAACTCTATCCCTTCGGAGTCGCCAGATGTGTTAGAGAACAAGCCTCTAAAAGGCTGGATTTTGCCAAGTTACACACCAAACTTGACAATATTGAAAATATGATTTGAAATTCAAAAGACCCGGAGGAGACAGACTTCAAATCGGAAATCGGGCCTTGCTGTGCAGCTGCGGATCCCCGATTGGTAAAGGCGGAACTCAGGTCATGCGATGCAACTCACAAAACCCGAATTGCTATGTGTCGGAACTTGGAACATGTCCGACATCCCTCAAAACCTGAAAACTACTTTGATGCTCTCGGATCCCAAAAACCTGAAATTACTGCTGTCGGGGGGAGGACCATGCAATGCATCCCCCAAAACCCGAAACACTACTGCTTCTGCTTTGATGCTCTCGGATCCCGAAATCCCGAAATCACAAAAAACCTGAAATTTTGAAAATCAGAATTTCAAAAAATCAAGGATACCCATTTGAAGATTATAGTCAGATCTACCAACTGGTGAAATTTTTTACCGTTTTGAGCAATATAAACCCTTGAAAATTGATTTCGGAGTTCAGGCTAGGAGGTGCAAAATCTGAAATTTGTAAAACTGTGATTTTCTAGCCTAAAACTCATGAAAACTCCTTCGAATCTTGATGGAATGACCTCTTGGTCCCACCGGGCATGCCAAAACTATTGGTGTCGAAACGCAAGCACCCCTGGGACTCTGCAACACGATGGGTTGAAAGTCTCAGTGCGATTGCACAACATGGAGCTTTTCCCAAGTGTGGGACCTCGCGAAATCAGAAAAGCTCTCCGGATGAAGGCCGGCTCCTATTCCTCTGTTCAGATGCACCAATAAAACGCAGAGGTTTACCCAAAAAACCCTAATCTAACTACCAAGGAGACAGGGAGAGAGAAATGCATAAAAATAAACCTAAGCTAAGGAGGTGATGCACCGAGGAATGTTGAACATTTGCTTTGCAAAAAATAAACACAGACCATACAGATGTAACACAACACCATGCACAGATAGCCAAAATGCAATAAAAGATCAAAAATGACAGTAATAAATATGTAAGAGGGTTTAGAAGCAACCACAGACACACATATATTGCTCAAGGATCGATTCAATACATTGCAATGGCCAAAAGGCAAAAAACGGCGTTACAGTCCATATGGGAGGTTTGAAAACTCCACAAATCCTCTTGCGAGCAGGAGAGAAGGGAGGGTGCAAAGTAGAAATGCCCAACCTTGAGAAAAAGCCCATCCTTTACAATTTATAGAAGGGAAAGAGATGGAGAAGTGAGAAAATCGAGATTTGCCCAACCACCTCCAAAACTGCGCCTAACTCCATTCATCATGGCGGTAGGTAAGAACCTCAACGACCAAAAAATGGCGAACTGTCATATTTCCCACGTCAGGCCCATTCTAGTCGGGTTCGGGACTCTCTTCTGCATCCGCATCGGGCTTGGAGGACACCGCGGCATGTGTTTGATGTTCGTGCTTTCCCGAAACCCGCATCCGCCGCTATTACCAAATTTCCTTTGTTTTCGGGTTCGGGGGTGTAACTTGCATATGCATCGGGTTTGGGAGGTGGCGCAACATGTTTTCCCCCCATGCTTTTCCGACTTGTTCGCCCGACCCGGAAACCCGATTTCCCTTTGCTGTCAGGTTTTGAAGACCCCCCGACATGTTCTTGCACCATGTTGTTCCGCTCCCGAAACCCGCCTTGCCTTGCATCGGGATTTGTGACCTTCCAACATGTATTCATTTCCCTTTGTGTCGGGTTTGAGAGGTCCTCCGACATGCTTTCTCCTGACTTGCTCGCCCGACCTGCTTTCCCGACTTAGAAACCCGATTTCCCTTGTATTTACCCGGGGAGGGAAAATATACAACACTCACCTTGCCATCTCACTTTGAGCCTGCCTTGCCAACTCACCTTGAGCTCATCTGGTAGCTTGCATGTAAGCTGACCTTAGATATTGTTGACAAGCTTGCCTTTGAGCTCACTTGGGAGCTCACCGAGTAGCTCACCTAGGAGCTCAGATAGGAGCTTGGGAAGTAGTTCACCCAAGATCTCATCGAGTAGCTCGACTTGTGTTTACTTGAAAACTCACCTGCTATCTCACCTGACAGGTCACCTTGTCAGCTTGGCTTAAGCTCACTTAGGAGCTTACAAAACAGCTTGACTTCAGCTCACACAAGAGCTTGTCAAGCAGCTCACCTGAAAAATTACATGGGAGCTCACGTAGTAGCTCATCTTGCAAACTCTCATGGGAACTCACCTATTAGCTCACCTTGACCTCTCTAAGGATCTCACCTTGCCAACTTGCCTTGATCTCATCTGGTATCTCACCTCAGAGTTCATTGAGCAGCTGACCAAGTAGCTCACCTAGGAGCTCGCCTAATTGTTCATCTGCGAGCCTACCTAACAGCTCACCTCAGAGCTCACTGAGAAGCTTGCCGCGTAGGTTGACTTGAGCTCGCTTGTGAGCTAACTTGTAAGCTTGCCAGGGAAATTACCTGGGAGCTTGATAAGTAGCTCTCTTGAGAACTCACCTAGTAGCTCCCCTAGGAGCTCATTGTACAGCTCGCCAGGTAGCTCTTCTGGGATCTCTTCTGGGAGCTCACCGATCAGGTCTAGTTGAGATCACCCCAGAGCTCGTTAAGTAACTCACCTAGGAACTCACCTGGGATCTTACCTGAGAGCTCACCTTGCCAACTCACTTTGAGCTCACCTTACCAACTCACATTGAGCTCATCTGGTAGCTGACATTTAAGCTCACCTCAGAGATTTTAGACAAGCTCTCCTTTGAGCTCACCAAGGAGCTCACCTAGGAGCTTGGTTGGGAGCTTAATAAAGAACTCACCTAGGAGATCGTATAGAATCTCAACTTAAGCTTACCCAGAAACTCACCTGGGAGCTCACTTGACACCTCACCTTAGCAGTTCACCTTGAGCTCACCTAGGAGCTTGCCGAGTAGATATACTTGTGCTCACCTTGGAGCTTGTCAAGTAGCTCACCTGAAAACTCACATGGGAGCTCACCTAACAGCTTGCCTAGAAACTCACATGGGAACTCACCTAGCTGCTAGGAGAGATCCTAAGGGAGCTACTTGGTGAGCTCCCAGGAAAGATCCCTGGTGAGCTACTCAGTGAGCTCACAAGTGAGACCAAATCAACCTACTCAGAAAGCTACTCATTGAGCTCCTAGGAAAGCTTATAGGTGAGCTCCCAGTCGAGCTACTTGGCAAGCTACTTGGTGAGCTTCTCAATGAACTCTGAGGTGAGCTACCAGATGAGCTTAAGGAGAGTTGGTAAGGTGAGCTCCTTAGCGAGCTCAAGGTGAGCTGGCAAGGTGAGCTGATAGGTGAGCTCCCATGTAAGTTGGCAAGGCAAGCTATCAGGTGAGCTCCCATGCAAGTTTTCAGGTGAGCTACTTAATGAGCTCTTAGGTGAGCTCAAGTTGAGCTACTCATTGAGCTCCTGGGTGAGCTTAATGTGAGCTGGCAAGGTGAGCTATCAGGTGAGCTACCTGGTGAGTTTTCGGGTAAGCTCAAGTTGAGCTGCTCAATGATTTCCTAGGTGAGCTACTTACTGACCTCCCATCCAAGCTCCTAGGTGAGCTACTCGATGAGCTCCTAGGTGAGCTCAAATACCAGCTTGTCAGAAATATCTCAGGTGAACTTACATGTGAGCTACCAGGTGAGCTCATGGGAGCTCACGTTATAGCTCACCTTGCCAACTCGCATGGGAGCTTGCCTATCATCTCACCTTGCCATCTCACCTTGAGCTTGCTGATGAGCTCACCCTGCCAACTCACCTTGAGCTTGTCTAGTATCTCTCCTAAGAGTTCATCAAGCAGATCACCAAGTAGCTCACCTGGGAGCCCACCTAATAGCTCGCCTGGGAGCTCGCCTAACAGCTCACCTGGGAGCTCACAGAGAAGCTCACCAAGTAGGTTGACTTGAGCTCACTTGTTAGCTCACTAAGTAGCTCGCTAGGGACCTCACCTCGGAGCTCACCAAGTAGCTCCCTTGGGAGCTCACCTAATAGCTCACTTGGGAGCTTGTCGAATAGCTCGCCAAGTAGCTCACCTGGGAGATCTTCTGAGAGCTCACCAATAAGCTAGAGTTGAGCTCGCTCGGGAGGTCGTTGAGTAACTCACCTGAGAACTCACCCAAGAGCTCACCTAATAGCTCACCTTACCAACTCACCTTGAGCTTGCCTTGCTAATTCACCTTGAGGTCACCTTGAGCTCATCTAGTAGCTCATATGTAAGCTCACCTCAGATATTGCCGACTAGCTCACCTTTGACTTTACCTGGGAGCTCATTGAGTAGCTCACCTAAGAGCTCAGCTAGTAGCTAGGAAAGCAGTTCACCCAGGATCTCATCGAGAAAATTGACTTGAGCTTTCCCATAAAATTTCTTGGGAGCTCCCCTGACAGATCACCTTGCCAGCTCACCTTGAGCTCACCTAGGATCTCGCTGAGTAGCTCGACTTGAGGTAAGGTCCCTGGTGAGATGCTCAATGAGCTCACAATCAAGATCAAGTCAACCTACTCAGTGAGCTCCCAGGTGAGCTATTAGGTGAGCTCGCAGGTAAGCTACTTGTCGAGCTACTCAATGAACTCTGAGGTGAGCTACTAGACGAGCTCAAGGTGACTTAGCAAGGTGAGCTCCTCAGGGAGCTCAAGGTGAGATCCTAAGGGAGCTCAAGGTGAGCTGATAGGTGAGCTCCCATGTGAGTTTTTAGGTGAGCTGCTTGATGAGGTCCCGGGTGAGCTCAAGTTGAACTACTCGGCAAGCTCCTGGGTGAGCTCAAGGTGAGTTGGAAAGGTGAGCTATCAAGTAAGCTCCAAGGTGAGTTTCAGGAAAGCTCAAGTTGAGCTGCTTGAGAAGCTTGTGGGTGAGCTGCTTGCAGAGCTCCCAGCTGAGCTCCTAGGTGAGCTACTGTGTGAGCTCCGAGGTGAGCTCAAAGGTAAGCTTATCGGTAATCTTTGAGGCGAGCTTACATGCAAGCTACCAGATGAGCTCAAGTTGAGTTGGTAATGTGATCTCAAGGTGAGTTGGTAAGGCAAGCTTAATCTAAGTTGGCAAGGTGAGGTATCAGGTAAGCTCCCAGGGGAGTTCTCAGGTGAGTTACTCGACGAGCTCCCAGAAGAGCTCCTAGGTGAGCTACTTGGTGAGCTATTTGGTGAACTCCTAGGTGAGCTGCTAGGTGAGCTCCCAAGAGAGCTATTTGGCGAGCTCATATGTGAGGTGCTCGGCAAGCTGAAAAGTGAGCTCAAGTCAACCTACTCGTTGAGTTACTCAGTGAGCTCCCAGGTGAGCTATTAGGAAAGCTCCTAGGCAAGCTGTTAGGTGAGTTCCTAGGTGAGCTACTTGGTGAGCTCCTTGACGAACTCCAAGGTGAGCTATAAGATGAGCTCAAGGTGAGTTGGTAAGGTGAGCTTGTCAGCGAGCTCAAGGTGAGTTGATAGATGAGCTCCCATGTGAGTTGGCAAGGCGAGCTATCATTTGAGTTCCCATGTGATTTTTCAGATGAGCTACTTGATGAGTTTCAGGGCAACCTCTAGTCAAGGTACTCAGTGAGCTCCTGGGTGAGCTCAAGGTGAGATGATAAGGAAAGCCATAAGGTGAGCTCCCAGGTAAGTTTCTGGGAAATCTCAAGTCAAGCTGGTCGATGAGCTCCTAGGTGAGATACTCGGTGAGCTCCCAGGTGAGATAAAAGGTTAGCTTATTGAAAATATTTGAGGTGAGCTTACATGTGAGCTACCAGATGAGCTCAAGGAGAGTTGACAAGGTGAGCTCAAGGTGAGTTGGCAAGGTGAGATACTTGGTGAGTTGATCGGTGAGCTCCTAGAAGAGCTACTTGGTGAGCTCCCAGAAGAGCACCTAGGTGAGCTACTTGGTGAACTGTTTAGTGAGCTCCCAAGAAAGCTGCTAGGTGAGCCCCCAAGGGAGCTACTTGGTGAGATCCCATGTGAGGTCACTTGCGAGCTCAAGTTAACCTACTCACTGAACTGATCAGTGACAAACTCTGAGGTGAGCTACCAGATGAGCTCAAGGCAAGTTGGTAAGGTGAGCTCCTCAGTGAACTCATGGCGAGCTGGCAAGGTGAGCTTATAGGTGAGCTCCTATGTGAGTTTCTGGGTGAGCTGTAAGGTGAGCACCCATGCAAGTTTTCAAGTTAGCTACTTGAGGAGCTCTTAGATGAGCTGCTGGGTGAGCTCAAGGTGAGCTATCAGGTGAGCTCCCATGTGAGTTTCTGATGAAGCTCAAGTCGAGCTATCGATAGGCTCCTGTGTGAGCTACTTTCCAAGCTCTCAGTTGAGCTACTAGATGAGCTTCTAGGCAAGCTCAAAGGTGAGCTTATTGGAAATCTCTGAGGTGAGCTTATATGTGAGCTACTAGATGAGCTCGACATAGTGAGTTGGCAAGGTGAGCTCAAGGTGAGTTGGTAAGGTGAGCTCCCAGGTGAATTCCCAGGTGAGTTAGTCAATGAGCTCCCAAGTGAGCTCAACTCAAGCTCATCAGTGAGCTCCTACAAGAGATCCTAGGAGAGCTACTTGGCAAGCTATTCAGCAAGCTTCTAGGTGAGCTCCCAAGTGAGCTAATTGGTGACATCCTAGGTGAGGTCCCCGACAAGCTACTTAGTGAGCTCCCAGAAGAGCTCCCAGGTGAGCTACTTGGTGAGCTATTCGGTGAGCTCCCAGGAAAGCTGTTAGGTAAGCTCCCAGGTGAGCTACTTAGAGAGCTCCCATGTGAGGTCCCCGGTGAGCTCACAAGAGAGCTTAAGTCAACCTACTCGGTGAGCTCCTAGGTGAGTTGTTAGGTGAGCTCCTTGGTGAGCTTCTTTGTGAGCTACTTGATGAACTTCAAGGTGAGCTACCAGATGAGCTCAAGGTGAGTTGGAAAGTTGAGCTCGTCAGATAGCTCAAGGTGAGCATGCAAGGTGAGCTGATAGGTGAGCTCCCATGTGAGTTTTTGGGTGAGCTGATAGGTGAGCTCGCATGCGAGTTTTCAGGTGAATTTTTTGATGAGCTCCTGGGTGAGCTCAAGGTTAGATGGTAAGGTGAGCTATCAGGTGAGCTCCCAGGTGAGTTTCTGAGCAAGCTCAAGTTGAGCTACTTGATTAGCTACTGGGTGAGTTGCTTACCATCCTTCAAGCTTAGCTTCCAACCGAGCTCCTAGGTGAGCTGCTCGGTGAGCTCCCAGGTGAGCTTAAAGGTGAGCTTATCTGTAATTTTTGAGGTGAGCTTACATGCAACCTAAAAGATGAGCTCAAGGTGAGTTGGCAAGGTGAGCTATCAGGCGAGCTCCTAGGTGAATTACTTGATGAGCTCCTAGGTGAGCTCAACTCAAGCTGATTAGTGAGCTCCCAGGTGAACTACTTGGTGAGCTGTTAGGCAAGCTCCTAAGTGAGCTACTTGGTGAGCTCCCATGTGAGATCCCTAGCGAGCTGCTCAACGATCTCACAAGTGAGCTCATGTCAACCTACTCGGTGACCTCCTAGGTGACATGTTAGGTGAGCTCCTAGGTGAGCTACTTGGCGAGCTACTCGATGAACTCTGAGGTGAGCTACTAGATGAGCTTAAGGTAAGTTGGCAAGGTGAGCTCCTCAGTGAGCTCAAGGAAAGCTATCAATGCAAGTTTTTGGACGAGTTAGTTGATGAGTCTCCTGGGTGAGCTCAATTCAAGCTGCTTGTCAAGCTCTTGGGTGAGCTCAAGGTGAGCTAGCATGGCAAGTTGTCAGGTGAGCTCCCAGGTGAGTTTCTGGGGAAGCTCAAGTTGAGCTACTCGACGAGTAGCTAGGTGAGCTACTTTCTGAGCTCCCAGTCGAGCTCCTAGGTTAGCTACTTGGTGAGCTCCCTGGAAAGCTTAAAGGTGAGTTTGTCGATAATCTCTAACGTGAGCTTAAATGTGAGCTACCAGATGAGATCAAGGTGAGTTGGTAAGGTGAGCTCAAGGCGAGTTGACAAGGTGAGCTTAAGGTGAGTTATCAGGTGAGCTCCCATGCGAGTTCCCAGGTGAGTTACTTGTTGAGCTCCCGGGTGAGCTCAACTCAAGCTGATCTGTGAGCTCCCAAAAGAGATTTTAGGTGAGCTAATTGGTGAACCATTTGGTGAGCAGTTAGGAAAGCTCCGAAGTGAGCTGCTTGGCAAGCTCTTAGGAGAGGTCCTTGAAGAGCTGCTCAGTGAGCTTAAGTCAACCTACTAGACGAGCTACTTGGTGAGCTCCTAGGTGAGCTATTAGGTGAGATCCCAGGTGAGCTACGAAGATCTCCAAGGTGAACTACCAGATGAGCTCAAGGTGAGTTATCAAGGTGAGCTCCTCAGCGAGCTCAAATCGAGCTAGAAAGGTAAGCTGATAGGTGAGATCCCATGCAAGTTAGCAAGGTGAGCTGTCAAGTGAGATCCCATGAGAGTTTTCAAGTGAGCTCCTAGTTGATTTTTAGGGTGAGTTGCTTATAAATATCCCAGCCAAGCTCCTAGTTGAGCTACTCAGTGAGCTCCCAGGTGAGCTCAAAATTAAGCTTGTTGGCAATCTCATAGGTGAGCTTACATGCGAGCTACCCGATGAGCTCAAGGTGAGTTGGTAACGCAAGCTCAATGTGAGTTGGAAAGGTGAACTGTCAGGTGAGCTCCCAAGTGAGTTCCTAGGTGAGTTACTCGATGAGCTCCCAAGCAAGCTCAACTCGAGATGATCAACGAACTTCTAGAAGAGCTCCTAGGTGAACTACTAGGTAAGCTATTTGACAAGCTGCTAGGTGAGCTACTCAGTGAGCTCAAGTCAACCTACTTGATGAGCTCAAGTCAACCTACTTGATGAGCTCAAGTTGAACTACTTGATGAGCTCTTAGGCATGCTACTTTTCAAGCTTCCAGCAGAGCTACTAGGTGAGCTGCTCGGTGAGCTCCCAGGTGAGCTTTTCAGTAATATTTTAGGTGAGCTTAGATGCGAGCTACCATATGAGCTCAAGGTGAGATGGCATGGAATGCTCATGGTAAGTTGGCAAGGTGAGCTGATTATCTATGTGAGCTCCCAGGTGAGTTCCCAGTTGATTTTACTCAATGAGCTCAAGTGAGTAAAATCAACTCAAGCTGATTGAAAATCTCCTAGAAGAGCTCCCAAGCAAGCTACTTGGTGAGCTGTTCTGTTAGATCCTAGGCAAGCTGCTAGGTGAGCTACCAAGTGAGCTACTTGGTTGAGTAATATTTCCTAAGGTGATGATCAAGGTCCCTGATGAGCTCACAAGTGAGCTCAAGTCAACCTACTTGGTGAGCTGTTTGGTGAGCTCATAGGAAAGCTGTAAGGTGGGCTTCTAGGTGAGCTCAAGTTGTTTTGTGCAGCAACCTCCTGAGTGAGTTCAAGGTGAGATGGAAAGTTGAGTTGTCAGGTGAGTTCCTAGGTGAGTATCTAGGCAAGCTCAAGTTGAGCTACTGGATGAGCTCCTAGGCAAGTTGCTTTTTGAGCTCCTAGCTGAGCTCCTAGGTGAGCTCCCATGTGAGTTTAAAGGCAAGCTTGTCAACGATCTCTAAGGTGAGCTTACATGTGAGCTACCAGATGAGCTTAAGGTGAGTTGGCAAGGTGAGCTCAAGGTGAGTTGGTAAGATGTGTAAACACCAAATTCGTGTCTTATGACCCCTTGTGACCACGCATCCCATTTCGCAACCTAACCTCATTACCTAAACCTTACACAATTATTTATTAATTACCTTGTAATTGATAAATCCACATCACCTTACCCGCCACCTCACTTTGCCACCTCATCATGACCTAGCCCTAACCCTAAACTAACCTAATTAGGACCCATGACTTGGTCTACACCTCACATCCATAACTAATGCCTCCTTACTCGCACCCAAAACCGACCTTCTAGCCACTTGACCAAACCCGCAACTGATCTCTCGGAAGAAAAGCAAGGAAGGTGGGCTATTTTACTAAAAATAGCCTACTTTTTCCTAACCGATGCCGGTTCCTACTCGACCACCGTTGGTTACGCAACTGCCATCGGTTCCCTGTAAATGGGCTCCCCAAATCAAAACAACAGATCAGAATTTCATTTTGGAGATCAGTTGAAGGATTTCTGGATCAACAGAGAGCATTGCGAGCGAGGAACAGAGTCCAGATCTTCACTTGACCAAGCAGAGACGAGTGAAAATACTCAGACGTGTTTACAGACCAAAGGAGATCAACTTGCACCTTCTGTAAAAATCAGTAAATTACATCTTGCATGTCCTCCATTATAACATTTCTTATGCTTTTTGGAATTACAGTCCTCCCAAATCCGTCCTCTGAATCCATTACCCAACGTACCATTGCATCTAACTGTCATTCTTTTGCTTCTAATCATCCCATTTCCTAATATCTATCCAAAAACCAGCCATTAACAAACACCACAACCAGCCCAAAAGATCCTAGAACCCACCGGTATCGGTTATCAGTAACCGACATCGGTTATCAGGTAACCGGCATCGGTTCCTACTGATCAAAAACAAGGAAAAACAGCCTTTCCCCTACCCAGTTCAACAAAGCAATTTAATTGATATTTTACAGTCTTTTGTGTTAATTCATATTAGCAGGGAAACTGACCACCTTCGAAAGGAAGTTTTATATTTCCTGGGCCCAAGGCAGTTTCCTCATTTATTGTTTAATCAAAATCTTGCGGTCTTGTGTTCTTATTTGCAGGTAGTCCTTCCCAGACAAAAAGGAGTTCTTCCGCAGTCAACCTGATCTTTCTCTACGGTACGCGCACATCATCTCAACATTCTACAGGTATTCCTCCTAGCCCCTAACCTTATCTATTTCTAAAAGGAACGAAACATTCCGAGTGAAACATTTTGGCACGCCCGGTGGGACCCATTTTGGGTTTATCTTTATTTCTCGCTTGCTTTCATATAGGGAGCATACTTGCTGTTTTCTTCTTCTAGAGATATTCACAAGGTATTTTATTATTCTGGTAAAAGAACTTGCTTTGTTTTTGCATCTTGCATTAGTGAAAGTCATCTCTTTTGCTTCATCGAATATCACTTTCGATTTGGGTTTTAAAACACATGCATTGCATTCCTGCCTGTTGTTTTTCAATTCTAGTGAACATAGATTAAGTAATAGGTCGTACACGTGGGGGTGATATCCACGGTATTGACAGGAAATTAATCTTACATTCACTGCACAACACATACCGAATCACTTCACAATTAACACAACAGCTCAAACATCCCCCCCTTTTTCCGCGGTATTCCTCCGCCCGATTGAGGTAACCTTATAAGCCAAAACAACTTGACATTTCCCCTAAGTCTCTTGTTTAGGATTCTGACATCATTCTACGTCTAAAGGCATAAGCCCACAATAATTAAAATTAACCCTAAGGTTAATCTCTGGATTTGCGTGTGCATCTTGCTTGTTTTCTGTTTTGTTTTCTCTGTCATACTCTGTCTTCTGTGATCAATAAGTTGATAAATATACTCAACATTGCTAAAAATCAAATTAGCAGCCTTTTATATCTTCTTATCCTAGACTTTTTGACACCTGACATCGGTTAAGGGACCGACATCGTTTCCCCTATGACTGACAGCGGTTAGTAAACCGATATCGGTTACTGTCTCCATCAGCCCCTGACAAACCAGCAACTTGCCAAATTCATCATTCTGGGGTTGTTTTTGTTCTTGATAGATTGAAACTTTACCTGTGAACTACTATCCATGGTTGTTATCACTCGAAAGCAAGACAGCCGCCATGGTTTCACATGCTTTCTCTGTTTCTTTTCCTGAATCACCCCCTTCACATTCTATGGGGAATCCTACTGATACCAGCGAGGTTCCAAAAATTCTTGTGGGAGATAAGGACTTTGCCAAGTTTCTGGATGCTAATTCCAGCACTGTACAATACTATTTGTCTCATACCCCTGACCGTACACCTGATGGTCAGCTCCTTGTAGGTATGCCTATCAGTATAGCTGCTCATTTAGCTCCCACTCCTGCCTGATAATACCGCCTTGCTTCCTGCATCTCTAGCCCCGTCTCCCAATCCGACGGCTGCAGAGGTTCATACGACCAGATTAGCTTTCCTTTGGTTAACCTTGGACCCCACGTATCGTTACCACCCAACTGCCCCTACCTCATCTCTCTTTGCAGACTGCTCCATTCATGACTTGCTCTCTGCCACCTATCCACACGAGCTTTCCTTCTCAAGCTCCGCCTACCTTTTCATTCCCATACACGTATCCAGTAACCTCAACACCTTATATGGGACATCCAGGGTCTATTCTGGCCCAATTTGTACCACAACCACACCATCATCTCATCCAACCACTGATTTAATTAAACAAATGATGGACAAAATGCAAAACCTGGAGGCTTCTGTTTCAGGAAGTCGTAGCGCCTTGACATACGAGCAAGTTTGTTGGGAGCCCATTCACCCTTCTGTCCCCCCTTCATTCATATCCTCCTCAATGGGAGTTGCCGAAATTTACCCGTTTTAACAGTAAAGAGGATCCTCAACAACACTTTCGATCATTTAGACACGCTTGTTATTTGATTGCCCATGATGATGCCTTGTTACTCCTGCACCTTTCCCTATGTCCTTATCAGGACCCGCCTTGGAGTGGTACAGTGCTTTAACCCAGCACTCCATCTTCTCTTTTAACCAACTAGCCCAATCTTTCTTGGACCATTTCTCCATTAACATTTCCAAGAAAGTATCTATCACCGACCTCTATTGCCATCCGACAATTTGAGGATGAATCTATCGTAGATTTCGTTGGACAATGGCGAGGCCTTATCAACCAACTTACGTATGCCTTGCCTTAAACCGAACTTATCGAACTATTTACGTCGGCCTGCGCTAAACACATCTCCCCTACCCTCCAAATTCAAACTTTCCGTACTTTTGACGAGGCCTTTACTATGGCTTGAAAATTAGAAATTCGAGCCTTAGAGGAAGAGAAATTGTGGGTTGCACAACAAAAATTCCACTTTCTGAACTCCTGATTCCACCAATAAACCAAATACCACCACTCCTCACGCGTCCACTTCTTCTAACTGAAAAGGAGCTGTCCACGCGGTGATGGTCAAATCCCAACCACCATCCAATACTCCATCAAAAACCACCTATAAAATACAAAGCCGAGCCCATCAACTACACTCCCTTGGGAGAAACATATGGTGTGATATTGGAAAAATTGCTCAAAGCAGGAGCCATTACCTTACCTCCTGTTAAACCTCATTCTGGGTTTGATTCCACTTGAGCCATACCTTCCTGGTACAAAGAAAATGACTTCTGTAACTTCCACCGCGTGAGAGGGACACAGTCATGAAAACTGCAAAATGTTGAAAAAACATAGTGCAGGAAATGGTTGATGCAGGGAATATAGCCCTCGATAATCCTAACGCCCCTGCTAACCGAAATTTGAAAATTTTCAACAAGCCATTCCCTGAATCACTCGTCCAACAGTAACGTAAACCAGGATATCTTAGCCGAGGAGAGTATTCATGAGATCCATTGCAGTCTTCGACTACCCAGCCAAAAGCCTCTATCGAGAAAATTTTGAATCAAGCCTCTTCACTAACACAGGAGCCCGAAACCTCCTTTACCACCATCAAGCCAAAGCGAAATCGTTCATTTACCCATAGAAGAGTTAACGGCCCAGGCTTCTCTTCCCATCAATGAGTCTTCTTACACCACATCCCTACACGACTGCGACGTGGATGTTATCTAATCTATCCATTTTCCCAGACGTCTCCTTCTACCGCTCTTGCCGCACAAGAGGAAGGTACGCCACTCCTTTTTTCATCCTTAGACGAGAAATCTCCTACACCAACATCACCAAATTCTTTAACCACAACAGATCCCTCACAAACACGCCCTTCCTACCTATTAGTCCCTCATCACCTAAATCTTTTCAACAACCAGTCGACCTCTTAACATCTATTGATACAGTGCCTCATCTACCCCCTGTATCACTCCCACAGTGGACTGGAATCACAACCCACCTTTCTTCCATACCAAAGTTTATATTCACACGTGAGGACTGTCATTCCACAGAAGATAGAAAGGCCCTATGGGAACGTTTGAGTAGGCCATGTTCTACTCAAATGCAAATGACCAATCCTGATGCCTCCACCATATACCCGAAGTGCTTACAAAAGCTTAAAATGCCCATGTTCTCACCTTCACCCCCCTCACCTCTACCAAATGCCTCGTCCACTTCTATTAAACTTAGCCAAATCTTCCCCTACGCTTGGGACCTCACCAATGCCCAGTCTAACACACCCGCCTAAGCGACTCGATTTATCCAAAAATAAACCCGCCCCGCCACCTAGGAGACGAACGCAATCCGTGCCTCTATCACAATCAAAACCCTCATCGTCACACCCACCTTCCATATTGGGACCTCATCCCTCCACCTTACATCAATATATCATACCTCCTGCGTTTTCTTCAAAACGACCTACGCCTTCTACACCTATACAGAGATCAAAGGGTATAACAACATCGTTACCCCGCGTATCCTGTCCACCCATCAACCCTAAACCAATCCCATCATCAAAGGATTTATTTTCTGTCACTCCCCTTTCTCCGTGGTTGTTTCCCGCTACCACGCCATCTATAGCCTCATCATCTAACCAGCCGAACGTAACTTCTGTGTCAAAGAAACCATGTTTAGTGAAAAACATGTGTCAGCACCCCTCGGCTAAACCACCACCTGTACGAACCAACCACGCCCAAACATTACCAAAACCCGCACAACCAATACCCTCATCTGATTTTGACCCCCTCAAAGGATCTTACGCCAAAATCCTTGCTATGTTGGTGGAGAATGCGACCATTTCCCTACCTCCACTTAGACCTTATGACCCGTCTAAACCCCGACCTATGGGTTACGATGAGTCTAAAATCTGCGCTTATCACCGCACACCAGGACATGATGTGGAGGGATGCAAAGCTCTAAAAACCATCCTTCGTCCAGTCACCTCTCCCGGATAGAAAGATTAAGAAAGACAACTTACGAAGGGAGAGACCTCTAGCGTCAATTCCCTCTACTATATCATCTATCCCCGCCTCACCAAGATCTATCATTATTACAACCCCACCTCTTGAAGACCATGAATTATCCCAACCATCCTCTTCATCTCAGGTCTACGAGATTAATATGATTAGTGTCGCTACTCGAGGACAGAAAAACAATGGGAAAGCAAAAGAAAACACACCTGCGGCATCTCTTTCTCCGTCAAACATCCCGATTGCACCAACACCTAAAGTGGTCATTCGCGGACCCGCCTATCCCGTATCTAATGGCAGTTGCTCACCGAAATATGATTAAATAGCTTCACCAATCGCCCATAAAAATGACAATATATGATCTCATTCAGACTTCTGAATCTCATCGACAAGCTCTCGTTGAGATCCTTCAAGGGATAGAGGTTTTACCCAACGAAACCCTGCCCGTTGCCTCCATTCTAACACCCAATCACGTTGCCTCTCTCACCAAACAATCCATCTCCCCCACCACTTCTGTCTCAAAACAACAAGCCACTGCAGTTAGTTTCTCGGAAGATGAAATTATCGACTTTGGTACAGAAGATCCCGACCCTGCCCTTTTCATCTCCGCTTACGTCCGGGACATTCAAGTACGTCGGGTTATGATTGACGGGGGCGCTAGCCTAAACATCATCTCTTCAAAAGCCTTCCAACAAATGAACATCCCTTCTAGTTGCATGTGTGCCAACCCCATCATGTTGCGATCATTCAATGATGATATTTACTTCTACCTTAGCACCGTGATCCTCAACATTCGCGTAGGCCCACGTACTTTACCCGAAACTCTTCTATGTCCTTGAAGGAGAGTTCCAATATAATATATTTGCTGGGGTCCGTCCTTGGATCCGAGCCATGGGATGCGTTCCCTCAACATTACATCGATGCATTCAAAATTTGAGTACGAGGGGAAGTCCTACACCTGTAAAAGCTGATCCTCCCCCACTTCAAAACTTTGCAATATGTTATACACCGCCCAAACGATGTGCTTATACCAATTAAGACACCCATACATTCAACCCAACCATCCTCTTTAAATGTACCTCAACCATCCACCTCAACTGCACCTACGCCTTCAACTGATGAAACCACCGTCGCACAAAGCACTGCTCTTCCCGCAGCTAACATCCCAACCTCTGACCCCTTAGTAGATGTTTTTCATCGCCTCACGCTGGGGGAGTACCGCCTATATAACGTTAGTTCTTTCCCTACCCCGCAGGAGTACGGACAATTACATGCGCATCCCCACCTACGACCGTCACGTGGGGGAGGTAATCTCTTACGGACCACCCCATTGCCACACTAACCTAACGTATGGGGGTGTTGACGCATCCTCCATTACCCTGACCTCCTCTTGGTGTGGTTCCCTTCCAATCCGATTTTCAATACTTGACAAATCGTTGTTTCGCCCTCACCTTCTTGACTCGCTGTGCATGGAAAGGCTTGGTTTTGGCCCTTTACGAACAAGGCCGACATTACACTCATTCCCGTGACCACACGCAAACATAATGATCGAAGTGGTCTCGGTTTTTCTGAAACACCTACACAGGAGACACTCCTGTCAGCTGTATCCTGGAAGAGGAAGACGTTGCCCCTACCGAACCATCATCACCCACTTTGCCATCATCACCCCCACAGAATTGAGGGACCCTGAATCTATCGCTCCTAACTTTTTTTTTCATAAATGATATCTTCATAGGTCCTCTCACTTATCAACGCGATAATGAGGACCCATCTTCTCTTCCCCTTCTGTATCCAGACATGATCGAAGAGGATTCACCTTTGATTAATGTTGTTGAATGCCAGGATGACGACTCCATCCTCACTTACCTGGGCGCGGATGATTCTTATATTCAACGCGTCTTACCATCTGAAACCCAAACTTGCTGAACGATCTACTCTAGAAATCAACATCCACACGGAGGAAATCCTCACATAGTGAAGATTGGACATCCCTTAACACATCGACAACCGCCTTTCGACCTTTCTCCGTGCTCTGCACCAAGCTTTCGCATGGTCTTACGCTGCACATGCTAGGAAGTGATCCTACCCTTTGGCCGTCCTAACATCACCCTAAAACCAACCCCCCGATTCAAACGCAGTCAAACAGAAATTGGCGAAAATGCATCCACGCATTGCTCCCTTGTGCACAGAGGAGCTCCAACGACTCCTTTCTGTTTCCTTCATCTTTCTTATTGACATCCTCAATGGATTTCTAACATCGTATACCTGTCACTAAATCGACAGGGGGACTTCGATATGCACAGATTTTCCGGGATCTTACCCTTGCTTGCCCAAGGATGACTTCCCCCTCCCAAGTATTGATCAACTTGTTGATCTCACTGCGGGCCATGAAATGCTTTCCTCTCATGGATGTGGAATTTTTAGGATACAAACAAATTTGGGTTGGCCCCTTAGCCGTCAACAAAACGACCCTTCATAACTCCTTGGGGACCCTTCTGTTCTGCTTTTCATGCCATTTGGACCTTAAGAATGCTGGTGCTACCTATCAGCAGGCTATGACCTACTTTTTCAGGACTTATGCACCCTATCCTGAAGACTATGTCTACGATCTTCTCCGGCAATTCTAAACATCGTATTGAAACATCTCGATGCTTTAACATTATTTTGATCACCTGTTACAATATTCTGTCCACCTTCAACGAATAAATTGTCTTTGGTGTTTCTTTTCGGGAAAACTTCTTGGCTTTATCCGTCTCTTTGCGTGGCATTGATGTCTATCCATCTAAAGTAAAAGCTATCCGAGAAATGCCCCCACCCAAAACCTCCAACAATTAACGTAGTTTTGTAGGGTAAACTTCAATTCCTCCGTCGTTTCAAATCTCCAACTCTCAACGATGTCACCCTTTTCATTCACCTTCTAAAAAAGGACGTTGCCTTTTCAATTGAGCGAGGAGTGTCACCGAAGCCTTCGCAGCTCTCAAACGTATCTCTTGCAAGCCACCCGTGCTTATTCCACCCCGGACGAACGCCCGTCTACCTTTATCTTTCCGCCACTGACTCATGCTATAGGAGCCATGCTCGCACATTCGAGACTCACACGCTGAGACAAGCCGTTTATTATATAAGTCGTAACTTTGGTGGACTATGAGACTAGGTACATGGCATGTAGAAAAATTGTGCCTTTGGCCCTATCATTCGTGGCCACCAAACTCCGACAGCTTACCTTCTAAATCACAAGACTTTCATTCACAATCATCAACCAATACAGACCCCATCCATTACATGTACGCCAACCCTCATCTGAACAACACACTTTGCTAGATGGCTCATGTCTTCCTCGCCAAACCTCGACCTTGAGTTTATCCACCAGAAATCAATCAAAGGACAACCATCGCAGACAACTTGTGGATGCTCCTTTACCGGGAAAATTTACCCATTTTCACATTTCCCAAACAACTCATCGCTACTCTTTCCTCACAGAAGGAGTCATACCCATGACCCTCTCTTCGATGGATCTAGTCCAGCAGCGCGGAGGAGCCGTCTTGTTCTCATCCCTCTTGATGCTAACCCTATGCCTCTTTCTTTCCGGCTTGCTTCCCCTCACTAAATATACAAGCGAGTACGAGGCCTTGTCTTTAGGTCTCCAAGTTGCTTTACACTTATGCATTAAGTCTTCAAATCTTTGGTGACTCTCAATTGGTAGTCACTCAGTTTATGGGCATCTACCAATGTAAAAACTAGGAACTTCAGAAGTACAAACACCACATGGAGTGTCCCTCTAAGCTTTATTTACTCACTATTCTATCCAAACCATTCCCTCCCCGCTCCACTAACAACTATTGGCGGATACATGGCTTGCTTAGCCTCGTAGATTCCCCCGCGCCAACTGACTCTGAATTATTCGTCGTGTTCCAAACAACTTTTTGCCCATCCTATTCACCTGGTAGTTTGTATGATAAATACTGTGTCGCAGGATACCTGGTACCACCAATTTCACGACTACCTTACAATCTCTGTTCTCCCACCTGACCTTACTAGTAACGGAAAACGTGCTTTTCTTAAAGTGTTTCGCGTTATGTTGTCATGGGAGGACTCCTCTATAAACGTGGCTTTGATGGCATCCTCCTTCGCTGTCTAACCGGCGCAGAGGCCACTCATACCATCCAACAAGTACACGATGGGATTTGTGGGTGGACATTTTAGTGGCCTTGCCGTGGCTAAACGAATCCTTCGCCTAGGTTATTATTGGCCTACTCTCAATAACGACTGCTACGAATATGTTAAGCGTTGTGTGTCATGTGTCAACAACATGCCAATCTTCAACATACTCCTAGCCACCCGCTACAAGTCGCTCGTGATCTTTGGCCTTTCTCACAATGGGGTTTAGACCTTATTGGTGAGATTCACCTGACCTCTTCACAACGTCACCGTTGGATAATCACAGCGACCGAATATTACACAAAATGGGTGGAGGCCATCCCACTCATTTCAATCAAAAAAGAAAAAAATTGTCGAATTCATTAACCATCACATTATCTGTCGTTTTGGTATTCCTCATCGCCTAATAACAGATAATGGTAAATCTTTCAAAAACAAGTTGTTACAAAACCTTTGTGACAACTTTGGTATCAAACTTAGTTTCTCATCACCTTACTATCCAGCAGCCAATGGTCAGGCTGAATCTTCTAATAAAACTCTAACCAAAATCCTCATGAAAGTTGTCAATGAATCTGGAAGAAATTGGCACGATCACATCCCTTTGCCCTTTGGGCTTATCGTACTAGCATTCGTACCTCTACTAATGCCACACCTTTTTCTTTGGTATATGGTACCGAGGCTGTTTTGCCTCTCGAAATACAAATACCCTCCCTTAGAATATCTCTTCAGGATATTCTCACCAACGATGATTTCCGCCAAGAGCGGTTAGCCCAATTGGAGCTTCTTGACGAACGACGTCTTACAGCTCTCGATCACCTTCAAATCTATCAAAAACGCATCAAGCGTGCTTATGATAAGCGACTTCATGAGCGTACCTTTAAGGTTGGTGATCTTGTCCTCAAAGAGAATCAACATGTCACCAAACTAGAAAAGAGCAAACGTGGAAAATTTGCTCCCAATTGGATTGGGCCTTATATAATCACTCACACCTATGGATCAGGCACTTATCGTTTAGCTTCGCTTAATGGTGCATGATGGCCCAATGCGCCGCAGATATGTGTGGCCTCATCCGACTCAATAGTGGAGGCATCCTATCACGCATCGTCAACTACTGACGTGCCTGCAAAACCAACCCACATTCTTAGACCCACTCTTTATTATAACATCTACTTTACCATCTAAACCCCCTTTTGTAACACCCAAAATCTAACCCCACACCTCACCCTTCTCCACCCCAAAATCTAACCCCACTCCACCCACACCCCAACACGCCACCCAACCCACCTTCAAACCTAAACCCTAAACTCTAAACCCCCACCCCAACAAGCCACCCAACCCACCTTCAAACCTAAACCCTAAACCCTAAACCCCATCCCAAACCCAAACACCCAACCCCACTCCACCCACACCCCAACACGCCACCCAACCCACCTTCAAACCTAAACCCTAAACTCTAAACCCCACCCCAACAAGCCACCCAACCCACCTTCAAACCTAAACCCTAAACCCCCTCAAACCTAAACCCCCAACCCCAAACCCAAACACCCAACCCCATTCCACCCACACCCCAACATAAACCCTACCCAACCCACCTTCAAACTTAAACCCTAAACCCTAAACCCCATCCTAAACCCAAACACCCAATCCCATCCCAACTCCACCCTCAACCTTCCCCACCGATACCGGCCGATACGCGACCGATGCCGGTAGCCCCCAATTCAACCTCACCCTATGCTTTTGCGACCGATGTCGGTCGCCTATTGACCGACATCGGTCACTGTCTCCTGCCCGAGCCGAACCCCCGTGCGGCCCCCAAAAACCATTTTTCACCTATTTTTACCCATCTACCCACCCAAACACCCCCAAATTTTACACACCTAGCCGCCTTACCCTATCTTACCTATCTACCCTCTCTCTTTTTCAAATTACGTCTATTTTACTCCTCATTTCCTAAAACAACTAAATTCCTACCCAAACCCCCAATCTCACTTAATACAACCAAATGCATAAAATAAAGAGTTTAGAACCTACCGGTACGACGACACGTCGTCATGGTGGGATGGGTGGTGGCGGTCCAGCTGGTCCAGCCCCTCCAGCTCCTCCTGCCTGTGCCATGGCTCCAATCCTGATCTGCTGGGTCCCCGGCCAATCACCTGCTGCCTCCTCAACTATTCGGGCCCACTATCAACTCTCTCCGCCAATCAAATAGCTCCACCTCACTCAATACCCCTCCAAATCAACTCTCCACGTCAGACAAGTCAATTTGGATTGCAAATAACAAAAGTGACAATGACAGGCCGTATTTTTCTTTTTATAGGTTTTTCGACCTTAACCGATGTCGGTTTCTTTTTTGCCCTAAGAAACCGGTATCGGTCCCTTAACCGATATCGGTCACGAGGAATCGACATCGGTTTGATACCCAACTTTCACCCCATTCTTTGCCCTTATTTTCTCCTTGCCTCTTTTTCACCAATATCGCCTCTATCCACCTTGGCTGCGCAACATTTGTTCACTGGTCCAGCCTGACCTAAGGCCTCCACCTACCTATTGGCCTGACCCAAGGCCTCAACCTACCAATTGGCCTGACCCAAGGCCTCCACCTACCTATTTGGCCCGACCCAAGGCCTCAACCTACCAATTGGCCCGACCCAAGGCCTCGCCCTACCTATTTGGCCCGACCTAAGGCCTCAACCTACCTATTGGCCCGACCTAAGGCCTCGCCCTACCTATTTGGCCCGACCCAAGGCCTCAACCTACCAATTGGCCCGACCCAAGGCCTCACCCTACCTATTTGGCCCGACCCAAGGCCTCAACCTAACCATTTGGCCCGACCCAAGGCCTCAACCTACTTATTTGGCCCGACCCAAGGCCTCAACCTACCAATTGGCCCGACCCAAGGCCTCGCCCTACCTATTTGGCCCGACCCAAGGCCTCACCCTAACCATTTGGCCCGACCCAAGGCCTCAACCTACTTATTTGGCCCGACCCAAAGCCTCGCCCTACCTATTCGGCCCGACCCAAGGCCTCAACTCTACCCATTATGGCCCGACCCAAGGCCGCCACCCAACAACTTGGCCCAACCCAAGGCCGTACCACTTCCATACCTTACCCAAAATCAACACCATACACTTTATCCACCCATCCGGTACCTTTTGGTTCAATCGAGCTCACCTGTTCGTGTTTTAGCACGATTAGGGTCCTTGACTTGATCTGTCGACCAACTTTGCCTAGACCTAGACCGTGACGTTTATCTCAACCAAACCAACCATTTGGTACTGCCGAACATGCCTAAACGTTCCTGTACCTTACCTGTTATATACCCTGGAGCTACTTCCTATGCCTTGGATACCAGGATTATATCACCCTTGTTTGGATAAACTATCGACCTTTGCCTATACATCGCTGGTTTGCTCGTCAAATCATATACCCTAGTCGTACTGTTGCATTTCAACATGCGTCTGCTTCCTTGGACCTTCCCTACCACCTTACCATCCTCTCTACAACATGTACCCTTTATCAACCCTATCCCTGATTTCCCGTTCACTCCATCTGTGATAGATTTGAGGGGGATTACCTATATCCTTAACATGAGAAACCACTTCATATTATTGTTCGCGCAGCTTTACAAAACAAGCTACACGACAATAAGGGGCTAATGTAGACACCAAATTCGTGTCTTACGACCCCTTGTGACCCGCATCCCATTTCGCAACCTAACCTCATTACCTAAACCTTACACAATTATTTATTAATTACCTCATAATTGATAAATCCACATCGCCTTACCCGCCACCTCACTTGGCCACCTCACCATGACCTAGCCCTAACCCTAAACTAACCTAATTAGGACCCATGACTTGGTCTAGACTCACATCCATAACTAATGCCTCCTTACTCGCACCCAAAGCCAACCTTCTAGCCACTTGACCAAGCCCGCAACTGATCCCTCGGGAGAAAAGCAGGGAAGGTGGGCTATTTTACTAAAAATAGCCTACTTTTTCCTAACCGATGCCGGTTCCTACTCGACCGCCGTCGGTTACGCAACCGCCATCGGTTCCCTGTAAATGGGCTCCCCAAACCAAAACAACGGATCGGAATTTCATTTTGGAGATCAGTCGAAGGATTTCTGGATCAACAGAGAGCATTGCGAGTGAGGGAACAGAGTCCAGATCTTCACTTGACCAAGCAGAGACGAGTGAAAATACCAGAAGTGTTCCCACAGCCAAGGAGATCAACTTGCATCTTCGTCAAAAACCAGTAAGTTACATCTTGCATGTCCTCCATTATAACATTTCTTATGCTTCTTGGAATTACAGTCACTCCTAAATCCATTTCTGAATCCATTATCCAACGTACCATTGCCTCTAACTGTCATTCTTTTACTTCTAACCATCCCATTTCCTAATACTATCCAAAAACCAGCCATTACAAACACCACAACCAGCCCAGAAGATCCTAGAACCCACCGGTATCGGTTATCAGTAACCGCCATCGGTTATAGGTAACCGACATCGGTTCCTTTGATCAAAAACCAGGAAAAACAGCCTTTCCCCTACCCAGTTCAGCCAAGCAATTTAATTGATATTTTACAGTCTTTTGTGTTAATTCACGTTAGCAGGGAAACTGACCACCTTCGAAAGGAAGTTTTACATTTCCTGGGCCCAAGGCAGTTTCCTCATTTATTGTTTAATCAAATCTTGTGGTCTTGTGTTCTTATTTGCAGGTAGTCCTTCCCAGACAAAAAGGAGTTCTCCGCAGTCAACCTGATCTTTCTCTACGGTACGCGCACATCATCTCGACATTCTACAGGTATTCCTCCTAACCCTAACCTTATCTGTTTCTAAAAGGAACGAAGCATTTTCGAGTGAAACAAGATGAGCTGTCAAGCGAGCTCCTAGGAAAGCATCCAGGTGAGTTACTTGATGATCTCTTAGGCAAGCTTCAACTCAAGCTGATTGTAAAGCTCCCATAAGATCTCCCAAGTGAGCTACTTGGTGAGCTATTCGATGAGCTCCCATGTGAGCTGCTAGGTGAGCTCCCAAGTGAGATACTTTGCGAGCTCCAAGGTGAGGTCTCTGGTGAGCTCAAGTCAACCTACACGGTGAGATGCTTAGTGAGCTGCTCGATGAAATCTTAGGTGAGCTACCAGATGAGATTAAGGGGAGTTGGCAAGGTGAGCTCCTCAGTGAGCTCAAGGAAAGCTTATATGTGAGCTCTCATGAGAGTTGGAAAAGTGAGCTGTCAGGTGAGCTCCCATATAAGTTTTCAAGTGAGTTGCTTGACGAACTCCTGTGTGAGCTCAAGTCAAGCTACTCGGTAAGTTCTTGGGTGAGCTCAAGGTGAGCTCTAAAGTGAGTTTTTAGGAAAGCTCAAGTTTAGCTGCTCAATGAGCTTCGAGTAACTCACCTAAGAACTCACCTGGGAGCTTTCCTGATAGCTCACCTTGCCAACTCACCTTGAGCTTGCCTTGCCAACTCACATTGAGATCATTTGGTAGCTCACATATAAGATCACCTCAGAGATTTCCAACAAGCTTGTGTTTGAGCTCCCTTGAGAGTTCACCAAGCAGCTCACCTAGGAGCTTGGCTGGGAGCTTGACAAGTAACTCACCCGGAAGCTCATCAAGTAGCTTGACTTGAGATTTCTTGAAAACTTTCTTGGGAGCTTACTTGATAGCTTACCTTTCCAGCTCGGCTTGAGGTTTCCCAGGAGCTCGCCAAGCAGCTCGACTTGAGCTCGCCTAGGAGCTCATCAAGCAGCTCACCTAAAAACTCACATGGGAGCTCACCTGACATCTCACCTTGCCAACTCACATGAGAGCTCACCTATAAGCTCACCTTGAGCTTGCTGAGGAGCTCACCATGCTAACTAACCTTGGGCTCATATGGTAGCTCACCTAAGAGTTCGTCAAGCACCTTGGTAAGTAGCTCACCTGGGAGTTCACCTAAGAGCTCGCCTGTGAGCTCACCGATGAAGCTCACCTAGTAGAGTTAACTTGAGCTCTGGCTTATGGGAGAGGCTTCACCACCAGTAGCTCGTCAGAAAGGACCTGAGACTAGGAGCTCGCTAAGTAGCTTGCTTAGGATCTCACCTAGTAGCTCACCTGGATGCTCACTGAACAACTTGCCAAGTAGCTCACCTGGGAGCTCTTCTGGGAGCTCGCCGATCAGCTTGAGTTCAAGCTAAGTTGAGAGATCAGTTTGATTTTGGCTCATCCAGGCTACTCACCTAGGAGCTCACCTGACATCTCACCTTGAGCTCACCTTCCTAACTCACCTTGAGCTTGCCTTACCAACTCTCCTAGAGCTCATCTGGTAGCTCGCATGTAAGCTCACCTCAAAGATTTCTGACAAGCTCATATTTGAACTCACCTAGGAGCTTACCAAGTAGCTCACCTAGGAGCTTAGCTGGGAGCTCCACAAGTAGCTCATAGAGCAGCTCGACTTGAGCTTGCCCAGAAACTCGCCTAGGAGCTCACCTGACAGCTCACCTTGCTAAATCACCCTTAGCTCACCCAATATCTCACCAAGCAGCTCGACTTGGACTCACCCGGGAGCTTGTCAAGTAGCTCACCTGAAAACTCACATGAGAGCTCACCTGATAGCTCTCCTTGCTAACTCACATGGGAGCTCACCTTTCTAGTTCACCTTGAGCTTGCTGAGGAGCTCACCTTGCCAACTCACCTGTTTCACACGGAATGCTTCAGCTCTTTGGAATAGATTTGCTTCTATCCTTTCATTCCTTTGAGAAACAGATAAGGGTTAGGGCTAGGAGGAATACCTGTTGAATGTCGAGAGGGTGTGCTTGTACCATAGAGAGAGAGATCAGGTCGACTGCGAAGAACTCCTTTTTGTCTTGGAAGGACTACCTGCAAGTAAGAATACAAGACCACCATATTTTAATTAGACAATAAATGAGAGAACTGCCTTGGGCCCAGGAAATATAAAACTTCCTTTCGAAGATGGTCAGTTCCCTTGCTAATATGAATTAACACAAATTCTAACAAATAAGCTATTGTCCAATTACAATTTGTTTACCTTGTTGGAACAATAGAGAAAGGGCTGGTCTTGGTTTTAGAATCATGGTGACCGATGCCGGTCACTATAGCCGGTACCGGTTGTTGGTAACCGATATCGGTAGAGGCAATGTTTTAGGGGCTTTTGGTCAAGGTTGGTTGTAAGGTGGTTGTGTTGCTTTATAAGGCTGATAAATGGGTGGGGTTAGGTAATGGGGTGATGAGAAGGACTCAAAGAGTATGGGGGGGTGTTCTTGGGGTAACGTAAGGGTGGAGGAATGACAGTTAGATGTAGTGTGTTGCTGGGTAGTAGATCTAGGAATAGACTTATGATGGCTGTGATTCAGAAGTTCAAGAAATGTTATTAAAAGGACATACAAGATACTACTTACTGATTATTGATAAGGATGTAGGTCCAAGAACTGTGATGACAATGGCAGAACTCAGGTAGGATGACCTGACAATTAGGAGATGAGCTATCTTCCCTCCTGACGAACAGATGAGTGTCACAAGGCTCTGGTTATTCAGTTGCAGTTTTTGGGCTTGATATCCTTCTTTGCAAACTCTTCTTGTTTCTTTCACTTGTCTTTGTTCAGTTAAGTAAATTCCGGATCCTTCCAATGACTTCTCCTTTTTTCGATCAAATGAAAATCTGATCTTTTGTTTTTGGTTGGGATTCATCATTTATAGGGAACCGATGGTGGTTACGTAACCGACGGCGGTCGAGTAGGAACCGGTATCAGTTAGGTCAAAGTGGGCTATTTTTAGTAAAATAGCCAGCTTTCCCTCCTTTTCTCCTGAGGGATTAGTTGCAGGCTTGGTCAAGTCATTATGAGGTCAGTTTTGGGTGCGGGTGAGGAGTAATTAGTCATAGGTGTGGATGTAGACCAAGTTATAGGTCTTAATTAGGTTAGTTTAGGGTTAAGACTAGGTCATGATGAGGTGGAAAAATGAGGTGGTAGGGATGGCGATGTGGATTTATTAATTATAAGGTAATTAATAAATAATTGTGTAAGGTTTAGGTTATGAGGTTAGGTTGTGAAATGAGATGCGGGGAACAGGGGGTCGTAAGACACAAATTTGGTGTCTACATCACCTTGAACTTGTCTTGTAGCTCACCTCAGAGTTCATCAAGCAACTTGCCAAGTAGCTCACCTAAGAGCTTTCCTGGAAGCTTGCCTAATAGTTCACCTAGGAGCTCATCGAGTAGCTCACTGAATAGGTTGACTTGAGTTTACTTGTGAGCTCACCAAGCAGCTCACCAGGGACCTCACCTGGGAGCTTGCTAAGAAGCTCACTTGGCAGCTTGCCTAACAGCTCACCCGGGAGCTCACTAAATAGCTCACCTGGGAGCTCTTCTAGGAGCTCACTGATCAGCTTGAGTTGACCTCACTAGGGAGCTCATCGAGTAACTCACCTAGGAACTCACCTAGTTGCTTTCCTGACATCTCACCTTGCCAACTCACCTTGAGCTCGCCTTGCCAACTTACCTTGAGCTCATCTGTTAGCTCGCATGTAATCTCACCTCAGAGATTACTTATAAGCTCACCTTTGAGCTCATGGAGCAGCTCAACTAGGAGCTCAGCTAAGAGTTCGGTAAGTAGCTCACCCAGGAGCTCGTCGAGTAGCTTGACTTGAGCTTGCCTGATAACTCACCTGGGAGCTCACTTGACAGTTCACCTCAAAGATTGCCAATAAGATTTCCTTTGAGCTCACATGGGAGCTCACTGAGTAGCTCACCTAGGAGCTCGGTTGGGAGCTTAGAAAGAAGCTCACCAAGGATCTCATCGAGAAGCTCAAATTGAGCTTGCTTGGAAACTCATCTAGGAGCTCACCTGACAGCTCACCTTGAGCTCACCTGAGTAACTCGACTTCAGCTCACCTGGGAGCTCGTTAAGTAGCTCACCTGACAGTTTCCTTGCACACTCGCATGGGAGCTCACCTTGCCAGCTTACCTTGAGCTCGTAGAGGAGCTCACCTTGAGCTCATCTAGTATCTCACCTCAGAGTTCATCAAGTAGCTTACCAAGTAGCTCACATCAGAGCTCAATGAGCAGCTCACTAAGTAGGTTGAATTTATCTCACTTGTGAGCTTGACGAGTAGCTTGTCGGGAACCTAACCTGGGAGCTCACCAAGTAGTTCACTTGGGAGCTCACCTAGAAACTCACCTAGGACCTTGCCAAACAGCTTGCCAAATAGCTCACCTGGGAGCTCTTCTGGGAGCTCACCGATCAACTCGAGTTGAACTCACCCAGGAGCTCATCGAGTAACTCACATGGGAACTCACCTGGGAGCTCGCCTGATAGCTCACCTTATCAACTTACCTTGAGCTCAACTAGGATCTTGGCAAGTATCTCATGTAGGAGCTCATCGAGCAGCTCCAACTGAGCTTGCATAAAAATTCACATGGGAGCTCACCTGACAGCTTGCCTTGCAAGCTCACCTTGAGCTCACGTAGGAGCTCACTGAGTAGTTTGAATTGAGCTAGCCCGGGAGCTCATAATGTAGCTCACCCAAAAACTCACATGGGAGCTCACCTGATAGCACACCCAAAAACTCACATGGGAGCTCACTTATCAGCTCACCTCGCCAACTCACCTTGAGCTCGCTAAGGAGCTCACCTTGCCAACTCACCTTAAGCTCTTCTGGTAGCTAGCCTTAGAGTTTATCGAGTAGCTCACTAAGTAGCTCACCTAGGATCTAACCTAATAGCTTACCTGAAAGCTCACTAAGTAGGTTGACATGAGCTTTCTTGTGAGCTCATCGGGTAGCTTGCCAGGGACCTCACCTGGGAGGTCACCAAGTATCTCACTTGGGAGCTTACCTAGTAGATCACTTAGAAGCTCATCGAATAACTTGCTAAGTAGCTCACCTAGGAGCTCTTTTGGGAGCTCACAGATCAGCTCGAGTTGAGCTCACCCAAGAGCTCGTCGAGTAACTCACCTAGGAACTCACCTGGGAGCTCACCTAATAGCTCACCTTAAGCTCACCTTGCTCACTCACCTTGAGCTCATCTGGTAGCTCTCATGTAAGCTCACCTCAGAGATTACTGATAAGCTCACCTTTGAGCTCACCTTAGAGCTCACTGAGCAGCTCACCTAGGAGCTCACTGAGCTCGGTAAGCTCACCTAGCTCGAGCTCCTAGAAACTCACCTGGGAGCTCTGACAGTAAGCTCAACTCTATGATCTCACTAGGATCTCGTCAAGCAGCTCAAGACTTGAAAACTCGCATTTCCTAGAAACTCACATGGGAGATCACCTATCAGCTCACCTTTCTAGCTCACCTTGAGCTAGCTGAGGAGCTCACCTTTCCAACTCACCTTGAGCTCCTCTGGTACCTCACCTCAGAGTTTGTCGAGTAGCTCACAAAATAGCTCACCTGGGAGCTTACCTAATAGCTCACCTTAGAGCTCACCCAAGAGCTCGTCACTCGTGAGTAGCTCACCTGAAAACTTCAAAGCATGGGAGCTCACCTCACAAAGCTCACCTGGGAGATAACTCACCATGGGAGCTCACCCAGGTCACCTATCAGCTCACCTTGCCAACTCGCCTTGAGCTCACCTTGAGCTCACCTTGCCAACTCACCTTGAGCTCATCTGGAGCTCACCTTAAGCTCACCTCAGAGATTTTTGATAACTCACCTTGAGCTCCTCTGGTAGCTCTCACCTCAGAGTTTGAGCAGCTTGACTTGAGTAGAAACTCACAAATAGTTGACAGCTCACCTGGGAGCTGCCGAGTACCTAATAGCTCACCTCGTAGAGAGCTCACCTGAAAAGCATAGCTCACCCATAGCTCACCTTGCCAACTCGCATGGGATCTCACCTATCAATTCACCTTGAGCTCACTGAGAAGATAACCTTGCTAACTCTTGAACTC
Source organism: Taxus chinensis (assembly GCA_019776745.2). Lineage (NCBI taxonomy): Eukaryota > Viridiplantae > Streptophyta > Pinopsida > Cupressales > Taxaceae > Taxus > Taxus chinensis. The sequence continues at coordinate 135,382 of CM034157.1, forward strand.
ATCTGGTAGCTCACCCAGAGTTTTTCGAAGATCACTAAGAAGCTCACATGGGAGCTCACCTCACCTAGGAGCTCACTAAGTAGCTCACCAAACAGCTCACCCAAAAAATGGGAACTCACCTATCAGCCCACCTTGCAAGCTCACCTTAATCTCATTGAGGAGCTCACCTTGACAACTCACCTTGAGCTTTTATGGTAGCTCACCTCAGAGTTTGTCGAGCAGCTCAATAAGTAGCTCACCTAGGAGCTCACCTAATAGCTCACCGAGTATCTCATCAAGTAGGTTGACTTGAGCTCACCAAGTAGTTTACTAGGGACCTCACCCAGGAGCTTGCTAAGTATCTTGCTTTAGAGCTCACCTAGCAAGTTACCTGGGAGCTCACCAAATAGCTCACCAAGTAGCTCACCTGGGAGATCTTCTAGGAACTTTCCGATTAGGTTGAGTTGAGCTAGTCGAGGAGCTCGTCAAGTAACTCACCTAGGAACTTACCTAGGAGCTCACCTGACAGCTTGCCTTGCCAACTCACCTTGAGCTCATTTGGTAGCTTACATGTAAGCTCATCTAAGAGATTACTGACAAGCTCAACTTTGAGCTCACATGGGAGCTCACCAAGTAGATCACTTAGGAGCTCAACTAGGAGCTCAACAAGTAACTCAACTAGGAGCTCATCGAGTAGCTCAACTTGAGCCTTTAGAAACTCATATGGGAGCTCACCTTATCAACTCTCCTTGAGCTCACCCAAGAACTTGTTGAGCAACTCGATTTAAGCTCACTCTGGAGCTCATCAAGTAGCTCACCTGGAAACTTGCATGGGAGCTTGCCTTGCCAACTCACATGGGAGCTTTCCTATCAGCTCACCTTAAGCTTACTAAGGAGATCACCTTGCCAACTCACCTTGAGCTCTTCTCGTAGCTCATCTCAAATTTTATCGAGCAGCTCACCAATTAGCTCACTTGGGAGCTCACCTAAAAACTCACCTAGGAGCTCACTGAGTAGCTTGACAAGTAGGTTAACTTGAGCTCCCTTATGAGGTCACTGAGTAGCTCACCGGGGACCTTATTGAGTAGCTTGCCAAGTAGCTCCCTTGGGAGCTAACTGAACAACTTACAAAGTAGGTTACTTGGGAGATCTTCTGTGAGCTCACTGATCAGCTCGAGTTGAGATCACCTGGGGGATCACTAAGAAGCTCACCTAAGAGCTCAACTGGGAGCTTGACAAGTAGCTTTCCCAAGAGCTCGTTGAGTAGCTCGACTTGAGCTTGCCCAGAAACTGACTTGGGAGCTCACCTTGAGCTCACCTTGCCAAATCACCTTGAGCTTGCCTTGCCAACTCACCTTGAGCTCATCTGGTAGCTCATATGTAAGATCACATAAGATATTGCCAACAAGCTCACCTAGGAGTGCACTGAGCAGCTCACCTAGGAGCTTGGCTGGGAGCTCATCAAGGAGCTCATCTAGCAGCTTGACTTGAGCTTGCCCAGAAACTCACCTAGGAGCCCACTTGACATATCACCTTGCCAGCTTACCTTGAGCTCACCTAGGAGCTCACAGTGTAGCTTGAATTGAGCTCACCTGGGAGCTTGTCAAGTAGCTTGCTTGAAAACTCACATGGGAGCTCATCTGATAGCTCACCTTGCTAACTTGCATGGGAGCTCACCTATCAGATTTCCTTGAGCTTGTTGAGGAGATCACCTTGCCAACTCACATTGAGCTCATCTGGTAGCTTACCTTAGAGTTCTTCGAGTAGCTCGCAAAGTAACTCACATGGGAGCTCACCTAACATATCTCCTGGGAGCTCTCTTGAGAGCTCACCAAGCAGTTTACCAAGTAGGTTGACTTGAGTTGCTTATGAGGTCACTGAGTAGCATTCCAGGGACCTCGCCTTGGAGATCTCCAAGTAGCTCGCTTGGGAGCTCACCTAGTAGCTTACCTGGGAGCTTGCCAAATAACTTGAAAAGTATCTCACCTGGGAGATCTTCTGGGATCTTGCCGATACACTCAAGTTGAGCTCACCTGGGAGCTCATGGAGTAACTCGACTGGGAACTCACCTGATAGCTCAGCTTGCCAACTCACCTTGAGATCACCTTACCAACTCACCTTGAGCTTGCTTTGCCAACTTGTCCTTAGCTGATCTGGTAGGTCACATGTAAGCTCACCTCAGAGATTGCCAAAAAAATCACCTTTGAGTTCACCTGGGAGCTCACCGAGTAGCTCACCTAGGAGCTTGGCTTGGAGCTTGGCAAGAAGCTCACCCAAGATCTTGTTAAGCAAATCAACTTGAGCTTTCCCAGAAACTTAACTAGGTGTTCTTCTGGTAGCTAACCTTATCAGATCACCTTGACCTCACCTATGAGCTCGCCGAGTAGCTCAACTTGAGATCACCAAGGAGCTCGTAAAGTAACTCACCTGAAAACTCAAATGGGAGCTTACCTATCAGCTTACCTTGCAAGCTCACCTTCAGCTCGTTGAGGAGTGCACCTTACCAACTCACCTTGAGCTCATCTAGTATCTCACGTCAGAGTTCATTGAGTAGCTTGCCAAGTAGCTCACATTGGAGCTGGCCTAAAAGCTCACCTAAGAGCTCACTGAGTAGCTCACCGAGTAGGTTGAATTGAGTTCACTTGTGAGCTCACTGAGGACCTCACCTAGGAGCTCACCAAGTAACAAGCTTGGGAGATCACCTAGCACCTCACCTGGGATCTCACTGAAGATCTCACTAAGTAGCTCACCTAACAGCTCTTCTAGGAGCTCACCGATTAGCTCAAGTTGAGCTTGCCTGGGAGCTTGTTGAGTAACTCACCTAGGAACTCACCTAGGAGATCGCATGTAATCTCACCTCAAATATTTCCAAAAAGCTCACCTTTGAGCACTCCTGGGAGCTCACCGAGTAGCTCACGTAGGAGCTCGGATGGGAGCTTAGTAAACAAGTCAGCTAGGAACTTGTCGAGCAGCTCAACTTGAGCTTACGTAGAAACTCACCTGGGAGCTCACTTGATAGCTCGCCTTGCCAGTTGCTGTTGAGCTCACCCAGGAGCTCACCAAGTAGCTCAACTTGAGCTCTCCCTAGAGCTTGTCAAGTAGCTCACTTGAAAACTCACATGAGAGCTTGCCTAACATCTCACCTTACTAACTTGCATGGGAGCTCACCTATCAGCTTGCCTTGCCAACTCACCTTACTAGCTCACCTTGAGCTCACTGAGGAGCTCACCTTACCAACACTCATTGAGCTCGTATGGTAGCTCACCTAAGAGTTCATCGAACAACTTAGCAAGTAGCTCACCTAACAGCTCGCCTGGGAGCTTGCCTAGGAGCTCACCAAGTAGGTTGACTTGATCTCACTTGTGAGCTCATTGAGTAGCTCACCGGGAACCTTACCTGGGAGCTCACCAAGTAGATCCCTTGGGAGCTCTCCTAGCATCTCACATAGGAGCTCACCGAATAGCTCACCAAGTAGGTCACCTGGGAGCTCTTCTGGGAGCTCATCGATTAGCTCGACTTGAGCTCACCCGGGAGCTCATCAAGTAACTCACTTGGGAGCTCACCTAACATCTCACCTTGCCAACTCACCTTGAGCTCACCTTACCAACTCACCTTGAGATTTCCTTGCCAACTCACATTGAGCTCATTATATATCTCGCATGTAAGCTCACCTAGGAGCTTGGCAAGCATCTTGTTGAGCAGCTTGAATTAAGCTTACCCAAAAAATTACCTTAGAGCTTTCCTGATAGCTTACCTTGCCAACTTGCCTTGAGCTTTCCCAAAAGCTCACCCAAGAGCTCACTGAGTAGCTCAACTTGAGCTCGCCTAGGATCTTGTTAAGCAGCTCACATGAAAACTCACTTACGAGCTCATATCACTTCTCTCCCAAAAACTTGCATGGGAGCTCACCTATGAGCTCACCTTGCCAGCTAGCTTGAGCTCACTGTGGAGCTCACGTTGCCAACTCACCTTGAGCTCATCTGGTAGCTCAAATTAGAGTTTTTCAAGTAGCTCTCCAAGTAGCTAACCTGGGAGCTCACCTAACAGCTCACTTGGGAGCTCACCAAGTAGCTCGCTGAGTAGGTTAACTTGAGCTTTCTTGTGAGCTCATTTGTGATCTCACCGAGAAGCTCACAGAGGACCTCACCTAAGAGCTCACCAAGTAACTCACTTGGGAGCTCACCAAATAGCTCGTCGAATAGGTTGACTTGAGCTCACTTGTGAGGTCACCAAGCAGCTTGCCGGGGACCTCACCTGGGAGCTCACCAAGTAGGATGAACTGTCAGAGCTCACTCAATGTAGCTCACCTGGGAGCTCGCTATTTACTAAGCTCCCAACAGAAGCTCACTTAGGTGAGTTCTCCTTAGTGAGATTTCCCATGTGAGCTCAAGGTGAGCTTACCTTGGCTAATCTCTAAGGTGAGCTTACCTTGTGAGCTTACCAGATAAGCTCAAGGGGATTTGGCAACTCACCTTGAGCTCATCTGGTAGCTCACATATAAGCTTAAGGTAGAGCTTACCAAGTGAGCTTACCTTTGACGAGCTCCCCGGGTGAGCTCAACTAGCAGCTTGACCAAGTGAGCTCCCAGAAGAGTTCTCCTAGGTGAGCTACATTGAGTAGATATTTTTGGTGAGTTTACCTAGGCAAGCTCACCTAGGTGAGCTCACCTGATAGCTCAGCCAATTGGCGAGCTCACCAAGTGAGACTCGCCTAATGAGATGCTTGCTAAGATCACAAGCTTGAGCTCAAGCTCAACCTCCTCGGCAAGCTACATCGATGTAGCTCACCCAGGTAAGCTGTTATGGTGAGCTCACCTTACAGCTCACCTTGGTTCTTGGTGAGCTTCTTAGCGAGCTGATTGACAAACTCTGAGGTGAGCTACTTGCCGAGCTCAAGGTGAGTTAGCAATGTGAGATCCTTAACAAGCTCAAGGGGAGCTAATAGGTGATCTCCCATGTATGTTTCTAGGTGAGCTATCAGGTGAGCTCCCTTGTGAGTTTTAAGGTGAGCTGCTTGATGAACTCCCAGGTGAGCTTAAGTTGAGATGCTCGGTGAGCTCGTGGGTGTTCTTAAGGTGAGTTGGCAAGGTGAGCTATCAGATGAGATCCTAGATGAGTTTCGAGCAATCTCAAGTCAAGCTGCTTGATGAGCTCCTAGGAAAGATACTTGCTGAGCTCCTAGATGAACTCCTAGGTGAGTGCCTTGGTAAGCTCTCAAGATAGCTCAAAGGTGAGCTTCTCACCAATCTCTGAGGTGAGCTTACATGTGAGCTAATATATGAGATCAAGGTTAATTGGAAAGGTGACCTCAAGGTGAGTTAGTAACAAAAGCTCAAGGTGAGTTGGTAAGGTGAGCTATCAGGTGAGCTCCCAGGAGATTTCCCATATAAGTTGCTCGACGAGATCCCAGGTGATTATAACTCAAGAAAATTGGCAAGATCCTGAAAGAGATCCCAAGTGAGCTACTTGGTGAGCTATTCAACGAGCTCCCAGAGAATTTGCTAGGTGAGCTCCCAAGTGAGCTACTTGGCGAGCTCCCAGGTGAGGTCCCCTGTGAGCTACTCGATGAGCTCACAAGTGAGATCAAAAGAGAGCTACTCAAAAAACTCACAAGTGAGCTGTTAGGTGAGCTCCCAGGGGAGCTACTTGGCAAGATAATCAACGAACTCTGAGGCAAGGTACCAGACAAACTCAAGGTGAGTTTATAAGGTGAGATTTTTAGTGAGCTCAAGTTGAGCTAGCAAGGTGAGGTAATAGGAAAGCTTCCATGTGAGTTAGTAAGGTGACATCTTATGTGAGTTTTCAGGTGAGCTGCTTGACGAGCTCCTAGGTGAGCTCAAGTTGAGTTGCTCAGCGAGCTCCTGGGTGAGCTACCTACCAAGCTCCTAGACGAGCTCCTTAGTGAGCTACTCAGTGAGTTCCTAGGCAAGCTCAAAGGTGAGCTTGTCGGTAATCTTTGAGGAGAGCTTATATGCGAGCTACTAGATGAGCTATAGGCAAGTTGGTAAGGTGAACTCAAGGAAAGTTGGCAAGGTGACTTCAAGGTGAGTTAGTAAGGTGAGCTCAACTTTATCTGATCTGTGAGCTACTCAAGAATGAGCTCCTCAGGTGAGCTCAACTTGAGTACATTGCTGAGCTCCCAGAATAGCTCCCAGTGAGCTACTTGGTGAACTATTTGGTGAGCTGCTAGGTGAGCTCGGAAGCTCCCAGGTAAGCTACAAGTTGAGCTCCCTACTTGGCAAGCTCCCAGGCGAGTTCTCTGACAAGCTACTTGGTGAGATCATAAGCAAGCTCAAGTTAGCCTACTCGATGAGCTATTTCATGAGCTCCTAACAGAGCTACTTGGTGAGCTCCCAGTTGAGGTTCCTGACAAGCTAATCGGTGAGCTCACAAGTGAGCTCAAGTCAACCTACTCGGTGAGCTACTTGGTGAGCTCCCAGGAAAGCTATTAGGAGAGCTCCTAAGTGAGATATTGGGTGAGCTACTCGATGAACTCTAAGGAAAGCTATAAGATGAGCTCAAGGCGAGTTGGCAATGTGAGCTCCATAGCGAGCTCAAGGTGAGCTTATAGGTGAGCTTATAGGTGAGCTCCCATGCGAGTTTCTGGGTGAGCTTTTATGCAAGGTCACATGTGAGTTTTTGGGTGAGCTACTTGATGAGATTCTAGGTGAGCTCAAGTCAACCTGCTCGTCAAGCTCCTGGGTGAGCTCCTATGTAAGCTCAAGGTAAGCTGAAAAGGTAAGCTATCAGGTGAGCTCCAAGGTAAGTTTTTGGGTAAGCTTAAGTCAAGCTACTTGACAAACTCCTAGGAAAGCTACTTATCGAGCACCTAGGTGAGCTTACATGCGAGCTACAAGATGAGCTCAAGGTGAGTTGGCAAGGTGAGATGTTAGGTAAGCTCCCAGCTGAGTTACTTGACAAGCTCCTGGGTGAGGTCAACTTGATCTGATCAGTGAGCTCCAAGAAGAGCTCCCAGGTGAGCTACTTAGTGAGCTATTCGGTGAGCTATTCAGTGAGCTACTAAGAGAGCCCCTAAGGGAGCAACTTGGAGAGCTCCTAGGAAAGGTTCCTGGTGAGCTACCGGTGAGCTCACAAGTGAGATCAAGTCAACCTACTTGGTGAGCTACTCACTAAGCTCGTAGGTGAGCTTTTAGGAGAGCTCCTAGGTGAGCTACTTGGTGAGCTACTCGATGAACTCTGAGGCAAGATACCAAATGAGCTCAAGGAGAGTTGGTAAGGTGAGCTCTTTAGTAAGCTGGAAAGGTGAGCTGATAGGTGAGCTCCCATGCAAGTTAGCAAGGTGAGCTATCAGGTGAGCTCCCATGTGAGTTTTCAGGTGAGCTGCTTGACGAGCTTTCAGGTGACCTAAAGTTGAGCTATTTGCCAAGATCTTAGGTGAGGTCAAAGTGAGCTAGTAAGGTGAGCTATAAGGTGATCTCCCAGGAAATTTTCTCGGTAAGCTCAAGTTGAGGTGCTTGATGAGTTCCTAGGTGAGCTGCTTGCTGAGCTCCCATCTAAGCTCCTAGGTGAGCTACTCAGTGAGCTCCTAGGCAAGCTCAAAGGTGAGATTTTCAGAAATATCTGAGGTGAGCTTATATGTGAGCTACAAGATGAGCTCAAGGTGAGTTAACAAGGTGAGATATTAGGTGAGCTCCTAGGAGAGTTACTCACCTGGGAACTCACCGATCAACGTGAGTTGAACTCACCGATCAACGTGAGTTGAACTCACCCGAGAGCTCTTTGAGTAACTCACCTGGGAACTTGCCTAATAGCTTGCCTTCCCAACTCACCTTCAGCTCACCTTGCCAAATCACCTTGAGCTTGCCTTACCAAATCACCTTGAGCTCATCTTATAGCTCACATGTAAGCTCACCTTGGAGATTACCGAAAATCTCACCTTTGAGCTCGCCTGGGAGCTCACCGACCATCTCACCTAGGAGCTTGTCTTGGAGCTCAGCAAGTAGGTCACCCATGATCTCATCGAGCAGCTTAACTTGAACTTTCTCGAAACCTTACCCGGGAGCTCTCCTGACAGCTTACCTTCCCAGCTTTCCTTGAGCTCACCCAAGAGCTTGCCGATTAGCTCGAATTGAGCTCACCGGGGAGCTCGTCAACTAGCTCACACAAAAACTTGTATGAGATCTCACCTGATATCTCACTTTGCCAACTCTCATGGGATCTCACCTATCAGCTCGCCTTTAGTTCATTGATGAGCTCACCTTTCCAACTCACCTTAAGATTGCGTAGGAGCTAGCTTGATAGCTCACCTTGCCAACTCACCTTGAGCTCGCCTTACCAACTCACCTTGAGCTCATATGGTAGCTCACATGTAAGCTCACCTTAGAGATTGCTGATAAGCTCACATTTGAGCTCACCTAGGAACTCACCAAGTAGCTCACCTAGGAGCTAAGCTAGGATCTTGGTAAGAAGCTTGCTCTGAAGCTCGTCGAGTAGCTCAACTTGAGCTTACTTGAAAACTCACTTGGGACCTCACCTAACAGCTTAGCTTGCTGTCTCGCCTTGAGCTCACCTAGGAGCTCACCAAGTAGCTCGACTTGAGCTCACCAAGGAGCTTATCAACAAGCTCACATGAAAACTTGCATGGGAGCTCACCTGAAAGCTCACCCAGAATCTCACATGAGAGCTCACTTATCAGCTTACCTTGTTAGTTTACCTTGATCTCACTATGCAGCTCACCTTACCAACTCACCTTGAGCTCATTTTCTAGCTTACCTCAGAGTTTGTGATGTAGCTCACTTGGGAGCTCACCAAGTAGGTTGACTTGAGTTTGGTTGTGAGCTCCCCAAGAAACTCACCAGGGACCTTTTTTGGGAGCTCACCAAATAGCTCACCAAGTACCTCACCTACAAGCTCTTCTCAGAGCTCGTCACTCACCTCGAGTTGAGCTCACCCAGGAGCTCATCAAGTAACTTACCTAGGAACTCACCTGGGAGCTCACCTGACATCTTACCTTACCAACTCGCCTTTAGCTTGCCTTTCCAACTCACCTTGAGCTCACCTTGCCAAATCACATTGAGCTCATCTAGTATCTTGCATGTAAGCTCACCTAAGAGATTGCTGACAAGCTCACCTTTGAGCTCACCAGGTAGCTCATAGAGTAACTCACCTAGGATCTCGACTTTAAGCTTAGCAAGTAGCTCACCCAGGAGCTCGTCAAGAAGCTCAACTTGAAATTGCTTGAAAACTCACCTGGGAGCTCACCTGATAGCTTTCTTTGCTAGCTCACCTGTAGCTAACCCAGGATCTCATCGAGCAACTTGACTTGAGCTCACCCAGGAGCTCATCACTTAGCTCACTTTAAAACTTTCATGAGAGCTCACCTTACCAGCTCGCCTTGAGTTCATTTAGGATCTTTCCTTACCAACTCACCTTGAGCTCATCTGGTAGCTTACCTTGGAGTTTGTTGAGTATCTCTCTAAGTAGCTTGCATGGGAGCTCACCTAACAGCTTTCCTAGGAGCTCACTTAGAAGCTCGCTGAGTAGGTTGACTTGAGATTTCTTGTGAGCTCACTTGTGAGCTTGCTAAGTAGCTCTCTAGAGACCTCACCTAGGAGCTCACCATGTAGCTCACCTAAAATCTCACCTAGTAACTCACTTGGGAGCTTTCTGAATAGCTCGCTAGGTAGCTCAACTAGAAACTCTTCTAGGAGCTCGACAATCAACTTGAGTTGAGCTCACCCAGGAGTTCCTAAAGTAACTCACCTGAGAGCTCACCTAGGAGCTCACCTGACAGCTTGCCTTTGCAACTCACCTTGAGATCACCTTGCCAACCCACCTTGAGTTCACCTTACAAATTTGTCTTGAGCTCATCTGGTTACTCACATGTAAGATCACCTTAGAGATTTCTAATAAGCTCCCCTTTGAGCTAACCTGGGAGCTCACCAAGAAGCTCACCTAGGAGCTTAGGTGGGAGCTTGGGAAATAGCTCACCTAGGAGCTCTTCGAGCAGCTCGAGTTGAGCTAACCTAGAAAATCACCTAGGAGCTTTGCCTGATAGCTCACCTTGTTTACTCACCTTGAGCTCACCCAGCCAGCTCAGCAAGTAGCTCAACTTGTAGCTTACCCAAGAGCTCGTCTAAGTATCTCACATGAGTAACTCACATGGGAGCTCGCCTGACAGCTTTCCTTATAACTCACATGGGATCTCACCTATCAGCTCACTGAGTAGCTTACCGAGAAGGTTGACTTGAGCTTACTAGTGAGCTCACCGAGTAGCTCATGGGGGACCTCACTGGGGAGCTCGCCAAGACGCTCACTTGGTAGCTTGCCTAGCAGCTCACCTAGGAGCTCACCAAATAGGTCACTTGGGAGCTCTTCTAGGAGCTCACCGATCAGCTCATCGGGGACCTTTCCTGAGAGCTCACCAAGTTGCTAGCATGGGATCTCCACTAGCAGCTCACTTGGGAGCTCACTGAATAGCTCACCAAGTAGCTCCCCTAGGAGCTCTTCTAGGATCTCACTTATCATCTCAAGTTGAGTTTTCCTGGGAGCTCATTGAGTAACTCTCTTGAGAACTCACCTGGGAGCTCCCCTGATAGCTCCCCTTACCAACTCACCTTAAGCTCACCTTGCCATCTCACCTTGAGCTCGCCTTGCCAACTCACCTTGACCTCATTTGGTAGCTTGCATTTAAGGTCACCTTAGAGATTGTTTACAAGCTTGCCTTTGAGCTCGCTTGGGAGCTCACCGAGTAGCTCACCTAGGAGCTCAGATAGGAGCTAGGAAAGTATTTCACCCAAGAGCTCGTCGAGTAGCTTGACTTGAGTTTTCCTGAAAACTCACTTGCTAGCTCACCTGACAGGTCACCTTACTAGCTTGCCTTAAGCTCACTTAGGAGCTAGCCAAGTAGCTTGACTTGAGCTCACCCAGGAGCTTATCAAGTAGCTCATCTGAAAAATTACATGGGAGCTCGCGTAAAAGCTCATCTTGCCAACTCTCATGGGAACTCACCTATCAGCTCGCCTTGACCTCCCTAAGGATCTCACCTTGCCAACTTACCTTGATCTCATCTGGTAGCTCACCTCAGAGTTCATCGAGTAGCTCACCAAGTAGCTCACCTGGGAGCTTGCCTAATAGTTCATCTACGAGCCTACCTAACAATTCACCTCAGAGCTCACTGAGAAGCTTACCGAGTAGGTTGACTTGAGCTCACTTGTGAGCTAACTTGTAAGCTTGCCAGGGAACTTTCCTGGGAGCTCGCCAAGTAGCTCTCTTGAGAACTCACCTAGTAGCTCCCATGGGAGCTCATCGTATAGATCACCAAGTAGCTCTCTTGGGAGATCTTCTGGGAGCTCACTAATCAGCTCTAGTTGAGATCACCCCAGATCTCATCAAGTAACTCACCTGGGAACTCACCTGGGAGCTCACCTGAGAGCTCACCTTGCCAACTCACCTTGAGCTTGCCTTGCCAACTCACATTGATCTCATCTGGTAGCTCACATTTAAGCTCACCTCAGAGATTATAGAAAAACTCTCCTTTGAGCTCTCCTGGGAGCTCACCTAGGAGCTCGATTGGGAGCTCAGCAAATAACTCACCTAGGAGATCATCGAGAAGCTCAACTTAAGCTTACCCAGAAACTCACTTGGGAGCTTGCTTGACACCTCACCTTGCCAGTTCACCTTGAGCTCACCTAGGAGCTCATCGAGCAGATCTACTTGTGCTCACCCTGGAGCTCATCAAGTTTCTCACCTGAAAACTCACATGGGAGCTCACCTAACAACTCACCTAGAAACTCACATGGGAACTCACCTAGCTACAAGGAGAGCTCCAAAGGGAGCTACTTGGTGAGCTCCCAGGAAAGATCCCTGGTGAGCTACTTAGTGAGCTTACAAATAAGATCAAGTCAACCTACTCAGCGAGCTACTCGGTGAGCTCCTAGGAAAGCTTATAGGTGAGCTCCCAGGTGAGCTACTTGGCGAGCTACTCAATGAACTCTGAGGTGAGATACTAGACGAGATTAAGGAGAGTTGGTAAGGTGAGCTCCTGTGTGAGCTCAAGGTGAGCTAGAAAGGTGAGATAGCAAGGCGAGTTGATAGGTGAGCTCCCATGAGAGTTGGTAAGGGGAGCTGTCAGGTGAGCTCCCATGTGAGTTTTTGAGTGAGATGCTTGACAAGCTCCTGGGTGATCTCAAGTCAAACTACTTGGAAAGATCCTGGGTGAGCTCAATGTGAGTTGGCAAGGTGAGCTATCAAGTGAGCTCCCTGGCAAGTTTCTAGTTAAGCTCAAGTTGAGCTACTCGATGAGTTCCTAGGTGAGCTACTTACTAAGCTCCCATCTGAGCTCCTATGTGAGCTACTTGGTGAGCTCCCAAGTGAGCTCAAAGATGATCTTGTTAGAAATATCTATATTGAGCTTACATGTGAGCTACCAGATGAGCTAATGGGAGCTCACGTTATAGCTCGTCTTACTAACTCACATGAGAGCTCACCTATCATTTAACCTTACCAGTTTACTTTGAGCTCACTGACGAGCTCACCCTACCAACTCACCTTGAGCTCATCTAGTAGATCACCTCAGAGTTCATCAAGTAGCTTGCCAAGTAGCTCACCTAGGAGCTCCCCCAGCAGCTCGCCTGGGAGCTCACCAAGTTGCTCGCTAAGTAGGTTAACCTGAGTTCACTTGTCAGACCACCAAGTAGTTTGCCAGGGACCTCACCTAGGAGCTCACCAAGTAGCTCCCTTGGGAGCTCACCTAGCAACTCGTTTGGGAGCTTGTCAAATATATTTCTAAGTAGCTCACCTGGGAGATCTTCTGGGAGCTCGCTGATAAGCTAGAGTTGAGCTCACTCGGGAGCTCGTTGAGTAACTCACCTGGGAACTCACTGAGGAGCTCACCTGACAGCTCATATTACCAACTCACCTTGAGCTTGCCTTGTTAACTTTCCTTGAGCTCACCTTGTGCTCATCTAGTATCTTACATACAACCTCACCTTAGATATTGCCGACTAGCTCACCTTTGAGCTTTCCTGGGAGCTCACTTAGCAACTCACCTAAGAGCTCAGCTACGAGGTCAATAAGCATCTCACTTAGGAGCTCACCAAGTAGCTTGACTTGAGCTTACCTGGAAACTTGTTTAGGATCTCACCTGATAGATCACCTTGCTAGCTCACCTTGAGCTTGCCCACGAGCTCATCAAGAAGCTTGACCTGAGGCAAGGTCCCTGGTGAGCTACTTAGTGAGCTCATAATTGAGATCAAGTCAACCTACTCAGTGAGCTACTCAGTGAGCTCCCAGGTGAGCTATTAGGTGAGCTTGTAGGTGAGATACTTGGTGAGCTACTCAATGAACTCTGAGGTGAGCTACCAGATGAGCTCAAGGTGAGTTACCAAGGTGAGCTCCTTAGGGAGCTCAAGGTGAGATGGCTGATAGGCAAGATCCCATGTCAATTTTTAGGTGAGCTACTTGATGAGCTCCCGGGTGAGCTCAAGTCGCCCTGCTCGGTGAGCTCCTGGGTAAGTTCAAGGTGAGCTGGAAAGGTGAGCTATCAGGCAAGCTCCAAGGTGAATTTTCAGGAAAGCTCAGGTTGAGTTGCTTAACAAGCTTGTGGGTGAGATACTTACAGAGCTTCCAACTAAGCTCCTAGGTGAGCTGATCTATGAGTTGTGAGGTGAGCTTAAATGCAATCTTTTCGGTAATCTCTGAGGTGAGATTTCATGTGAGCTACTAGATGAGCTCAAGGTGAGTTGGAAAGGTTATCTCAAGGAAAGTTGGTAAGGTAAGCTCAATTTTATTTGGTAAGGTGAGGTTTCAGGTGACCTCCCAGGGTAGTTCCCAGGTTAGTTACTCGATGAGCTCCCAAAAGAGCTCCCAAGTGAGCTACTTGGTGAGTTATTTGGTGAACTCCCAGGTGAGCTCCCAAGTGAGCTACTTGGCGATCTCCTAGGTGAAGTCCCTGGTGAGGTTCTCGGTAAGCTCACAAGATAGCTCAAGTCAACCTACTTGGTGAGCTACTTAGTGAGCTCCCAGGAAAGCTATTAGGTGAGCTCTGAGGAAAGCTGTTAGGTGAGCTCCTAGGTAAGCTACTTGGTGAGCTCCTCAATGAACTTCAAGGTGAGCTATAAGATGAGCTCAAGGTGAGTTGGCAAGGTGAGATCATCAGTGAGCTCAAGGTGAGCTGGAAAGGTGAGCTAATAGATAAGCTCCCATGTGAGTTGGCAAGACGAGCTATCAGGTGAGTTCTCATGTGAGTTTTCAAATGAGCTATTTGATGAGCTCTCAGGTGAGCTCTAGTTGAGATGCTCGATGAGCTCCTAGGTGAGCTCAATGTGAGATGGCAAGGTAATCCATTAGGTGAGTTCCCAGGAAAGTTTTTGTGAAAGTTCAAGTTGAGCTGCTCGATGAGCTCCTGGGCGAGCTACTTGCCGAGATCCCAGCTGAGCTCCTAGGTGAGATGCTCAGTGAGCTCCCAGGAAAGCTAAAAGGTGAGCTTATTTAAAATATTTGAGATGAACTTACATGTGAGCTACCAGATGAGCTCAAGGTGAGTTGAAAAGGTGAGCTGAAGGTGAGCTCCTAGAAGAGCTCCTAGGTGAGCTACTTGGCGAGCTGATCGGTGAGCTCCTAGAAGAGCTCCTAGTTGAGCTACTTGGCAAGTTATAATATGAGCTCCCAGGTGAGCTACTAGGTTAGCTCCCAAGGGAGATACTTGGTGAGATCCTAGGTGAGGTCCCCTGTGAGCTCAAGTTAACCTACTCGGTGAACTACTCAGTGAGCTCCCAAGTGAGTTGTTAGGTGAGATCCTAGGTGAGCTACTTGGCGAGCTACTCGATGAACTCTGAGGTGAGCTACCAGATGAGCTTAAGGTATGTTAGAGAGGTGAGCTCCTTAGTGAACTCATGGTGAGCTAGTAAGGAGCTGATAGGCGAGCTACCATGTGAGTTTTTGGGTGAGTTATAAGGTGAGCGCTCATGCAAGTTTTCAAGTGAGCTACTTGACGAGCTCCTGGGTGAGCTCATGTCAAGATGCTGGGCAATCTGCTGGGTGAGCTCAAGGTGAGCTATTAAGGTGAGCTGTCAGGCGAGCTCCTATGTGAGTTTCTGATCAAGCTCAAGTCGAGCTTCTTGATAGGCTCCTGTGTGAGCTTCTTTCTGAGCTCCTAGCTAAGCTACTAGATGAGCTACTCGGTGAGCTTCTAGGTAAGCTCAAAGGTGAGCTTATTGGAAATTTCTGAGGTGAGCTTATATGCAAGCTACCAGATGAGCTCAAGGTGAGTTGGCAAGGTGAGCTCAAGGTGAGTTGGCAAGGTGAGCTCAAGGTGAGTTGGTAAGGTGAGCTCCCAGGTGAATTCCTAGGTGAATTCCTAGGCAAGCTCAACTCAAGCTGATCGGTGAGCTCCCAGAAGAGCTCCTAGGTGAGCTACTTGGCAAGCTATTTAGAAAGCTTATAGGTGAGCTCTTAAGTGAGCTACTTGGAGACATCCTAGGTGAGGTCCCCCACGAGTTACTCGGTGAGCTCCCAGAAGAGCTCCTAGGTGAGCTACTTGGTGAGTTGTTGGGTGAGCTCCCAAGAAAACTCTCAAGTCCCATGTGAGCTACTTAGCTCCCATGTGAGCTCCTAGGTGAGCTCAATTTAACCTACTCGGTGAGCTCCTAGGTGAGTTGTTAGGCGAGATCCTTGGTGAGCTTCTTGGCAAGCTACTTGATGAACTTCAAGGTGAGCTACCAGACGAGCTCAAGGTGAGTTGGCAAGTTGAGCTCGTCAGATAGCTCAAGGTGAGCATGTAAGGTGAGGTAATAGGTGAGCTCCCATGTAATTTTCTAGGCAAGCTGATAGGTGAGCTCGCATGTGAGTTTTCAGGTGACCTGCTTGATGAGCTCCTGGGTGAGCTCAAGTTGAGCTACTTGTGAGCTCCTGGGTGAGCTCAAGGTGAGATGGCAAGGTGAGCTATCAGGCAAGCTCCCAGGTGAGTTTCTAGGCAAGCTCAAGTTGAACTACTCGATGAGCTATTGGGCAAGTTGCTTACCGACCTCTGACCTGAGCTTCCAGCTGAGCTCCTAGGTGAGCTGCTCGGTGAGCTCCCAAACGAGCTTAAAGGTGAACTTGTCAGCAATTTTTGAGGTGAGATTAGATGTAACCTACTAGATGAGCTCAAGGTTAGTTGACAAGGTGAGCTATCAGGTAAGCTCCTAGGTGACTTACTTGACGAGCTCCTGGGTGAGCTCAACTCGAGCTAATCGGTGAGCTCCCAGAAGAGCTCCCAGGTGAACTACTTGGTGAGCTATAAGGTGAGCTCCTAGGTGAGCTATTAGGTAAGCTCCTAAGTGAGCTACTTGGTGATCTCCCATGTGAGATCCCCAGTGAGCTACTCAACGAGCTCATAAGCGAGCTCATGTCAACCTACTCGGTGAGCTGCTAGGTGAGCTCCTAGGTGACATGTTAGGTGAGCTCCTAGGTGAGCTACTTGGTGAGCTACTCGATGAACTCTGAGGTGAGCTACTAGATGAGCTTAAGGCAAGTTGGTAAGCTGAGCTCCTTAGCGAGCTCAAGGAAAGCTATCAATGCAAGTTTTTGGGTGAGCTAGTTGACGAGTCTCCTGGGTGAGCTCAAGTCGAGCTGGTTATCGAGCTCTTGGGTGAGCTCAATGTGAGATAGCAAGGCAAGTTGTCAGGCGAGGTCCGAGGTGAGTTTTTGGGGAAGCTCAAGTCAAGCTGCTCGACGAGCACCTAGGTGAGCTACTTTCTGAGCTCCCAGTCTAGCTCCTAGGTTAGCTACTGGGTGAGCTCCCAGGCAAGCTCAAAGGTGAGTTTGTCAGTAATCTCTAACGTGAGCTTACATGTGAGCTACCAAATGAGCTCAAGGTGAGTTGGCAAGGTGAGCTCAAGGTGAATTGACAAGGTGAGCTTAAGGTGAGTTGGAAAGGTGAGTTATCAAGCAAGCTCCCATGTGAGTTCCTAGGTGAGTTACTTGTTGAGCTCTCAAGCAAGCTCAACTCGAGCTGATCGGTGAGCTCCCAGAAGAGCTTTCAGGTGAGTTAATTAGTGCACCATTTGGTGAGTAGCTAGGCAAGCTCCAAAGTGAGCTACTTGGCAAGCTCCTAGGAGAGGTCCTTGATGAGCTGCTTAGTTAGCTCACAAGTGAGCTCAAGTCAACCTACTGGATGAGCTACTTGGTGAGCTCCTAGGTGAGCTATTAGGTGAGCTCCCAGGTGAGCTACGAAGAACTCCAAGGTGAACTACCAGATGAGCTCAAGGTGAGTTGGCAAGGTGAGCTCCTCAATGAGCTCAAAGTGAGCTGGCAAGGCAAGCTGATAGGTGATCTCCATGTGAGTTAGCAAGGTGAGTTGTCAGGTGAGATCCCATGTGAGTTTTTAGGTGAGATACTTGACGAGCTCTTGGGTGAGCTCAAGTTGAGCTGCTCAGCGAGCTCCTGGGTGAGTTCAATGTGAGCTAGCAAGGTGAGTTATCAGGTGAGCTCCCAGGTGAGTTTCAGGATGATCTGCTTACCAAGATCCTAGTCGAGCTCCTAGGTGAGCTACTCAGTGAGCTCCTAGGTGAGCTCAAAGGTAAGCTTGTTGGTAATCTCTGAGGTGAGCTTACATGCCAGCTACATGATGAGCTCAAGGTGAGTTGGTAAGGCAAGCTCAATGCGAGTTAGAAAGGTAAACTATCAGGTGAGCTCCCAAGTGAGTTCCTAGGTGAGTTACTCGACAAGCTCCCAGGCAAGCTCAACTCGAGCTGATTAGTGAACTCCAAGAAGAGCTCCTAGGTAGCTACTTGGCTACTAGGTGAGCTGATAGGTGATCTCGACATGGTGAGCTGCTAGGTGAGCTACTCAATGATCTCAAGTCAACCTACTTGATGAGCTCAAGTCGAACTGCTCGATGAGCTCCTAGGCATGCTACTTGTCGAGCTCCCAGCAGAGCTCTTAGGTGATCTACTCAGTGAGCTCTAAGGTGAGCTTTTCAGTAATCTCTGAGGTGAGGTTAGATGTGAACTACCATATGAGCTCAAGGTGAGATGGCATGGCAAGCTCAAGGTAAGTTGGCAAGGTAAACTCAAGGTGAGTTGGTAAGGTGAGCTGTCATGTGAGCTCCCAGGTGAGTTCCAGCTTGAGTTACTCGATGAGTTCCCAAGTGAAATCAACTCAAGCTGATCAGAAAGCTCCCAGAAGAGCTCCTAGGCAAGTTACTTGGTGAGCTATTTTGTGATATCCTAGGTGAGCTGCTAGGTGATCTACTTGGTGATCTCCCAGGTGAGGTCCCCGACAAGCTCACAAGTGAGCTCAAGTCAACCTACTTGGTGAGCTATTCGGTGAGCTCCTAGGTGAGCTCAAGTTGTGTTGCGTGGCAAGCTCCTGAGTGAGTTCAAGGTGAGATGGCAAGGTGAGTTGTCAAGTGAGTTCCTAGGTGAGTATCTGGGCAAGCTCAAGTTGAGCTGCTGGATGAGCTCCTGGGTGAGTTCGTAAGCTTGGAGCTCCTTAAGCTCCCATGTGGGCTTAAAGGTGAGCTTTTCAGCAATCTTTAAGGTGAGCTTACATGCAAGCTACTAGATGAGCTTAAGGTGAGTTGGCAAGGTGAGCTAGAGGTGAGTTGGTAAGATGAGCTGTCAAGCGAGCTCCTAGGTAAGCACCTAGGTGAGTTACATGAAAATCTCCCAGGAAAGCTTCAACTCTTGATAATTGGAAAGCTCCTAGAAGAACTCCCAAGTGAGCTACTTGGTGAGCTATTCAGAAAGTTCCCATGTGAGTTATTAGGTGAGCTCCAAAGTGAGATACTTGGCGAGCTCCAAGGTGAGGTCTCTAGTGATCTCAAGTCAACCTACACGGTGAGCTACTCGATGAACTCTTAGGTGAGCTAAAAGATGAGCTTAAGGTGAGTTGGTAAGGTGAGCTCCTTAGTGAGCTCAAGGAAAGATTATAGGTGAGCTCCCATGAGAGTTGGCAAAGTGAGTTGTCAGGTGAGCTCCCATACAAGTTTTCAAGTGAGCTACTTGATGAGCTCCCGACTGAGCTCAAGTAAAGCTACTCCATAAGTTCCTAGGTGAGCTCAAGGTGCGTAGGAAAGGTGAGCTCCCAAGTGAGTTTTTAGGAAATCTCAAGTTGAGTTGCTCAACGAACTTCAGGTAACTCACCTAGGAACTCACCTGGGAGCTTTCATGATAGCTCGCCTTGCCAACTCATCTTGAGCTCACCTTGCCAACTCACCTTGAGCTCATTTGGTAGCTCTCATATAAGCTCACCTAAGAGATTGCTGACAAGCTTATCTTTGAGCTCCCTTGAGAGCTCACTAAGTAGCTCACCTAGGAGCTTGGCTCAGAGTTTAGTAAGTAGCTCACCCAGAAGCTCTTCGAGTAGCTTAACTTGAGATTACCTAAAAACTCACCTAGGAGCTTGCTTGATAGCTCACCTTTCCATCTCAGCTTGAGGTTTCCCAGGAGCTCAACTTGAGCTCTCCTAAGAGCTCATCAAGAAGCTTACCTAAAAACTCACATGGGAGCTCGCCTGACATCTCACCTTGCCAACTCACATGGGAGCTCACCTATAAGCTCACCTTACTAGCTCACCTTGAGCTTGCTGAGGAGCTCACCATGCCAACTAACCTTGGGCTCATATGGTAGCTCACCTAAGAGTTCGTCAAGCACCTCACTAAGTAGCTCACTTGGGAGTTCACCTAAGAGCTCACATGGGATCTCACTGAGTAGCTCACCTAGTAGGTTGACTTGAGCTCACTTATGAGCTCACCAAACAGCTCACCGGGGACCTCTCCTAGGAGCTCACTAAGTAGTTCACTCAGGAGCTCACCTAGTAGCTCACCTGGATGCTCACCAAATAGCTTCCCAAGTAGCTCACTTGGGAGCTCTTCTGGAAGATTTTTGATTAGCTCGAGTCAAGCTCAGCTGAGATATTGTTGAGTAACTCATCCAAGAACTCACCTGGGAGATCACCTGACATCTCACCTTGCTAACTCACCTTGAGCTTCCCTTCCTAACTCACCTTGAGCTTGCCTTACCAACTCTCCTTGAGCTCATTTGGTAGCTTGCATATAAGCTCACCTAAGATATTTCTGACAAGCTCACCTTTGAACTTACCTAGGAGCTCACCAAGTAGCTCACTAGGAGCTTAGCTAGGAGCTCCACAAGCAGCTCATAGAGTAGCTCGACTTGAGCTTGCCTAAAAATTCACCGAGGAGCTCACCTAACAGCTCACCTTGCTAGATCACCCTTAGCTCACCCAATAGCTCACCGAGCATCTCGACTTGGACTCACCCGGGAGCTTGTCAAGTAGCTCACCCAAAAACTCACATGAGATCTCACCTGACAGCTCTGATTGCTAACTCACATGGGAGCTCACCTTTCTAGTTCACCTTGAGCTCGATGAGTAGCTCACCTTACCAACTCACCTTGAACTTGTCTGGTAGCTCACCTCAGAGTTCATCAAGTAGCTCACCAAGTAGCTCACCTGGGAGCTTGCGTAACAGCTCACCTAGGAGCTCATTGAGTAGCTCACTGAATAGGTTGACTTGAGTTTACTTGTGAGCTCACTGAGTAGCTCACTGGGGACCTCACCTGGGAGCTTGCCAAGAAGCTCATTTGGTAGCTTTCCTAGTAGCTCACCTAGGAGCTCGCCAAATAGCTCACCTAGGAGCTCTTCTGGGAGCTTTCTGATCAGCTCGAGTTGATCTCACTAGGGAGCTCATCGAGTAACTCACCTGGGAACTCACCTAGGAGCTTTCCTGATAGCTCACCTTACCAACTCACCTTGCCAACTTTCCTTGAGCTCACCTTGCCAACTCACCTTGAGCTCATCTGGTAGCTCGCATGTAAGCTCACCTTAGAGATTACTAATAAGCTCACCTTTGACCTCACCAAGTAGTTCAACTAGGAGATTGGCTAAGAGCTCGGTAAGCAGCTCACCCAGGATCTCGACGAGTAGCTTGACTTGAGATTTCCCGGTAACTCACCTGGGAGCTCACTTGACAGTTCACCTTGCCAGCTCACCTTGAGCTTATCGAGAAGCTCACCAAGGATCTTGACTTGAGCTCACCCAGGAGCTCTTCAAGCAGCTCACCTAAAAACTCACATGGGAGCTCACTTGACCAACTCGACTTGAGGTTGCCTGGGAGCTCGTCAAATAGCTCACCTAAAAAATTACATAGGAGCTCACCTGATAGCTCACCTGGCCAACTCATATGGAAGCTCACCTATCAGCTCGAATTGCTAGCTCACCTTGAGCTCACTGATGAGCTAACCTTGCTAACTCACCTTGAGCTCATCTGGTAGCTCACCTCAGAGTTAATTGAGTAGCTCACCAAGTAGCTCACCTGAGAGCTCACCTAACAGCTCACCGGTGACCTCACCTGGGAGCTCACCAAGTAGCTTGCTTGGGAGCTCACCTAGCAGCTCACCTAGGAGCTCGTTGAATAGCTTGCCAAGTAGCTACCATGGGAGCTCTTTTGGGAGCTCACTGATTAGCTAGAGTTGAGCTCACCTAGGAGCTCATCGAGTAACTCATTTGGCAACTCACCTGGGAGCTCACTTGATAGCTCACCTTGACCTCACCTTGCCAACTCACCTTGAGCTCATCTGGTAGCTCACATGTAAGCTCACCTCAGAGATTACCGACAAGCTCACCTTTGAGCTCACTTGGGAGCTCACCGAGAAGCTCACCTAGGAGCTTGGTTGGGAGCTCGGTAAGTAGCTCACCCAGGAGCTTGTCAAACAGCTTGACTTGAGCTTTCCCAAAAACTCACCTGGGAGCACACCTGATAACTCACCTTACCATCTCACCTTGAGCTCACCTAGGAGATCACTGACCAGCTCAACTTGAGTTCACTCAGGAGCTCGTCAAGCATCTCACATGAAAACTCACATGGGAACTCACCTGACAGCTCTTGCCAACTCACATGGTAGCTCACCTATAATCTTACCTTACCAGCTCGATGAGGAGATCACGTTGCCAACTCACATTGAGCTCATCTAGTAGCTCATCACAGAGTTCATTGAGCATCTAAGTAGCTCACCTAAGATCTCACCTAATAGCTATCCTAGGATCTCACCAAGTAGCTCATCGAGTAGGTTGATTTGAGGTCACTTGTGAGCTCACAAATTAGCTTACTAGGGACCTCACCTGGGAGCTCACCAAGTAACTCACATGGGAGCTCCCCTAGCAGCTCACCTGGGAGCTCACTGAATAGCTCACCAAGTAGCTCCCCTAGGAGCTCTTCTGGGAGCTTGCCGATTAGCTTGAGTTGAGCTAACCTAGGAGCTGATCGAGTAACACCCCTGGTAACTCCCCTGGGAGAGCTCCTCTAATAGCTCACCTTTCCAACTCACCTTGAGCTCAACTTGTCATCTCACCTTGAGCTCACCTTGCCAACTCACCTTGAGCTCATCTGGTAGCTCACATGTAAGCTCACCTCAGAGATTTTTGACAAGCTCACCTTTGAGCTCACATGGGAGCTCACCGAGTAGCTCACCTAGGAGCTCAGCTGGGAGCTTGGGAAGCAGTTTTCCCAGGAGCTCGTCAAGTAGCTCGACTTGAGTTTTCCTGAAAACTCACATGGGATCTCACCTGACAGGTCACCTTACTAGCTCACCTTAAACTCACCCAGGATCTCACCGAGTATCTTTACTTGAGCTTTCCCAAGACCTCATCAACCAGTTTACCTTAAAAATCACATGCGAGCTCACCTAACAGCTTGCCTTATAAACTATCATGGGAGCTGGCCTATCAGCTCACCTTTACCTCTCTGAGGAGCTCACCTTTCCAACTTGCCTTGAGCTCATCTTGTATCTCACCTTAGAGTTCATCGAGTAGCTCACCAAGTAGCTCACATGGGAGCTCACCTAATAGTTTACCTATGAGCTTGCCTAATAGCTCTCCTGGGAGCTCACCAAGAAGTTCACCGAGTAGGTTGACTTGAGCTCGCTTGTGAGCTAACTTGTAAGCTCACTAGGGATCTCACCTGGGATCTCGTCATACAGCTCACCAAGTAGCTCACTTGGGAGCTCTTCTAGGAGCTCTCCGATTAGCTCAAGCTAAGCTCACCCTGGAGCTCGTCAAGTAACTCACCTGGGAAATCACTTGGGAGCTCACCTTGTAAATTCACCTTAAGCTCACCTTGCCAACTCCCATTGAGCTCATCTAGTAGCTCACATTTAAGCTCACCTCAGAGATTGGAGACAAGCTCACCTTTGAGCTCACCTGGGAGCTCAATGAGTAGCTCACCTAGGAGCTTGGTTAGGATCTCGAAAAACATCTCACCCAGGAGATCATCGAGCAGCTTGACTTGAGCTTACCCAAAAACTCACCTGGGAGCTCACCTGACACCTTCCTTGCCAACTCACCTTGAGCTCACCCAGGAGCTTGCTGAGCAGATCTACTTACGCTCACCTGGGAGCTCATCAAGTACCTCACCTAAAAACTCACATGGGAGCTCACCTAATAGATCACCAAGAAAATCACCTTGATCTCATCTGGTCGCTCACCTCAGAGTTTGTCAAGAATCTCTCCAAGTAACTCATCTAAGAGCTCTCCTAACAACTCACCTAGGAGCTCACCAAGTAGCTCACTGAGTAAGTTATCTTGAGCTCACTTATGAGCTCACTGGGGACCTCACCTAGGAGCTTACATGGGAGCTCATCGAATAGCTCTCCAAGTAGCTCACCTAGGAGCTCTTCTGGGAGATCACCGATTAGCTCGAGTTGAGCTCACCTGGGAGCTCATCTAATAACTCACCTTGGAACTCGCATAGGAGCTCACCTGACAGCTCACCTTGGTAACTAACCTTGAGCCCACCTTGTCAACTCACCTTGAGCTCACCTTGCCAACTCACCTTGAGCTCATCTGGTAGCTCACATGTAAGGTCACCTTAGAGATTGCCGATAAGATTACCTTTGAGCTCACCTGAGAGCTCACAGAGTAGCTCACCTAGGAGCTCGGTTGGGAGCTCGGCAAGAATCTCACCAAGGAGCTCATCAAGAAGCTCACCAAGGAGCTCATTGAGAAGCTCAAATTGAGCTTGCTTGGAAACTCATCTAGGAGCTCACTTGAGTATCTCGACTTCAGCTCACCTGGGAGCTCATTAAGTAGCTCACCTAAAAACTCACATGGGATCTCACCTGACAGCTTGCCTTAACAACTCATATGGGAGTTCACCTTTTCAGCTCACTTTGAGCTTGCAGAGGAGCTCACCTCGAGCTCATCTGGTATCTCTCCTCAGAGTTCATCAAGTAGCTTGCCAAGTAGCTCGCCTCAGAGCTCAATGAGTAGCTTGCTGAGTAGGTTGAGTTGAGCTCGCTAGTGAGCTTGCTGAGTAGCTCGTTAGGGACCTCACTTGGGAGCTCACCAAGTAGCTCGCTTGTGAGCTCACCTAGCAACTTGCCTAGGACCTTGTCGAATAGCTTGCCAAATAGCTCACCTGGGAGCTCTTTTGGGAGCTCTTTTGGGAGCTCACCGATCAGCTTGAGCTGAGCTCGCTTGGGATCTCATCGAGTAACTTACATAGGAACTCACTTGGGAGCTCACCTTATCAAATCTCCTTGAGCTCACCTCTCCAACTCACCTTGCCAACTTGCCTTGAGCTCATTTGGTAGCTCATATGTAAGCTCTCCTAAGAGATTACCAAAAAGCTCAACTTTGAGATCACCTAGGAGCTCACCTGATAGCTTGCCTTGCTAGCTCACCTTGAGCTCACATAGGAGCTCACCGAGTAGTTCAACTTGAGCTAGCCCGGGAGTTCATAATGCAGCTCACCCAAAAACTCACATGGGAGCTCACCTAACAGCACACCCAAAAACTCAAATGGGATCTCACCGATCAGCTCACCTTGAGCTCGCTGAGGAGCTCACATTGGGAACTCACCTTAAGCTCATCTGGTAGCTAGCCTTAGAGTTTTTTGAGCTACTAACTAAGTAGCTCACCTGGGATCTCACATTATAGCTTACCTGAGAGCTCACCAAGTAGGTTGACATGAGCTTACTTCTGACCTCACTTGTGAGCTCACCAGGTAGCTCACTAGGGACCTCACCTGGGAGCTCACCAAGTATTTCACTTGGGAGCTTACCTAACAGCTCACCTGGAAGCTAGCTGAACAACTTGCTAAGTAGCTCACCTGGGAGCTCTTTTGGGAGCTCAACGATCAGCTCGAGTTGAGCTCACCCAATATCTCATCGAGTAACTCACCTAAGAATTCACCTGGGAGCTCGCCTGATAGCTCACCTTGCTAACTCACCTTGAGCTCATCTCGTAGCTCTCATGTAAGCTCACCTCAAAGATTACCGATAATCTCACCTTTGAGCTCACATGGGAGATCACCGAGCAACTCACCTAGGAGCTCAACTAGGAGCTCGGCAAGTAACTCACCTAGGAGCTCATTGAGCAGCTTGACTTGAACTTTCCCAGAAACTCACCTAGAAGCTCACCTGATAGCTTGCCTTACTAGTTCACCTTGATCTCACCCATGATCTCACTAAGTAGCTCGACTTATCTCAATCGAGAGCTTGTCAAGCAGCTCATCTAAAAAATCACATGGGAGCTCACCTAACAGCTCACCCAGAAACTCACATGGGAGATCACCTATCATCTCACCTTACTAGCTCACCTTGAGCTAGCTGAGGAGCTCACCTTTCCAACTCACCTTGAGCTCATCTGGTACCTCACCTTGGAGTTCATTGAGTAGATCACCAAGTAGCTCACCTAGGATCTCACATAATAACTTACCTTACACCTCACCGAGTAGCTCGTTGAGTAGGTTGACTTGAGCTCACTTGTGAGCTCGCTAAGCAGCTTATCGGGGACCTCACCTGGGAGCTCACCAAGTAGCTCACTTTGGAGCTCACCTAACAGCTTGCCTTGGAGCTCCCTGAATAGCTCACCAAGTAGCTCACCTGGGAGATCTTCTTGGAGCTCACCGATCAACTTAAGTTGAGCTCACCCAAGAGTTCGTCAAGTAACTCGCTTGGGAGCTCACCTGATAGCTCACCTTGCTAACTCACCTTGAGCTCACCTTGCCAACTCACCTTGAGCTCATCTGGTAGCTCACATGTAAGCTCACCTCAGAGATGTTTGATAAGCTTGCATAGGAGCTCACTTAGCAGCTTGGCTGGGAGCTCGGTAAGCAGCTTGCCTAGGAGCTCATCGAGTAGCTTGACTTGAGCTTGCCCAGAAACTCGTATGGGAGTTCACATGATAGCTCGCCTTTCTAAGTCACCTTGAAGCTCACCTAGGAGCTGGCCGAGCAGCTCAAATTGAGCTCACCCGGGAGCTCATCAAGCAGCTCTCCTGAAAACTCGCATGGGAGCTCACCTTACAGCTCACCTTACCAACTCACATGGGAGCTCACCTTGAGCTTACTGAGAAGATAACCTTGCTAACTCACCTTGAGCTCATTTGGTAGCTCACCTTGGAGTTTTTTGAGAAGCTCACTAAGAAGCTCACCTAGGAGCTCACCTAACAGCTCACCTAGGAGCTCACCTAAAAGGTCACCTGGGAGCTCACTAAGTAGCTCACCTGACAGATCACCCAGAAACTTACATGGGAGCTTGCCTATCAGCTCACCTTATAAGCTCACCTTGATCTTGCTGAGGAGCTCACCTTGACAACTTTCCTTGAGCTCGTATGGTAGCTCACCTCCAAGTTTGTCAAGTAACTCACCAAGTAGCTCACTCGGGAGCTCACTTAATAGCTCACCAAGTAGCTCGCTAATTAGGTTTACTTGAGCTTGCCAAGTAGTTTTCCAGGGACCTCACCTAGGAGCTTACTAAGTAGCTTGCTTCAGAGCTCACCTACCAACTTACCTGGGAGCTTGCCAAATAGCTCGCCAAGTAGCTCGCCTGGGAGATCTTCTAGGAGTTTTTCGATTAGGTTGTGTTGAACTAGCTCGGGAGCTCGTCAAGTAACTCACCTAGGAACTTACCTAGGAGCTCGCCTAACAGCTCACCTAATAGCTTGCCTTGCTAACTCACCTTGAGCTCACCTTTCTAAGTCACCTTGAGCTCATCTAGTAGCTTGCATGTAAGATCACCTCAGAGATTACCAACAAGCTCACCTTTGAGCTCACATGGGAGCTCACCGAGTAGATCACTTAGGAGCTTGACTGGGAGCTTAGCAAGCACCTCAACTAGGAGCATATCGAGTAGCTCAAATTGAGCCTACAGAAACTCATATGGGAGCTCACTTTGTCATCTCTCCTTGAGCTCACCCACGAGAGCTCATCAAGTATCTCACCTCGAAACTCACATGGGAGCTCACCTTGCCAACTCGCATGGGAGCTTACCTATCAGCTCACCTTAAGCTCACTGAGCAGATCACCTTGCCAACTCACCTTGAGCTCTTCTGGTAGCTCACTTCAAAGTTTATCGAGCAGCTCACCAAGTAGCTCACTTGGGAGCTCACCTAACAGCTCACCTAGGAGTTCACCTGGGAGCTCACTGAGTAGCTCACCAAGTAGGTTGACTTGAGCTCACTTATGAGGTCACCAAGCAGCTCACTAGGGACCTCATCGAGTAGCTCACCAAGTAGCTCCCTTGGGAGCTCACCGAATAACTTGTAAAGTAGGTCACTTGGGAGCTCTTCTGTTAGCTCACCGAGCAGCTCGAGTTGAGCTCACCTAGGGGTTCACTGAGTAACTCACCTAAGAGCTTGGCTGGGAGCTCGACAAGTAGCTCTCCCAAGAGCTCATTGAGTAGCTCAACGTGAGCTTGCCTAGAAACTCACTTGGGAGCTCGCCTTGAGCTCACCTTGCCAACTCAACTTGAGCTTGCCTTGCCAACTCACCTTGAGCTCATCTGGTAGCTTGTATATAAGCTCACCTAAGAGATTACCAACAAGCCTGTATGGGAGCCCACCGAGCAGCTCACCTAGAAGCTAGGTTGGGAGCTCAATAAGGAGCTCGTCTAATAGCTTGACTTGAGCTTGCCCAAAAACTCACCTGGGAGCTCGCCTGATAGATCGCCTTGCCATCTCACCTTGAGCTCACCCAGGAGCTCACGGAGTAGCTAGAATTGAGATCACCTCGGAGCTTGTCAAGTAGCTCACTTGTAAACTCACATGGGAGCTCACTTGACAACTCACCTTGCTAACTCACATGGGAGCTCACCTATAAGCTCACCTTGAGCTTGTTGAGAAGCTCACCTTGCCAACTCACATTGAGCTCATCTGGTAGCTTACCTTAGAGTTCATTGAGCAACTCGCAAAGTAGCTCACCGAGTAGCTTACCTTATGAGCTCACCGAGTAGCATTCCAGGGACCTCGCTTGGGAGATCTCCAAGTAGCTCTCTTGGGAGCTCACCTAGTAGCTTACCAGGGAACTTGCCAAACAACTTGCAAAGTAGCTCACCTGGGAGTTCTTCTGGGAGATCTCTGATACACTCAAGTTGAGCTCACCTGGGAGCTCATGGAGTAACTCGACTGGGAACTCACGTGATAGCTCACCTTTCCAACTCACCTTAAGCTCTCCTTACCAACTCACCTTGAGCTTGCCTTGCCAACTCGCCCTTAGCTGATATGGTAGGTCACATGTAATCTAACATCAGAGATTACCAAAAAACTCACCTTTGAGCTCACATGGGAGCTCATCGAGTAGCTCACCTAGGAGCTCAGTAAGCAGCTCACCTAGGAGCTCATCGAGCAGATCAACTTGAGCTTACCCAGAAACTCACCTAGGAGTTCTCTTGATAGCTCACCTTATCAGCTGACCTTGACCTCACTCAGGAGCTCACTGAGTAGCTCAACTTTAGATCACCAAGGAACTCGTCAAGTAGCTCACCCAAAAACTCACAAGGGAGCTTGCCTAACTACTAGCCTTGTTTACTCACATGGGAGCTTTCCTATCAACTTACCTTGCAAGCTCACCTTCAACTCACTGAGGAGCGTACCTTACCAACTCACCTTGAGCTCATCTAGTAGCTCACCTCACATTCCATCTAGTAGCTCTCCAAGTAGCTCACCTTGGAGCTAGCCTAACAGCTCACCTAGGAGCTCACCGAGTAGCTCACCAAGTAGGTTGACTTGAGTTCACTTGTGAGCTCACCAGGGACCTCACCTGGGAGCTCACTGAAGATCTCACCAAGTAGCTCACCTAGGAGCTCTTCTGGGAGCTCATCGATTAGCTCAAGTTGTGATTTCTTGGGAGCTTGTCGAGTAACTCACTTGGGAACTCACCTAGGAGCTCACATGTAAGCTCACCTCAAAGATTTCCAACAATCTCACCTTTGAGAACTCCTTGGAGCTCACAAAGTAGCTCACATAGGAGCTCGGATGGGAGCTCAACAAGCAGGTCAGCTAGGAACTCGTCGAGAAGCCCAACTTGAGCTTACCTGGAAACTCACCTAGGAGCTCACTTGATAGCTCACCTTGCCAGCTTGTGTTGAGATCACCCAGGAGCTCACCGAGTAGCTCAAATTGAGCTCTCCTAGGAGCTTGTCAAGTAGCTCACCTAAAAACTCACATGAGAGCTCACCTTACAGCTCACCTTACTAACTTACATGGGAGGTCACCTATCAGCTTACCTTGCCAGCTCACCTTACCAGCTCACCTTGAGCTCACTGCGGATCTCACCTTACCAACTCTCCTTGAGATTTTTTGGTAGCTCACCTCAGAGTTCATCAAAAATATCACCAATTAGCTCACCTAACAGCTCACCTGGGAGCTTTCCTAGGAGCTCACCAAGTATCTCACCAAGTAGGTTGACTTGATCTTGCTTGTGAGCTCACTGAGAAGCTCACCGGGAACCTTACCTAGGAGCTCACCAAGTAGCTCCCTTGGGAGCTCTCCTAGCATCTCACCTAGGAGATCACCAAGTAGGTCACCTGGGAGCTCCTCTGGGAGCTCACCGATTAGCTCGACTTGAGCACACCTGGTACCTCATAGAGTAACTTACCTGGGAGCTCGCCTAACATCTCGCCTTGCCAACTCACCTTGAGCTCACCTTGCTAACTCACCTTGATATTGCCTTGCCAACTCACCTTGAGCTTATTTTGTAGCTCGCATGTAAGCTCACCCAGGAGCTTGGTAAGCAGCTTGAATTAAGCTTATGTAAAAACTTTCCTTAGAGCTTACCTTGCCAACTTGCCTTGAGATTTCCCAGGAGCTCACCCAGGAGCTCACTGAGCAGCTTGACTTGAGCTCACCTAGGAGCTTGTTAAGCAGCTCACATAAAAAATCACTTGTGAGCTCGTATGCCCAAAAACTCACATGGGAGCTCGCCTATGAGCTCACCTTGGAAGCTAGCTTGAGCTCACTGTGGAGCTCACCTTGCCAACTCACCTTGAGCTCATCTGGTAGCTCAAATAAGAGTTCATCGAGTAGCTCATCAAGTATCTCACCTGGGAGCTCACCTAACAGAACACTTGGGAGCTCACCAAGCAGGTCTCTGAGTAGGTTGACTTGAGCTTACTTGTGAGCTCATTTGTGGGCACACCAAGTAGATCATCAGGGACCTCGCCTAAGAGCTCACCAAGTAGCTCACTTAGGAGCTCACCAAATAGATCACCGAATAGGTTGACTTGAGCTCACTTGTGAGCTCACCGAGCAGCTCACCGGGGACCTCACCTGGGAGCTCACCAAGTAGCTCACTTGGGAGCTCACCTATTAGCTCACTTGGGAGCTCACCGAACAACTTACAAAGAAGCTCACCTAGGAGTTCTTCTTGGAGATCACCGATTAGATGAAGTTGAGCTCACCTTACTAACTCACCTTGAGCTCACCCTACTAACTTGCCTTGAGCTTGCCTTGCCAACTCACCTTGAGCTCATCTGGTAGCTCACATATAAGCTCAACTTAGAGATTACTGACAAGCTCACCTTTGAGCTCACATGGGAGCTCACCTAGCAGCTCACCTAGGAGCTCAGCAAACAACTCACCCAGGAGCTCGTCGAGTAGTTAAACTTGATTTTTCCTAGAAACTCACCTGGGAGCTCACTTGATAGCTCACCTTGACCTCACTTAGGAGCTCGCTGAGCAGCTCAACTTAAGCTCACCCGGGAGCTTGTCAAATAGCTCACCCAAAAAACTCACATGGGAGCTCACCTTACAGCTCACCTTGCTTCTTGGTGAGCTTCTTGGTGAGCTACTCGACGAACTCTGAGGTGAGCTACAAGAAGAGCTCAAGGTGAGTTGGTAAGGTGAGCTCCTCAATGAGCTCAAGGCAAGTAGGCAAGGTGAGCTCATAGGTGAGATCACATGTGAGTTTTCATGTGACCTATTTGACGAGCTCCCGGGGGTGAGCTCAAGTTGAGCTGCTTGGTGAGCTCCTGGGCAAGCTCAAGGTGAGCTAGCAAGGTGAGTTGTCAGGTGAGCTCCTAGCTGAGTTTCTGGATAAGCTCAAGTTAAGCTACTCGATGAGCTGCTGGGTGAGCCACTTGTCGATCTCCCAACCAAGCTCCTAGGTGAGCATCTCAGTGAGCTCTTAGGTGAGCTTAAAGGTGAGCTTGTTGGTAATATTTGTGGTGTGCTTACATGCGAGCTACCAGATGAGCTTAAGGTGAGTTACCAAGTTGAGCTATCAGGTGAGATCCTAGGTGACTTTCTCGATGAGCTCCTAGGTGAGCTCAACTCGAGCTGATCGGTGAGTTCCCAGAAGATATCCCAGGTGAACTACTTGGCGATCTATTAGGTGAGCTCCTAGGTGAGCTATTAGGTAAGCTCCCAAGTGAGCTACTTGGCGAGCTCCCATGTGAGGTCCCTGGTGAGCTGCTCAGCGAGCTCACAAGAGAGCTCAAGTCAACCTACTCGGTGAGCTGCTCGATGAGCTCCCAGGTGAGCTGTTAGGTGATCTACCAGGTGAGCTACTTAGTGAGCTACTTAATGAACTATGAGGTGAGATACAAGACAAGCTCAAGGGAATCTGGTAATGTGAGTTTTTGGGTGAGCTGCTTGATGAGGCTTATGGGTGAGCTCAAGTCAAGCTGCTTGTCGAGCTCCTGGGTGAGCTTAAGGCACACTGGCAAGGCGAGCTATCAGGTGAGCTCCCAAGTGAGTTTCCAGGAAAGCTCAAGTTGAGTTGCTGGATGAGCACATGGGTGAGCTACTTGTGAAGCCCCCAAACAAGCTCTTAGGTTACCTAATTGGTGAGCTCTAAGGTGAGCTAAAAGGTGAGCTTGTCGACAATCTCTGAGGTGAGCTTACATGTGAGCTACCAGATGAGCTCAAGGTGAGTTGGCAATGTGAGATCAAGGTGAGTTGGCAAGGTGAGCTTAAGGTGAGTTGTTAAGGTGATTTATTAGGTAAGCTCCCACATGAGTGCCTAGGTGATTTACTCGATGAGCTCTCGGGTGAGCTCAACTCAAGCTGATTAGAGAGCTCCCAGAAGAGCTCTCAGGTGAGCTACTTGGTGAGCTATTTGACGAGTTGCTAGGTGAGCTCGGAAGTGAGCTACTTGGTGAGCTCGTAGGAGAGGTCTCTGATGAGCTACTCGGTGAGTTCACAAGTGAGGTCAAGTTAACCTATTAGATGAGCTACTCAGTGAGCTCCCAGGTGAGCTGTTAGGTGAGCTACTTGGTGAGCTACAGGATGAATTCCAAGGTGAACTACCAGATGAGCTCAAGGAAAGTTGGCAAGGTTAACTCCTCAGCGAGCTGGCAAGGTAAGTTGATAGGTGAGCTCCCATGCAAGTTAGCAAGTTGAGCTTTCAGGAAAGATCACATATGAGTTTTCAGGTGAGATGCTTGACGAGCTCTTGGGTGAGCTCAAGTTGAGCTACTCAGCGAGCTCTTGGGTGAGCTCATGGCCAGCTGGCAAGGTGAGCTATCAGGAGATCTCCTAGGTGAGTTTTAGGGTGAGCTGCTTACCGAGATCCCAATCGGGCTAATAAGTGAGCTGCTCGGTGAGCTCCCAGGTGAGCTCAAAGGTAAGTTTGTCAGAAATCTCTAAGGTGAGCTTACATGCGAGCTACCAGATGAGTTCAAGGTGAGTTGGTAAGGCGAGCTCAATGTGAGTTGGAAAGGTGAGCTATTAAGTGAGCTCCTAGATGGGTTCCTTGGTGAGTTACTCGATGAGCTCCGAAGTGAGCTCAACTCTAGCTCTTCAGTGAGCTCCAAGAAGATCTCCCAGGAGAGCTACTTGGCAAGTTATTAGGTGAGCTTCTAGGTGAGCTCCCAAGAGATCTACTTGGTGACCTCCCAGGTGAGGTCCCCCATGAGCTACTCGTTGAGCTCAAGTCAACCTACTTGGTGAGCTGCTCAGTGAGATCCCAGGTGAGCTGTTAAGTGAGCTCCCAGGTGAGCTACTTGGTGAGCTCCTAGAAGAACTCCAAGGTGAGCTACTAGATGAGCTCATGGTGAGTTAGCAAGGTGAGCTCCTCAGTGAGCTCAAGGTGAGATGTCAAGGTGAACTGATAGGTGAGCTCCCATGTGAGTTGGAAAGGTGAGTTATCAGGTAAGCTCCCATGTGAGTTTTCAGGGGAGCTTCTTCACAAACTCTTGGGTGAACTCAAGTTAAGTTGCTCAGTGAGCTCCTTGGTGAGCTCAAGGTGAGCTGGTAAGGTGAGTTGTTAGGAGAGCTCCCAGGTGAGTTTCTAGGCAAGCTCAAGTTGAACTACTCAATGAGCTCCTAGGCAAGCTGCTTGTTGAGCTCCTAGTCGAACTCCTAGGTGAGCTACTCGGTGAGCTCCCAGGTGAGTTCAAAGACAAGCTTGTCGATAATCTTTGAGGTGAGCTTAGATGTGAACTACCCTATGAGCTCAAGGTGAGATGGCATGGCGAGCTCAAGGCAAGTTGGTAAGGTAAGGTGAGCTGTCATGCGAGCTCCCAGGTGAGTTACTCGATGAGCTCCTGAGTGAAATCAACTCATGCTGATTGGAAAGGTCCCAGAAGAGCTCCCAGGTGAGCTACTTGGTGAGTTGTTTGGTGAGATCCTAGGTGAGTTACTAGGTGAGCTCCTAAGTGATCTACTTGGTGAGATCCCAGGTGAGGTCCCTTACGAGCTCACAAGCGAGCTCAAGTCAATCTACTTCACAAGTTATTCGGTGAGCTCCTAGGTGAGCTGTAAGTTGGGCTCTCGGGAAAGCTGCTTGATGAAATCTAACTAAAGCTACAAGAAAAGCTCAAGGTGAGTTGTCAAGGTGAGCTCCTCAATGAGATCAAGGTAATCCAGAAAGGCAACCTGATAGGCGAGATCCTAGGTGAGCTCAAGGTGAGCTGTCAGGTGAGCTCCCAGGTGAGTACCTGGGTAAGCTCAAGTCAAGCTACTCGACAAGCTCCTAGGTGAGCTACTTTTCAAGCTCCCAGCTGAGCTCCTATGTGAGCTCCCAGGTGAGTTCAAAGGCTAGCTTGTCAGCAATCTCTGAGGTGAGCTTACATGTGAGCTACCAGATGAGCTCAAGGCAAGTTGGTAAGGTGAGCTCAAGGTGAGTTGGGAAGATGAGCTATCAGGTGAGCTCCTAGGTAAGCTCCCAGGTGAGTTACTTGATGATCTCCTGGGTGAGATTCATCTCGAGCTGATCAGTGAGCTCCTAGAAGAGCACCCAAGTGAGCTACTTGGTCAGCTATTCGGTGAGCTCCCATGCAAGCTTCTAGGTGATCTCCCAAGTGAGCTACTTGGTGAGCTCCCAGGTGAGGTCTTTGGTGAGCTCAAGTCAACCTACTTGGTAAGCTACTTGGAAAATTCTTAGGTGAGTTACCAGATTAGCTTAAGGTGAGTTGGTAAGGTGAGCTCCTCAGTGAGCTCAAGGAAAGCTTATACTTGAGCTCCCATGAGAGTTGGAAAAGTGAGCTGTCAGGTGAGCTCCCATAAAAGTTTTCAGGTGAGATACTTGATGAGCTCCTAGGTGAGCTCAAGTAAAGCTACTCGGCAAGCTCCTAGGTGAGCTCAAGGTGAGCTGGCAAGGTGAGGTCCTAAGTGAGTTTTCAAGCAAGCTCAAGTTGAGCTGCTTGATGAGCTTCAAGTAACTCACCTAGGAACTCACCTGGGAGCTTGCCCTTGCTCACCTTGCTAACTCACCTTGAGCTTACCTTGCCAACTCACCTTGAGCTCATCTAGTAGCTCGCATATAAGCTCACCTCATAGATTTCTAATAAGCTCACCAAGGAGCTCGTTGAGTAACTCATCTGGGAACTCACCTGGGAGCTCACCTAACATCTCACCTTACCAACTCACCTTGAACTCACCTTCCCAAGTCACCTTGAGCTCACCTTACCAACTCACCTTGATCTCATCAGGTAGCTCACATGTAAGCTCACCTCAGAGATTACCATCAAGCTCACCTTTGAACTCACCTAGGAGCTCACTGAGTAGCTCACCTAGGATCTCACCTTGCCAACTCACCTTGAGATTGCTAAGGATCTCACCTTGCCAACTCACCTTGAACTGGTCTAGTAGCTCACCTCGGAGTTTGTTGAGATACTCACTAAGTAGCTCACCTGGGAGCTCACCTTAGAGCTCACCTAACATCTCACCTAGGAGCTCATCGAGTATCTCACCGAGTAGTTTGACTTGAGCTTACTTGTGAGCTCACCGAGCAGCTCACTGGGGACCTCACCTGGGAGCTCACCAAGAAGCTTACTTGATAGCTTGCCTAGCAGCTCACCTGAGAGCTCACTAAATAGCTCGCTTGGGAGCTCTTCTAGGAGATCGGTGATCAGCTCATTGGGGACCTCACCTGGGAGCTGACCAAGTTGGTCGCATAGGAGCTCCACTAGTAGTTCACCTGGGAGCTCAGCGAACAACTCACCAAGTAGCTCCCCTAGAAGCTATTCTAGGATCTCACTATTTAGCTCGAGCTGAGTTCACCTAGGAGCTCATTGAGTACCTATCTTGGGAACTCACCTGGGAGCTCCCCTGATAGCTCACCTTGCCATTTCACCTTGAGCTCGCCTTGCCAACTCACCTTGAGCTCATTTGGTAGCTCGTATATAAGCTTTCCTTAGAGATTGTTTACAAGCTTGCCTTTGAGCTCTCCTAGGAGCTCACTGAGCAGCTCACCTAGGAGCTCAGCTAGGAGCTCAGGAAGTAGTTCACCCAAGATCTCATCGAGCAGATCAACTTGAGTTTGCCTAAAAACTCACCTGCGAGCTCACCTGACAGGTCACCTTGCCATCTTGCCTTAAGCTCACCTAGGAGCTTACCAAGCAGCTTGACTTGAGCTCACTCGAGATCTCATCAAGTAGCTCACCTGAAAAATTACATAAGAGCTCGCATGACAGCTCATCTTGCCAACTCTCATGAGAGCTCGCATATCATCTCACATTGACCTCTTTGAGGATCTCACCTTGCCAACTTTCCTTGAGCTCATCTGGTATCTCACCTCAGAGTTCACTGAGCAGCTCGTCAAACAGCTCACCTAAGAGCTCACCTAACAGTTCACCTGCGAGCCTACCTAACAGCTCACCTCGAAGCTCACCTCGAAGCTTTCTGAGTAGGTTGACTTGAGCTCGCTTGTGAGTTAACTTGTAATCTCACCAGGGAACTCACATGGGAGCTCATGAAGTATCTCTCTTGAGAACTCACCTATTAGCTCCCCTAAGAGCTCATTGTACAACTCACCAAGTAGCTCACCTGGGAGCTCTTATGGGAGCTCACCAATCAGCTCGAGTTGAGGTCACCCCAGAGCTCATCAAGTAACTCACCTAGGAACTCACCTAGAAGCTCGCTTGAGAGCTCACCTTACTAACTCACCTTGAGCTTTCCTTGCCAACTCACATTGAGCTCATTTGGTAGCTCAAATTTAAGCTCACCTCAGAGATTGCAAATAAGCTCTCCATTGAGCTCACCTAGGAACTCACCGAGTAGCTCACTTAGGATCTTGGTTGGGAGCTTAGCAAATAGCTCACCCATGAGATCATCGAGCAGCTCAACTTAAGCTTAGCCAAAAACTCACCTGGGAGCTCACCTGACACCTTGTCTTGCCAGCTCACCTTGAGCTCACCTAGGAGCTCGCCGAGTAGATATAATTCTGCTCACCCTAGAGCTCGTCAAGTAGCTCACCTGAAAACTCACATTGGAGCTCACTTAGAAACTCACATGGGAACTCACCTAGCTTCTAGGAGAGCTCCCAAGGGAGCTACTTGGTGAGCTCCCAGGAAAGATCCTTGGTGAGCTACTCAGTGATCTCATAAGTGAGATCAAGTCAACCTACTAGGCAAGCTACTCGGTGAGCTCCTAGGCAAGCTTATAGGTGAGCTCCCAGTTGAGCTACTTGGTGAGCTGCTCAATGAACTCTGAGCTGAGCTACCAGATGAGATTAAGGAGAGTTGGTAAGGTGAGCTCCTCAGCGAGCTCAAGGTGAGCTGATAGGTGAGCTCCCATGTAAGTTGGCAAGGTGAGCTGTCAGGTGAGCTCCCATGTGAGTTTTCAGGTAAGCTCAAGTTGAGCTGTTCAATGACTTCCTAGGTGAGATACTTACTGACCTCCCATTTGAGCTCCTAGGGGAGCTACTTGGTGAGCTCCCAGGTGAACTCAAAGGCCAGCTTGTCAGAAATATCTTAGGTGAGATTAAATATGAGCTACCAGATAAGCTCATGGGAGCTCGCGTTATAGCTCACCTTGCCAACTTACATGGGAGCTAACCTATCATCTCACCTTGCCAACTCACCTTGAGCTTACTGACGAGCTCACCCTACTAACTCACCTTGAGCTCATCTGGTAGCTCACCTTAGAGTTCATCGAGTAGCTCACCAAGTAGTTCACCTGGGAGCTCACCTAACAGATCACCTGGGAGCTCACCTAACAGCTCACCTAGGAGCTCACCGAGTAGCTCGCCAAGTAGGTTGACTTGAGCTCACTTATCAACTCACCG
Organism: Taxus chinensis; assembly: GCA_019776745.2. Lineage (NCBI taxonomy): Eukaryota > Viridiplantae > Streptophyta > Pinopsida > Cupressales > Taxaceae > Taxus > Taxus chinensis. The sequence continues at coordinate 173,047 of CM034157.1, forward strand.
AGTAGCTCACTAGGGACCTCGCCTGGGAGCTCGCCAAGTAGCTCCCTTGGGAGCTCACCTAGCAGCTCACTTGGGAGCTTCTCGAATAGCTCGCCAAGTAGCTCACCTGGGAGATCTTCTGGGAGCTCACCGATAAGCTAGAGTTGAGCTCGCTCATGAGCTCATTGAGTAACTCACTTAGGAAATCATCCAAGAGCTTACCTGACAGATCACCTTGCTAACTCACCTTGAGCTTGCCTTGCCAACTCATGTTGAGCTCACCTTGAGCTCATCTAGTAGCTCGTATGTAATCTCACCTTAGATATTACCGACTTGCTCACCTTTGAGCTTTCTTGGGAGCTCATTGAGTAGCTCACCTAAGAGCTCAGCTAGGAGCTCAGCAAACAACTCACCCAGGAACTCATCAAGTAACTTGACTTGAGCTTGCTTGGGAGCTCACCTGATAGATCATCTTGCCAGCTCACCTTGAGCTCACCCAAGATCTCACTAAGTAGCTCGACTTAAGGCGAGGTCACCGGTGAGATGCTCAATGAGCTCACAATCGTGATCAAGTCAACCTACTTAGTGACCTACTTGGTGAGCTCCCAGGAGAGTTTTTAGGTGAGCTCATAGGCAAGATACTTGGCAAGATACTCAAAAACTATGAGGTGAGCTACCAGATGAGCTCAAGGTGAGGTAGCAAGGTGAGCTCCTCATGGAGCTACAGGTGAGCTAGCAAGGTGAGCTCCCATGTGAGTTTTTAGGTGAGCTTCTTGATGAGCTCCCAGGTGAGCTCAAGTTGAGCTACTCGATAGGCTCTTGGGTGAGCTCAAGTCGAGCTGGAAAGGTGAGCTATCAGGTAAGCTCCCAGGTGAGTTTCAGGAAAGCTCAAGTTGAGCTGCTCGACAAGCTCGTGGGTGAGCTACTTGCAGAGCTCCTAGATGAGCTCCTAGGTGAGCTGCTCTGTGAGCTCCGAGGTGAGCTCAAAGGTAAGATTGTCGGTAATATCTGAGGTGAGCTTACATGCGAGCTACCAGATGAGCTCAAGGTGAGTTGGCAAGGTGATCTCAAGGTGAGTTGGTAAGGTGAGCTCAATCTGAGTTGGCAAGGTGAGCTGTCAGGCAAGCTCCCAGGGGATTTCCTAGGTGAGTTACTCGATGAGCTCCCAAAAGAGCTCCCAGGTGAGATACTTGGTGAGCTATTTGGTGAAATCCCAAGTGAGCTCCCAAGTGAGCTACTTGGCGAGCTCCTAGGTGAGGTGCTCAGCAAGCTCAAAAGTGAGCTCAAGTCAACCTAATCATTGAGTTACTCAGTGAGCTCCTAGGTGAGTTGTTAGGTGAGCTTTTAGGTGAGCTCCTAGGTGAGCTACTTGGTGAGCTCCTCAATGAACTCTGAGGTGAGCTACAAGATGAGCTCAAGGTGAGTTGGCAAGGTGAGCTTGTCAGCAAGTTGACAAGGTGAGCTAATAGAGGAGCTCCCATGTGAGTTGGTAAGGCGAGCTCTCAGGTGAGTTCCCATGTGAGTTTTCAGATGATCTACTTGATGAGCTTCTGAGTGAGCTCTAGTTGAGCTACTCAGTGAGCTCCTAGGTGAGCTCAAGGTGAGATGACAAGGCAAGCCATCATGCAAGCTCCCAGGAAAGTTTTTGGGAAAGCTCAAGTCAAGCTTCTCGACGAGCTCCTAGGTGAGCTACTCGGTGAGCTCTCAAGTGAGCTAAAAGGTGAGCTTATTGAAAATATTTGAGGTGAGCTTACATGTGAGCTACCAGATGAGCTCAAGGTGAGTTGACAAGGTGAGCTCAAGGTAAGTTGACAAGGTGAGCTACTTGGTGAGCTGATCAGTGAGGTCCAAGAAGAGCTCCTAGGTGAGCTACTATGGTCTCCTAGGTGATTGGCAAACTCCCAGAAGAGCTCTCTAGGTGAGCTCCCAAGCCATTTCGGTGAGCTCCTAGGCGAGCTGCTAGGTGAGCTCCCAAGGGAGCCACATGGCAATATCCTAGGTTAGGTCCCCTACGAGTTCAAGTTAACCTACTTGGTGAACTTCTCGGTGAGCTCTTAGGTGAGTTGTTAGGTGAGATCCCAGGTGAGCTACTTGGCAAGCTACTCAACGAACTCTGAGGTGAGCTACCAGATGAGCTCAAGGCAAGTTGGCAAGGTGATCTCCTCAGTGAACTCATGGTGAGCTAGTAAGGTGAGTTGATAGGTGAGCTCCCATGCAAGTTTCTGGGTAAGCTGTAAGGTGAGCACCCATGTGAGTTTTCAAGTGAGCTACTTGAGGAGCTCTTAGATGAGTTGCTGGGTGAGCTATTGGGCGAGCTCAAGGTGAGCTGTCAAGTGAAATCCCATGTGAGTTTTTGATCAGGCTCAAGTCAAGTTACTCGATAGGCTCCTGTGTGAGCTACTTACCAAGCTCCCAGCTGAGCTACAAATTGAGCTTCTAGGCAAGCTCAAAGGTGACCTTATTGGAAATCTCTGAGGTGAGCTTATATGTGAGCTACCAGATGAGCTCAAGGTGAGTTGGCAAGGTGAGCTCAAGGCGAGTTGGCAAGGTGAGCTCAAGGTGAGTTGGTAAGGTGAGCTCCCAGGTGAATTTTCAGGTGAGTTAGTCAATAAGCTCCCAGGAACGCTCAACTCAAGATGATCGGTGAGCTTCCAGAAGAGCTCCTAGGTGAGCTACTTGGTGAGCTGTTTGGTGAGCTCCCAAGCAAGCTACTAGGAAAGCTCCCAAGTGAGCTACTTGGCAGAGGTCCCATGGTGAGCTCCCTGACTTAGTGAGCTCACAAGTGAGCTCCCTAAGTCAACCTGACTCGTTGAGCTCCAGGTGAGCTTAGTTAGGCAAGCTCCCTGGTGAGCTACTAAGTGAGCTGCTTGATGAACTTCGAGGTGAGCTACCAGACAAACTTAAGGTGAGTTGGCAAGTTGAGCTCATCAGATAGCTCAAGTTAAGCATGCAAGGTGAGCTCCCATGTGAGTTTCTAGGTGAGCTTGCATGTGAGTTTTCAGGTGAGCTGCTTGATGAGCTCCTGGGTGAGCTCAAGTCGAGCTACTCGGTGAGCTCCTGGGTGAGCTCAAGGTGAGCTGGTAAGGTGAGCTATCAGGTGAGCTCCCAGGTAAGGTTCTAGGTAAGCTCAAGTTGAGCTATTCGATGAGCTACTGGGTGAGCTGCTTATTGAACTCTGAGCTGAGCTCCTAGCTGAGCTGCTCGGTGAGCTCCCAGGTGAGCTTAAAGGTGAGCTTGTCAGCAATTTTTGAGGTGAGCTTACATGAAACCTACCAGATGAGCTCAAGGTGAGTTGGCAAGGTGAGCTCCTAGGTGACTTGATGAGCTCTTGGGTGATCTCAACTCGAGCTGATCGGTGAGCTCCCAGGCTGATCGACTACTTGTGAGCTATTCGCCGAGCTCTAGGTGAGCTGTTAGGAGAGCTCCCAAGTGAGCTACTTGGTGAGCTCCCAGGTAAGATCCCCGGTGAGCTGCTCACAAGTGAGCTCAAGTCAACCTACTCAGTGAGCTGCTCGGTGAGCTCCTAGGTGAGCCATTAGGTGAGCTCTTAGGTGAGCTACTTCAACTCTGAGCTATCTCAGGATGAGCTCCGAGGTGAGCTCACTGAGCTCAAGGTTAAGGAAAGCTAACAAGGTGAGCTCCTAGGTGAGCTAGCAAGGTGAGCTATCAGGTAAGCTCCCATGTGAGTTTTTGGGGGTGAGCTACTTGATGAGTGTCCTAGGTGAGCTCAAGTCGAGCTTCTTGTCAAGCTCCTAGGTGAGCTCAAGTTGAGATAGCAAGGCAAGTTGTCAGGTGAGCTCCTAGGAGAGCTTTCAGGGAAGCTCAAGTCGAGCTACTCGACGAGCACCTAGGCAAGCTACTTACTAAGATCTTAGTCAAGCTCCTAGGTGAGCTACTTGGTGAGCTCCCAGGTAAGCTCAAAGCTGAGCTTGTCGGTAATCTCTAAGGTGAGCTTACAAGGTGAGCTTAAGGTAAGTTGGCAAGGTGAGTTGGCAAGGTGAGCTATCAAGTGAGCTCTCATGTGAGTTCCTAGGTGATTTACTCGACGAGCTCCTGGGTGAGCTCAACTCAAGTTGATTGGTGAGCTCCTAAAAGAGCTCCTAGGTGAGCTAATTAGTAAGATTTGAGTAGTGAGCTCCCAAGTGAGGTACTTGGTGAGCTCCTAGGTGAGGTCCTCGATGAGCTCACTTAGTGAGCTAAAGTCAACCTACTCAATGAGCTCCCAGCATGAGCTGTTAGGTGAGCTCCAAGGTTACTTAAGCTCCACAATCTAGGTGGCTACCTAGGTGAGCTCCCATTGTGAGCTCCCAGGTGAGCTCCCTGACAAGGTGAGCTTCTCAGGTAAGCTCAAGGTGAGTTGCTACAAGTGAGCACCTAGGTGAGCTCCCAGGTGAGTTCCCAAGAAAGGTACTCGAATTTGAGCTACCAGGTGAGCTCAAGTTGAGCTTTCAGGGTGAGCTCCTTACCAAGATCTCCTAGGTGAGCTCCTAGGTGAGCTCTTAGTGAGCTTAAAGGCAAGCTGTTAGGTGAGCTCCCAAGTGAGCTCAAGTCAACCATTGTGAGCTACCAGGTGAGCTCAAGGTGAGTTAGGTAAGGTGAGCTACTCAGAGGAGCTTTTGAGCTCAAGATCCTAACTGCTCAGGCTCTAAAAGCTCCTGAGGTGAGCTACCAGGTGAGCTCACCCAGGTAAGGTGAGCTCCCAAGTGAGCTCAGGTGACTTGCAAGCTCAATCAGTGAGCTCGAAAAGCTAAGTGCTCACCAATAGGTGAGCTCCCTTAGTGAGCTAGCTTTGGGTGAGCTACTAGGTGAGCTCCCAAGTGAGTTTAGCGGGTGAATGAGCTCTCATTGAGGTGAGATGCTGACAAGGTGAGCTCAAGTCAAGCTACTCAGATGAGCTCAAGGTGAAGCTGCAAGATGAGCTCCTAGGTAAGGCTAGCTAGCTCCCAGCAAGCTCCTAGGTGAGCTCTCGGGTGAGCTCTTGATCTGCTCGATGAGCTCCTAGGTGAGCTATTGTCGTTAATCTCTGAGGTGAGCTTACATGTAAGCTACCAGATGAGCTCAAGGTGAGTTAGCAAGGAAAGCTCAAGGTGAGTTGGCAAGGTAAGCTCAAGGTGAGTTGGTAAGGTGAGCTTTCAGGTGAGCTCCAAACGGTTCCTAGTTAGTTACTCAATGAGCTCCTGGGTGAGCTCAACTCAAGATGATCGTAGTGAGCTCCCAGAAGAGCTCCCAGGTGAGCTACTTGGTGAGCTATTCAATTGGGAGCTGAGATCCTACTAGGTGAGCTCCCAAGGGAGCTACTTGGTGAGCTCCTAGGTGAGGTCCCCATGCTGTGAGCTCACAAGTGAGCTCAAGTCAACCTACTCGGTGAGCTACTTCGGTGAGCTCCTATGTGAGCTGTTAGCTCCCAAGTGAGCTCAAGTTGAGCTACTTGGCAAGCTCCTGGGTGAGCTCAAGGTGAGCTTTTGGAAAGGTGAGTTGTAAGGTGAGCTCCCAGGTGAGCTCAAGGTAAGCTCAAGTTGAGTTGCTCAAGGACGAGCTGATAGGTGAGCTCCCATGTGAGCTAGCCAGGTGAGCTCCTAGGTGAGCTCAACCATGTGAGTTTACCAAGGTGAGCTACTTTGAGATCTCCTAGGTGAGCTCAAGCTACATGCGAGCTACCTAGGAGAGCTACCAAGGTGAGTTAGCAAGGTGAGCTCCCAAGTGAGCTGTCAGGTGAGCTTCAAAGGTGAGCTTCCCAAGCAATCTATTGAGGTGAGCTTATATGCTGAGCTACCAGCATGAGCTTCAACTTGAGCTGATTGGTGAGCTTCAAGTGAGCTCAAGGTGAGCTACTTGGTGAGCTCTTGGCGAGCTCCCAAGGCAAGCTGGCTAGGTGAGCTCAAGGTGAGTTAGTAAGGTGAGCTCAAGGTGAGTTTGATCTGGTGAGCTCTCAAGTTAAGAGCTCCCAGGTGAGCTTCTTTGTGAGTTACTTGGTGAAATCTTAGGTGAGCTACCAGATGAGCTTAAGGTGAGTTAGCAAGGTGAGCTCCTTAGAGGTGAGCTCAAGGTAAGCCTACTCAGTTGAGCTCCCATGAAGTTGGAAAAGTGAGCTACTTAGTGAGCTCCCATAGTGAAGTTTTCAATGAGCTACTTGGTGAGCTCACGGGTGAGCTCAAGTCAAGCTACTCGGTAAGCTACTCCTGGGTGAGCTCACTAGGTGAGCTACTAGGTGAGCTCCCAAGTGAGTTGGTAATGGGAGCTCAAGTTGAGCAAGCTCCAAGGTGAGCTGACTTGTTGAGCTCATCCAAGGTGATGTTAGCTAGGTGAGCTTTCCTGATAGCTCGCCTTCAGGTGAGCTCACCTTGAGCTCCCAGGTGAGCTCACATTGAGCTCAAGTAGCTCACATAGGTGAGCTCAAGGTCAGAGATTTCTGAGCAAGACTTACCAGGTGAGCTCACCTAGGAGTTTCAGTTGGGTAAGCTCAAGTTGAGCTCACCTGAGGAGCTCCAGAGCTCGTTGAGTAGCTTGACATTGAGCTCACCTTGAGCTCACCTGGGAGCTCACTTGATGAGCTCAAGGTAAGCTCTCACAAGTGAGCTTGACTTTGAGCTCACCAGGTGAGCTCATCAGGTGAACTTGGCAAGCTGAGTTAATAAATGAGCTCATGGTGAGCTCAACTTGACAACTGATGCCTTGAGCCACCCAATGGGAGCTCAGGAGACCATACTCACAAGGTGAGCTCATTCGGTGAGCTCGCTAAGGTGAGCTCGTCTAGTAGCTCAGCTCAGAGTTCAAGTCGAGCAGCTCGCTAAGCAAGCTCCTAGTGAGCTCACTTCTGGAGCTCACTGAGTGAGCTTCAACCTGCTCGAGTGAGGTTGACTCTTGAGCTCACTTATGAGTGAGCTACTCTCAGGTGAGCTCACCTAGTGAGCTCACAAGTAGCTCACTCTGTAAGGTCACCTTAGCTAGCTTGCAAGCTCAAGGAGATTTCCGAATAGCTTGCCAAGTAGCTCACCCAGGAGCTCTTGAGGGAGTTCGCTGATTAGCTTAAGTTGAGTTCCCAAGGAGCTCATTCAAGTAGCTCAACATCAAGGAACTCACCATGGGAGCTTTTTTGGGTGAGCTCTGAAGGTGAGCTCACCTATGAGCTCACCTTGCTAAGCACCTTGAGCGAGATTCACCTATCAAACTCACCTTGAGCTCACCTCAGGTAGCTCCCTGGTAAGCTTTTCAGGTAAGCTCAGTCAAGATCTTGCTAGCTCATGAGCTCCTACAGTGAGCTAATTGCGTAATTGAGCTACCTGGTGAGCTCACCTGGGTAGCTCACCTAGGTGAAAGCTCAGCTTGGGAGCTCACCGGCAAGCTCAGCTCAAGGAGCTCCTTGACTCAGCTTGTCAGAAAGCTTACCCTAGAAACTCTTGCTAGCTTACCTGTGATAGCTCACCTTAGCTCGATGAGCTCCTAGGTGAGCTCACCTAGGAGCTCACCAAGTGAGCTCGACTATGTGAGCTCACCCAGGAGCTCGTCAACTCAGCTCACCTAATGAACTCACCTGGGGAGCTCAACTGACTAGCTCGACCTTGAGCCAACTCAGGAGAGCTCCTAGGAGATCTAGCCTTGCAAGATCACCTTGAGCTCACCTGAGGCTCACCTTGCCAACTCACCTTGAGCTCTTCTTGAGCCCACGGTGAGTTGAGTAGCTCACCTGAAGCGAGCTCACTTGTGAGCTCACCAGGTGATGCTCACCTAGGAGCTCACCAAGCTGGGAGCTCAAGAAGCTCACTGAGTAGCTAACTTGAGCTCGCTTGTGAGCTCAAGGAAACTTAGGGATTAGGAGCTCACCAAGTAGCTCACTTAGGGAGCTCACCTAACAGCTCTTAGCTGGGAGCTCATGCATAGCTCGCCAAGTAGCTCACCTGAGCATTTTTCTTGGAGCTCACTGTAGAGTTGCTCGAGGAGCTCACCTGGGTGAGCTCCTTACTGAGTACTTCACCTGCCAAGCTCACCTTGAGAGCTCTAGAATAGCTCACCTAGGTGAACTCACCTTGAGCTCTTGGTAAGCTACCTAAGGAGAGCTTACATTGAGCACCAGATGAGCTCAGTCAAGGTGAGCTCACCTGGTGAGCTCACCTAGGAGCTCACCTGGGAGCTCACCTTGCCAGGTCACCTTGAGCTTGAGCTACTCATGGGAACTCAACCTTGAGCTCACCTTGAGCTCCCAGAAGCTCACCTTGAGCTCATCTAGCGAGATCACTATGGCAAGCTCACCTTAGGAGCTGTTATGGTAGCTCACCTAAGTGAGCTCACCTTGGAGAGCTCACCAAGTAGCTCTCACCAGGAGCTCACCTCATTAGCTCACAAGCAGGAGCTCACCTGAGTCAAGCTCACTAAGTAGGTTGACTTGAGCTCACTAGGTGAGCTAGCTGAGCAGCTCATTACCTAGAGCTCGCATTTGGAGCTCATCCAAGTGAGCTCACTTAAGAGCTCACTCTAATGAACTCACCTGGGAGCTCACCTGAATAGCTCACAAGCTCACATGGGAGCTTCACCGAGTTTACGCTCACCTTGAGCTCTTCTAGGAGCTCAAGATCAGCTTGAGTTGAGCTCACCTTTGAGTTCATCGAGTAACTCACCTGGGAGCTCACCATGCCAACTCACCTTTGAGCTCACCTTGACTAACTCACCTTGAGCTCATCTGGTAGCTTACATGTAAGCTCACCTCAGAGAGCTCTGACAAGCTCACCTTTGAGCTTGTCTGGGAGCTCACCGAGTAGCTCACCTAGGGCATCTGGGAGCAAGTAGCTCACCTAGGAGCTCATCGAGTAGCTCAACTTGAGCTTTCCCTAAAACTCACCTGGGAGCTCACCTAATAGCTCACCTTGCCAGCTCACCTTGAGCTCACCTAGGAGCTCACTGAGTAGCTCGACCTGAGCTCACCTGGGAGCTCGTCAAGTAGCTCACCTACAAACTCACATGGGAGCTCACCTAGACAGCTCACCTTGCTAACTCACACAAGAGCTCACCTATCAGCTTCCCTTGCTAGCTCACCTTGAGCTTGCTGAGGAGCTCACCTTGCCAACTCACCTTGAGCTCATCTAGTAGCTCACCTCAGAGTTCATCGAGCAGCTCACCAAGTAGCTCACCTGGGAGCTCACCTAACAGCTCACCTAGGAGCTTGCCTCTCGAGTAACTCACCGAGTAGGTTGACTTGAGCTCACTTGTGAGCTCACTGAGTAGCTCGTAAGGGACCTCGACCTGAGGAGCTCACCAAGTAGCTCACTTGGGAGCTCACCTAGCAGCTCACCTTAGGAGCTCACCGAATAGCTCACCAAGTATCACTTGGGAGCTCACCTGGGAGCTCACCGATCAGCTTGAGTTGAGCTCACCTGGGAGCTCGTGAGTAACTCACCTAGGAACTCACCGGGGAGCTCCCCTAATAGCTCACCTTGCTAACTCACCTTGAGCTCACCTTTCCTAACTCACCTTGAGCTCACCTTGCCAACTCACCTTGAGCTCATCTGGTAGCTCGCATGTAAGCTCACCTTAGAGATTGCCAACAAGCTCACCTTTGAGCTCACCTAGGAGCTCACTGAGTAGCTCACCTAGGAGCTCACCTAGGAGCTCGAGTAAGTAACCTTCACTTAGGAGCTTGCCAAACATCTCACTTGAGAAGCACCTGGGACTCTGCTAGCTCACCTTAGCTCACTCAAGCTTACCGAGAGCTTGACTTGAGCTCACCCAAGAGCTCACTCAAGGAGCTCACCTAAAAACTCACCTGGGAGCACACCTGATAGCTCACCTTAACTTCATCTTGAGCTTCACTAGTAGCTCACCTCAAAGATTTCAAAATAGCTCACCTTGAGCTCACCTGAGGAGCTCACCAAGTAACTCACCTTGAGCTCTTGTGGTAGCTCACCCAGAGCTCACCGAGAAGCTCACTAAGTAGCTCACCTGGGAGCTCACCAAGTAGCTCTACTTGGGAGCTTGCCTAGAAACTCACCTTAGAGCTCACCTGAGTAGCTCACTGAGTAGCTTGTCTTGAGCTCACCTTATGAGCTCACCGAGTAGCTCGACTCACCTTGGGGACCTCACCTGGGAGCTCACCAAGTAGCTCACTTGGGAGCTCAAAAGCTCACCTGGGAGCTCACCTTACATAGCTCACCTAGAAAAGTAGCTCACCTGGGAGCTTGAGCTCACCTTAAGCTCACCTCTGGGAGCTCTTCTAGGAGCTCACCGATAGCTTGAGTTGAGCTCGCCTAGGAGCTCGTCAAGTAACTCACTTGAGAACTCACATGGGAGCTCACCTTAGCTCACCTTGCCTTGAGCTTCACCTTGCTCAACTCACCTTGAGCTCATCTGGTAGCTCACATGTAAGCTCACCTAAGAGATTACCAAAAGCTCACCTTTGAGCTCAGCCCTCCTAGCAGCTCACCTAGGAGCTTGGCTGGGAGCTCAAAATTAGCTCAGCTAGTAGCTCGTCTAGTAGCTCGACTTGAGCTTGCCCAAAAACTCACCTGGGAGCTCACCTGAAATATCACCTTGCCAGGTCACCTTGAGCTTGCCCAATAGCTCACTGAGTAGCTTGAGTTGAGCTCACCTAGGAGCTTGTCAAGTAGCTCACCCAAAAACTCACATGGGAGCTCACCTGATAGCTCACCTTGCCAACTCACATGAGAGCTCACCTTGAGCTCATTGAGGAGCTCACCTTACTAACTCACCTTGAGCTCATCTAATAGTTCACCTCAGATTTCGTTGAGTAGCTCACCAAGTAGCTCACCTAGAAGCTCACCTAACAGCTCACCTGGGAGCTCACCTGAGAGCTCATCAAGTAGCTCACCGAGTAGGTTGACTTGAATCACTTGTGAGCTCACCAAGTAGCATGCTGGGGACCTCACCTAGGAGCTCACAAAGTAGCTCACTTGGGAGCTCACCTAGTAGCTTGCCTGGGAGCTCACCAAATAGTTCACAAAGTAGCTCACCTAGGATCTCTTCTTGGAGCTCGTTGTTACGTTCAAGTTGAGTTCACCTAGGAGCTAGTGGAGTAACTCGACTAGGAACTCACCTAGAAGCTCACCTTGATAGCTCACCTTACCAACTCACCTTGAGCTCACCTTGCCAACTCACCTTGAGCTTGACCTTGTAAACTCACCCTTAGCTCATCTGGTAGCTCACATGTAAGCTCACCTTAGAGATTACCAACAAGCTTTGATCTCACCTAGGAGCTCATTGAGTAACTCACCTAGGAGCTTGGTGCTTGGAGCTCCATAAAGATCGCCTTGAGCTCATCGAGAAACTCATCTTGAGCTTACCTAGAAACTTCACCTAGGAGCTCACCTTATATGCTTGCCTTGAGCTCACCCAGGAGCTTATGGAGTAGCTTGACTTGAGCTCACCTAGGAGCTGTCAAGTAGCTCACTTTGAAAACTCACATGGGAGCTCACTCCTGACTGTTCACCTTGCTAACTCACATGGGAGCTTTCCTATCAGCTCACCTTAACCTTGAGCTGAGGAACTCACCTTGCCAACTCACCTTAAGCTCATCTGGTAGCTCACCTTGGAGTTCATTGAGTAGCTCACCAAGTGAGTCACTTGTGAGCTCACCTAACAGCTCAGTAGCTCACTGGAGGACTGAGTAGGTTGACTTATATCTCACTTGGGAGCTCACCAAGTAGTTCACTTGGGAGCTTTCCTAGTAGCTCACCTGGGAGCTTGCCAAACATCTCACCAAGTAGCTCACCTAGGAGCTCTTTTAGGAGCTCACTGATCAGCTTGAGTTGAGCTCACCTAGGAGCTGATCTAGTAACTAGCCTGGGAACTCACCTGGGAGCTCACCTAACAACTCACCTTGCCAACTCACCTTAACTTCATCTGGTAGCTTGCATGTATGCTCACCTCAGAGATTTATTAACAAGCTCACCTTTGAGCTCACCTAAGAGCTCACCAAGCAACTCACCTAGGAACCTGAATGGGAGCTTGGTAAGGAGCTCATCCAGGAGCCTTGAACAGCTCTACCAACCTAGAAACTCACATCAAGTATCACCTGACAGCTCACCAAGAGCTCTAATTCACCTTTAGCTCACCTAGGAGCTCACTCTGAGTAGCTCACCTTGTAGCTCACTTCCAACTCACATGGGAGCTCACCTTAAAGCTCACCTTGAAACTTACACAGGAGCTCACCTTGAGCTTGCTAAGGAGCTCACCTTGAAAACTCACCTTGAGCTCATCTGGTAGCTCACCTCAGAGTTTGTCAAGCAACTCACCAAGTAGCTCACCTTGGAGCTCACCTAATAGATCACCTGGGAGCTCACCGAGTATCTCACTGAGTAGGTTGACTTGAGCTCACTTGTGAGCTCAATGTGGACCTCACCTAAGAGCTCACCTCAGTACTCCTCTCCTGGGAGCTCACAAAAATCTCACTAAGTAGCTCACCTTGGGAGCTCTTCTAGGAGATCTCACTCAAATCAGCTTGAGTTGAGCTCACCCAGGAGCTCGTCGAGTAACTCACCTAGGAACTCACCTAGGAGCTCACCTGACATCTCACCTTGCCAACTCACCTTGAGCTCATCTGGTAGCTCACATGTAAGCTCACCTCAGATATTTCTAACAAGCTCACCTTTGAGCTCATTCTTGGGATCTCACCGAGTAGCTCACCTAAAAGCTCAGTTGGGAGCTAAGCAAGCAGCTCACCTAGGAGCTTATCAAGTAGCTCGACTTGAGCTTACCCAAAAACTTTCCTAGGAGCTCACCTGATAGCTTGGCTTGCTAGCTCACCTTGAGATCACATAGGAGCTCACCAAGTAGCTCGACTTGAGCTCACCTGGGAACTCATCAAGTAGCTTACTCAAAAACTCACATGGGAGCTCACCTAACAGCTCACCTTGCTAACTTTTATGGGAGCTCACCTATCAGCTCACCTTGCTGAGCTAGCTTACCAGCTCACCTTGAGCTTGCTGAGGATCTCACCTTACCAACTCTCCTTGAGCTCGTCAGTAGCTTGCCTCAGAGTTTGAATGCTCAGTAGCTCACTAAGTAGCTCACCTAACAGCTCACCTAGGAGCTCACGAGTAGCTCACCAAGTAGGTTAACTTGATCTCACTTGTGAGCTCACCGAGCAGCTTGCTAGGGACCTTGCCTGGGAGGTCACTAAGTAGCTCCCTTGGGAGCTCTCCAAGTAGCTCACCTGGGAGCTCTTCTGAATAGCTCACCAAGTATCTCACCTTGAGCTCTTCTAGGGAGCTCACCGATAAGCTCGACTTGAGCTCACCCAGGAGCTCATCGAGTAACTCACCTGGGAGCTTGCCTAACATCTCACCTTGCCAACTCACCTTGAGCTTACCTTGCCAACTCACCTTGAGCTTGCCTTTCCAACTCACCTTGAGCTCATCTGGTAGCTCACATGTAAGCTCACCTAGGAGCTTGGTAAGCAGCTCACCCAGGAGCTCATTGAGCAGCTCAACTTGAGCTTACCCAGAAACTCACCTGGGAGCTCACCTGACAGCTTGCCTTACTAGCTCTGCCTTGAGCTCACCCTAGGAGCTCAAAAAATAGCTCGACTTGAGCTCAACTAGGAGCTCGTTAAGCAGCACGCCCAAAAAATCACATGCGAGCTCACCTAAAAAATCACATGGGAGCTCACCTATCAGCTCACCTTGCTTACCTTGAGCTCGCTGTATGGAGCTCACCTTGCCAACTCACCTTGAGCTCATCTAGTAGCTTACCTCCAGAAGGTTGAGTATCTCACCAATAGCTCACCTAGGAGTAGCTCACCAAGCTCAACTAAGCAGATCGTTGAGTAGGTTGACTTGAGCTCACTTGTGAGCTCACCGAGTAGCTTACCGAGGACCTCACCAAGTAACTCACTTGGGAGCTCACCAAATAGCTCACAGAGTAGGTTGACTTGAGCTTGCTTGTGAGCTCACCGAGCAGCTCACCAGGGACCTCACCTAGGAGCTCACTTGGGAGATCACCTAGTAGCTCACCTAGGAGCTCACTGAACAACTCACAAAGTAGCTCACCTAGGACTCTTCTTGGAGCTCACTGATTAGATCAAGTTGAGCTCACCTTACTAACTCACCTTAAGCTCACCTTGCCAACTTTCCTTGAGCTTACCTTGATAACTTACCTTGAGATCATCTGGTAGCTCGCATATAAGCTCACCTCAGAGATTTCTGACAAGCTCACCTTTGAGCTCACCTAGGAGCTCACCGAGTAGCTCACCTAGGAGATCAGCTGGGAGCTTAGCGAGCAGCTTATAGGAACTCATTGAGCAACTCAACTTGAGCTTACCTAGAAACTCACCTAGGAGCTCACCTTGCTCACCTTCCTTCTCACATTTAGCTCACATATAAGCTCACCAAGTAGCTCGACTTGAGCTCACCTGGGAGCTCGTCAAGCAACTCACCTGAAAACTTACATGGGAGCTCACCTTACAACTCGCCTTGCTAACTCACATAGAAGCTTTCCTATAACCTCAATTTTCCATCTCAACTTGAGCTCATTGAAATATCTCACCTTTCCAACTCACCTTGAGCTCATCTGGTAGCTCACATTAGAGTTAACCAAGAAGCTCATCAAGTAGCTCACCTGGGAGCTCACCTAGGAGCTCACCTATAAGCTCACTTGGGAGCTCACTGAGAAGCTCGCTGAGTAGGTTGAATTGAGCTCTCTTGTGAGATCATTGAGTAGCTCACAGGGGACCTTAGCTGGGTGTTTGCCAAGTACTCACTTGGGAGCTCACCTAATATCTCATCTTGGAGCTCTTCTGAATAGCTCACCTAGCTCATCTTCTCACCTGGGAGATCACCGAGTAACTCACCTTGGAGCTCTCCTGGGAGCTCACCTTACCAACTCACCTTTGAGCTCACCTTTCCAACTCACCTTGAGCTCATCTGGTAGCTCACATGTAAGCTCACCTCAGAGATTACCAAAAAGCTCACCATTGAACTCACTTGAGAGTTCACCAAGAAGCTCACCTAGAAGCTTAGCTGGGAGCTTAGCAAGTAACTTACCCAATAGCTCATTGAGCAGCTAGACTTGAGCTTACCTAGAAACTCACATGGGAGCTCACCTAACAGCTCACCTTGAGCTCACCTAGGAGCTCACCAAGTAGCTTGACTTGAGCTCACCCAGGATTTTGTTAAGCATCTCACTTGAAAACTCACATGGGAGCTCACCTCACAGCTCACCCAAAAACTTACATAGGAGCTCACCTATCAGCTTGCCTTGAGTTCGTTGAGGAACTCACCTTGTTAACTCACCTTGAGTTCATCTGGTATCTGACCTCAGATTTCATTGAGAAGGTCACTTGGGAGCTCACCTGGAAGCTCACCTAGGAGCTCACTGATCAGCTTGCTAAGTAGGTTAACTTGAGCTCACTTGTGAGCTTGCCAAGCAGCTCACTGGGGACCTCTCCTGGGAGCTCGCCAAGTAGCTTACTTGGGAGATGCCCACTTTCCTTAGACACTATTTAGATACTGATCCTGACACTATTAGTCACATTTTGGATATTATTATGTTTTGATTAGTATGATGGTTAGATGTTAGATCCTGGATTAATATTGATCTGGATTCAGATATTTTGCTTGAGGATCATTGAGACATTTTTATTATTATGTGGATGATGATATACTAGTTGACATGGACAGGTTATTGATGTTAATTTTAGACATGTGACATTGATTATTATGAATAGCTCTAGTATAGAAATCTATTGGATGATGATATAGTTACAAATTGA
Organism: Taxus chinensis; assembly: GCA_019776745.2. NCBI lineage: Eukaryota > Viridiplantae > Streptophyta > Pinopsida > Cupressales > Taxaceae > Taxus > Taxus chinensis. The sequence continues at coordinate 188,741 of CM034157.1, forward strand.
ATTTTAATGATAAATATTGAATCTTGATATTGTTGTGATTCGGATTTAATGTTTATATATCATTTGGATGTTTTGATATGGCCACGAGGCCGAAGGAGGTATTTTACATTTTGCAGGTTAAAAATCACAACAATGTCGGGGGACTGGAGACTAACCATATTGGAATTCAGTGTGAAATCAACAAGGTCACCATGGCAACTGTGTTTGATTGTGTGTTTAGTTGTTAGGATTTCCCATGGGGGGATTTCCATTATTGTGACCATAGGGGCATATGTGTGTTTTTATTATGTGTTCCCTTTTTAATTATTGTTGTGTGTATTTTATTTGTAATGTGCTTTTGTTTTAATTATTTAAAAGTGATAGTATTATGTGGGAGTCATATAGTTAAAATTTAATTAAATTAAATGGGATGTGGAATGTGAAATTAAATGTTTTTGCTTGGTTGAAAATGAAATTTGATTTATATATTTTATAACCTTATGGTAATTAAATAAATCTTATGCCAAAAGGTTGTCATAAATAAATGTCATAGAAGTTAATGCATTTTAGAAGAGTGTGTAAGTTACCAAGTATGGGTTGTGTAAGAGGTTGTAAGGCTGATTTTGGAAGGTCAAACACTCCTTCCTCTTTGAAATTCGAATTTGGCCTTGAAGGACAAATTTGGAGGCTTGTGGGACAAGTTAAACTTGTCCCACACCTCTCAAAAACCTCCACCAACCATGATTATAATTTTAGAGTCAAAAGTCAACTTATTTTATTATGTTTTGGCATGATTTTATGAAAGAAGTGATTGCACTTACCTTACAAATTTTAAATGCATTTTCCTTTTGGGTATGGGTTGAGTTTGTGTATGTAAGTAATTTTGTCATTCACATTCATTGTGATGTATTTGCTTTTGATGTGATTTCATTTTGGGATGAGGAAAAATGATGTGGCATCCCACTTGGAATCCACATCATCCTCTTCCATCCTCTCCTTTAAAATGGAATTTCTTCCTCTTTTGGAGGTTGTTGAAACCTTGCCATTTGCTTCTTGGGGTCAAATTTTTTTCTCTTGCATTGGGAGCTTGTTCTTGTGGAAGGAGCTTGGACTGATTTGCATGCTTTGCATTTGCTGTTTTGGGACTGATTTGAGCAACAAGAATCTGCTGTTTGAAAGCAAATCTCCATTATGGAGAGGTAGGCTCTAATTCTTTTAAATTGTTGTTTTCCCCTTCTTGCATGCAAAACATTGAATGGTATTGTGTTTGCATTCTTTGAGGGATGGGTAGAATTCCTAGGACATGGTGTAAAAAGAGAAGACTATGGGGTTTCAAATGGGGGGGCATAAGGAAATTGTCATTGGCATTTGTTCTTTGTGGAGGGAGTGTTGGTTTGGGATCCACCTAGGAAAGGAAATAGCTTGCATTTCCTACTTCTGGGGGGGCATAAGGGGGGGGGCATAAGGAGGGGTTGGGAGATATAAGGTTTATGGGATTTGATTGAGTTTATGGTGGGTTGCTTTTGGTGGATGCCCAATTCCAACATGGGAGGCATAAGGAGACCCCCATAGTTCTTGCTCTTGATTGGCTTGCTTGCTTGGAGAAGGAGCCTTTGTTTTGATTGAAATTGTTGTTGTAGTTGAGAACTACATCTTTTTGTTTGTGCATTTCATTGTGCATGTGAATGTATGTTATATGTGGAAGAAGCTATGTTGCCATGTGTTGTTTTATCATATTCCATTCCAATATGGTTGGGGCTCGGGGGCCGATGGGGAAAGATGGCTTCTATTTTCCCATTGGGTATCTTGGTTGGGTGGAGAGTGTTGCCTTTCCCCCTTCCTTGTTGTGATTAAAAGATAAAAGATGAAGAAATCAGCCTGCTGTTGTTTGGAGCTTGGAGAAATCAGTTTGACAGTCATTTCCTTTTTAGCAAGTTCATTGTAACCTTCCCACTTTGAAGTGGATGATTTGTATTGTTAATTGTAATGAGAAGACATCTTGTATTGAAATTAAAAGGTTGAAAGTGATAAGTGAATTGTAAAGAATTATTATTCCATACTGTGTTATGAGAAGAATGTGAAAGAAATATGTATTGTGCATTGTAATTTGAAATTCAAAGAAAGAGATAAACTGTTGAATTATTGTTGGAAATCAAATAAAGAATTACATTCCTTTCTCAAAATTTCATTGTTGTATTAGATCCAAGTTGCTGTTGTGAAATGAAAACTCTGCTTTGAAAGAGATTAAGAAATAGCATTGCCAGTAAATGTACTGTGTTTGAAATCAAAACTGGAGTTTAAACTTGAATATGAACTGTCAATTAATTGTTCGAATCAATCGAATGCCTTAGATAAGATTTGAAAATGCCTCCCCATATTTGGAAGATGCAAATTGGTTAATAAACTTGTTAGCAAATGATCTTTGTTTCTTTCTTTAATTCTGGCAATGAATTTCCATTAAAAAAATGTACAGTTCAGATTTTTAGTTAAAATTGAGAAAGGAAACAAAGTATTTTAGATGTATCAGGTCCTATTGAACCCACATTGAACTTCATATTTAAGAAAATATCTCAAAAAATCTATCAAATCCAATTTTAACTTCACAATCCAACTTACTGTCAAAAAACGTAAAAATTTACCAAATGCAACCCAATGTCCAAATTAGACCTTGAAAATATACTTAAATTTACCCATGACCAATTCCCAATGCTCAATTTACATGCTCAGAAGAAGAAATATCAAAATTGAATCAAATCTTATAAGTTGAAAATTGCCAGTTTTAAAATTATAAACCCTGCAGATCGATTTCTTAAAATTGACCCTTGAAACTTTACCAAATTCCAAAATTGATGATTATGTGCAAAGAGGACTTCGAGAGCTTTCCGGAAAGTCCTTGTTTTCCTAAAATGGAGCTTCCTATCAAAAGTTATGGCCATTTGAAGTTTTACTTCAAAATGGCCATCCCAAACCAAAAATGAAATAATTCGACCTTAGAAAAAAATTTAAATTTTGAACTTTAGAAAAATTTCCAAAAAAAATTCCACGGCCCCCAACCAATCACGTGCTGACACGTGGCAGGGGGTGCACTGATCAAAATGGAAAACTTAACTTTTTGCCCTTTTGGAAAAATTTCACTTTTTCCTCCGCCGGCCCGCGGCCAATCACAAAGCGCCACGTGGCCATTTGAGCAAGTGCAGAGGCATGGAGGAAAATTTTCCTTTGGAAAATTGAGACTTTGGTTTTGGGAAAAATTTCAAATTTTTCCCCATGACCCGCTCTCCCGCATCAATCATGTGATGACACGTGGCATTTGGGAAAATTTTCCCAATTTTCTCCCTATCCCCGTGGACCTCCAAGGGAAAATTTTCCCCTAAAACTCCGCCCGGCCATAACTTGAGTTTTACAAGGAGTTAGGAGGACTTATTTATATGGTTGGAAAGGTGAGGAAATTTCCTATCCAATGAGACTAGTTTAGAAATTTTTTGATAAGTCTAAGTGTGTGAGAAATCTAGTTGAAGTTCAGGGCTTGATAGAGAGCAGGCCTGGCGATAAATTTCTCCCTGAACCTTAATAAAACTTGTAACCTCCAAATTGGAACCTAGTAAACTTGTTATAAGATAAAATTGGAAATATTGTGTTTGGTTAATCAGAATTTGTTCTGGAACCTATTTAGTTTCAAACTAGTGTCTTGCAACTTGGTTGTAGACTCTTCCTATAAAAAAGAAAATTATTCCATAATTATTCCTAATTTGTTTCTTGGTCTCAAGTGGTAGTTGAAGTAGGCATCACACTTGGTATCAGAGCGAAGGTTCAAAATCTTGGACTATTGGGCACACTCGAAACATTGAGACTTGAAACCTAAAACTAGAAAATTGATAATCTAGAAAACAAAACTAATTGAAAATTGAACGTGTTAGTAAACTTAGAAAACTAAAGGAAACTCAAGGTAATGAACTAACTCCCACTCTGGTCTGTGCAGGGAGCACAGACAGAGTAGGAGGAATGTTCACAGAGGCTCAGAGTCACCACATCCACCTCCACCACCACCACCACCACCACCACCAGACCAGGGTTTAGCAACTATCCTACCACAGATTTTACAGACCCTCCAGGATGTTAATGCCGCCTTACGTGGAGGATTAGTAGGAGGGTGCTCAGGCAGACAGGACAGAGATACTTCCATTGAGGGACATGCACCTCCTCCACACGGTGAGGAAGATGGAGGAGAGAATTTTCATGGAGAGTCAGCTAGAGCAGAGTCTCCTTTGAGGGGACATGGTGACCATATTTCAGGACAGAGAGAGAGGTCTCGGAGCCCTAGGCTCGGGGACAGGCAGGCAGAGAGGCCCAGGGGCCGTCAGACCATAGCTGCAGATCACATTAGGGAGATCCTGAAGCTTAGGCCAGCACAGTATTCTGGTGACACAGGAGGATTCCAGGTAGAGGCCTGGCTGGTTAGCTTGAGCGGTTGCTTCAAGCTGTGTCCTTGTTCTAGCAACATGAAAGCTCGTGTTGCGATCCATCTACTGAAGGATGGAGCTGGAGTATGGTGGAGGACAGAGGAGCAGAAGCTCCATATAGATTCAGAGACAGTCACTTGGGAGTTGTTTGAGGAGAGATTCAGGAGTAGATACTTGCCATGGAGATTCATACAGCAGAGGATCGATGAGTTCCACGACCTTCGACAGGCTTCCCTTACAGTGGCCGAGTATGAGAGTAGGTTCCTGGACCTACTTCAGTACGTTGATTACATGCAGGATGAGCAGGTATGGATCCACAGGTTCATTCGGGGCCTTAATATAGACATTGGAGGTGTAGTTCAGATCCACTGCCCACAGACATTAGCAGAGGCCGTTGAGAAGGCCTACATTGCAGAGGAGACTCGGGGTAAAACCCAGCAGGCTAGAGACAAGGTCAGGAGCCGTATTCAGCAGTTGCAGGATAGTAGATCAAGGGGGTCAACTCCTCCTCCTCATGGTGGTCAGCATTCTTCACAGTCATCTTTCAGACCACAGCAGCAGCAGTAGTCCCACCCACCGTTTAGGCCTCCTCAGAGAGCTGATGCACAGAGAGGTCGCAGTATGGGGCCTCCTCCTAGGGGACCCACCAGGACACAGGGTGGAGCTAGAGCTCAGTCGGTAGGAGCTCAACCACAGAGGCCACAACAAACTATAGCTAGATCATCAGGATCCACAGCACCTACCTCTAGGGCACCTTCTGGCAGTGTCACTCCTTGGAGAGGTTCAGGGGGTTGCTTCGGGTGTGGAGTAGCGGGACACTTTTGGAGAGATTGCCCCCAGAACCCTAATAAGGGTAAGGCACCCATCTCAGAGCCTACAGTCGGAGACATGGGATGGAGTCACAGGATCTATGTAGCGGTTGAGAACCACCAGGCCGAGCACCAGAGCATGGTCATTGAGACTACAGGTAGCATTGGAGGTGTTCCTACTTCTATATTGTTTGATTCTGGTTCTTCTGATTCGTTTATTGCACCATCCTTGGTAGAGCGATGCAGGCTGGTGGCTGTTAGACAGGGTCATAGTTGGGATGTCGAGATGGCTTCAGGAGTCAAAGTCTCTGTAGACTCCTTAGTAAAGGAGTGTGTTGTTAACTTGGGACCTTTCACCACCACTTTAGATCTCCGCATACTTCCTTTGGGCTCGTATGGAGTCATTTTAGGCATGGATTGGTTGTCTACACATAGGGCCAGGATGGATTGCTATCATAAGACTATATCTTGTGTAGACGATCTTGGAGTTGAGTCGGTGATTTCTGGGGTCAGGAGACCTGTTTCTATTCGCACTATCTCTACTATGCAGCTCAAGCGGTGTGTGCGACGGGGTTGTCAGATGTATGCAGTCACAGTCAGTGACCAGACAGAGGATGGATCTAGTGGGCCATCGCTAGATGACCATCCCATTTTGAGAGAGTATGCAGATGTGTTTTCCAGGGGAGCTACCGGGGATGCCACCCCCACGTGAGATTGATTTCCATATTGATCTGGTTCCAGGAGCAGAGCCTATCTCACGAGCTCCTTATCGGATGACCACCCCAGAGCTCTGTGAGCTCAAGTTGCAGCTGGAGGGCCTTTTAGAGAAAGGCCTTATCTGTCCTAGTGTATCCCCTTGGGGTGCACTGGTTATATTTGTTAAGAAGAAGGATGGATCCTTGCGGTTGTGCATAGACTATCGCCAGCTGAATAAGGTAACGATCAAGAATCGTTATCCCCTACCACGCATTGATGACTTGTTTGATCAAATGAAGGGAGCCATGGTGTTCTCTAAGATTGATCTCAAGTTTGGGTACCATCAGTTGAGGATTACAGAGGCAGACATCCATAAGACTACTTTTCGTATGAGGTATGGGCACTATGAGTTCACAGTGGTGCCTTTCGGTTTGACAAATTCCCCCGCAGTGTTTATGAGTTTGATAAATAGGGTATTCAAGACCTTTTTAGATCGCTTCGTGCTCATTTTTCTTGATGACATTCTAATTTACTCACGTACGCGTGAGGAGCATGAGGGGCACCTTCGTCAGGTTCTTCAGTGTCTTCGTGAGCAACAGCTTTACGGGAACTTGGAGAAGTGTGCTTTCTTTCAGTCAAAGATTCAGTACTTGGGCCATATCATCTTAGGTGAAGGTATTATAGTCGATCCTTCCAAGATTAGAGCCATTATGGATTGGCCAGTACCCACTATAGTGACAGAGGTGCGCAACTTCATGGGGTTAGCAGGTTACTATAGGAGATTTGTTCAGGATTTCTCTAGGATAGCACAGCCCATCACTTCCCTTCAGCGGAAAGGGAAGAAGTTTGTTTGGTTAGATAGGTGTGAGTAGGCCTTCAGGACACTGAAGGAATATCTCACTTCAACACCCATTCTTACAGTGCCAGATCCACATGGTGAGTTCTTTGTATGCACAGATGCTTCGTTGGTAGGCCTTGGAGGTGTTCTTATGCAGGAGGGTAGAGTTGTAGCTTTTGAGTCTCAAAAACTCAAGGATCACAAGCTTAATTATCCTACCCATGATCTTGAGCTTGTGAAAGTTGTGCATGCTTTAGTTCGATGGAGACACTTTCTTCTTGGTCAGAGATTCACACTCAGGATAGATCATTTGAGTCTTCGCCACCTTTTCACGCAGCCCAATCTAAACGCTCATTAGAGACGTTGGATGGAGTTTCTTTGTGAGTATGACATGGAGATAGAGCATGTGAAAGGGAAGGAGAATGTGGTTGTAGATGCTCTCAGTAGACGGAGGCATTTGAGCATGGCTACTTTAGTGAGCACATATTTACAGAGCAGGATCCTTCAGCAGCTTCCTCTTGACAGTTTCTACATTGCAACCCGAGCAGAGATTGAGTCCCAGAGACCCCTTGAGGGGAAATTTGATAGTTTCTCACTAGAGGTAGATGGTCTTCTTAGGCACAGAGGTTGGATTTATGTTCCTAGAGATGGAGGCTTGAGGCAGGACATCTTGACAGAGGCACATCGTGCACCCTATTCAGCCCATCCTGGGGTGAAGAAGATGCACGCCACCTTGAGACAGTTATATCACTGGAGAGGACTTTGCAGGGACGTGGCTTAGTTTGTGTCATGCTGTTTAGAGTGCCAGAAAGTGAAGGCTGAGCATCAACATCCAGCTGGCCTTCTCTATCCTCATGCTATACCGGAGTGGAAATGGGACACCATTTCCATGGATTTCATTGTTGGGTTACCAATGTCGAGATATCACCACGATGCCATCATGGTCACGGTTGATAAATTGACAAAAGTAGCTCACTTTTCCCCAGTGAAGACCACCTATAAAGCTAGTGCAGTGGCACGTGTTTACTTGGATGAGATTGTCAGGTTGCATGGGATTCCGCGGAAGATCATTTGTGACCACGATCCTTTATACACTTTACATTTCTAGACTACCATGCAGTATGTTCTCGGGATGAAGATTAACTTTAGCACAGCTTATCACCCTGAGATGGATGGACAGACTGAGAGGGTGAATCAGATATTGGAGGATATGCTCAGGATGTATGTGATGGATCAGCAGTCTAAGTGGGAGGAGTATCTGTATCTTGTGGAATTTGCCTACAATAATAGTTTCCAGAGTTCTATAGGCATGGCTCCTTTTCAGGCCTTGTATGGTAGGGAGTGCAGGACACCCCTTAATTGGGATAGGTTGGAGGATAGAGTATCTCTTGGACCAGCTCTCTTACAGGACATGGAGTAGCAGGTAGTGTTGATCAGGTAGAGATTGCAGGAGGCACAGGATAGGCAGAAGAAGTACACTGATCAGCATAGAACCGAGCGTAATTTTGATGTGGGCATGAAGGTTTTCCTTCATGTTAGGCCACATAAGAGCCCGATCCATTATGGAAAAGGTTCTAAGTTAGCTCCTTGGTTCATTGGACCTTTTGAGATCTTGGAGCGTATCGGCCCGTTGGCCTACCGTCTAGCATTGCCACCCAGCTTGTCTCGCATACATGATGTGTTTCATGTTTCTGTTCTTAGGAGATATATCACAGATCCTTCTCATGTGCTGGATTGGACATCATTGCAGGTGCAGGATCAGGGATAGTTGATGGTGGAGCCCGTCCGTATCATAGATCGCAGGACCCTGGGCCTTCGAGGCAGAGAGATTGATCAGGTACGGGTGCAATGGGATAGATATGATGAGACTGCAGCCACTTGGGAGGATGCTACTACTTTACGAGTACAGTTTCCACATTTGTTCCAGTGACTTCCAGGAGGAAGTCGAGTCTAAGGGGAGGGGGATGTAGTGCCCACTTTCCTTAGACACTATTCAGATACTGATCCTGACACTATTAGTCACATTTTGGATATTATTATGTTTTGATTAGTATGATGGTTAGATGTTAGATCCTGGATTAATATTGATCTGGATTCAGATATTTTGCTTGAGGATCATTGAGACATTTTTATTATTATGTGGATGATGATATACTAGTTGACATGGACAGGTTATTGATGTTAATTTTAGACATGTGACATTGATTATTATGAATAGCTCTAGTATAGAAATCTATTGGATGATGATATAGTTACAAATTGAATTTTAATGATAAATATTGAATCTTGATATTGTTGTGATTCGGATTTAATGTTTATATATCATTTGGATGTTTTGATATGGCCACGAGGCCGAAGGAGGTATTTTTCATTTTGCAGGTTAAAAATCACAACAATGTCGGGGGACTGGAGACTAACCATATTGGAATTTAGTGTGAGTTCAACAAGGTCACCATGACAAATGTGTTTGATTGTGTGTTTAGTTGTTAGGATTTCCCATGGGGGGATTTCCATTATTGTGACCATAGGGGCATATGTGTGTTTTTATTATGTGTTCCCTTTTTAATTATTGTTGTGTGTATTTTATTTGTAATGTGCTTTTGTTTTAATTATTTTAAAGTGATAGTATTATGTGGGAGTCATATAGTTAAAATTTAATTAAATTAAATGGGATGTGGAATGTGAAATTAAATATTTTTGCCTTGGTTGAAAATGAAATTTGATTTATATATTTTATAACCTTATGGTAATTAAATAAATCTTATGCCAAAAGGTTGTCATAAATAAATGTCATAGAAGTTAATGCATTTTAGAAGAGTGTGTAAGTTACCAAGTATGGGTTGTGTAAGAGGTTGTAAGGCTGATTTTGGAAGGTCAAACACTCCTTCCTCTTTGAAATTCGAATTTGGCCTTGAAGGACAAATTTGGAGGCTTGTGGGACAAGTTAAACTTGTCCCACACCTCTCAAAAACCTCCACCAACCATGATTATAATTTTAGAGTCAAAAGCAACTTATTTTATTATGTTTTGGCATGATTTTATGAAAGAAGTGATTGCACTTACCTTACAAATTTTAAATGCATTTTCCTTTTGGGTATGGGTTGAGTTTGTGTATGTAAGTAATTTTGTCATTCACATTCATTGTGATGTATTTTCTTTTGATGTGATTTCATTTTGGGATGAGGAAAAATGATGTGGCATCCCACTTGGAATCCACATCATCCTCTTCCATCCTCTCCTTTAAAATGGAATTTCTTCCTCTTTTGGAGGTTGTTGAAACCTTGCCATTTGCTTCTTGGGGTCAATTTTTTTCTCTTACATTGGGAGCTTGTTCTTGTGGAAGGAGCTTGGACTGATTTGCATGCTTTGCATTTGCTGTTTTGGGACTGATTTGAGCAACAAGAATCTGTCTGTTTGAAAGCAAATCTCCATTATGGAGAGGTAGGCTCTAATTCTTTTAAATTTTTGTTTTCCCCTTCTTGCATGCAAAACATTGAATGGTATTGTGTTTGCATTCTTTGAGGGATGGGTAGAATGCCTAGGACATGGTGTAAAAAGAGAAGACTATGGGGTTTCAAATGGGGGGGCATAAGGAAATTGTCATTGGCATTTGTTCTTTGTGGAGGGAGTGTTGGTTTGGGATCCACCTAGGAAAGGAAATAGCTTGCATTTCCTACTTCTTGGGGGGGCATAAGGGATAAATTTGGGGGGGCATAAGGAGGGGTTGGGAGATATAAGGTTTATGGGATTTGATTGAGTTTATGGTGGGTTGCTTTTGGTGGATGCCCAATTCCAACATGGGAGGCATAAGGAGACCCCCATAGTTCTTGCTCTTGATTGGCTTGCTTGCTTGGAGAAGGAGCCTTTGTTTTGATTGAAATTGTTGTTGTAGTTGAGAACTACATCTTTTTGTTTGTGCATTTCATTGTGCATGTGAATGTATGTTATATGTGGAAGAAGCTATGTTGCCATGTGTTGTTTTATCATATTCCATTCCAATATGGTTGGGGCTCGGGGGCCGATGGGGAAAGATGGCTTCTATTTTCCCATTGGGTATCTTGGTTGGGTGGAGAGTGTTGCCTTTCCCCCTTCCTTGTTGTGATTAAAAGATAAAAGATGAAGAAATCAGCCTGCTGCTGTTTGGAGCTTGGAGAAATCAGTTTGACAGTCATTTCCTTTTTAGCAAGTTCATTGTAACCTTCCCACTTTGAAGTGGATGATTTGTATTGTTAATTGTAATGAGAAGACATCTTGTATTGAAATTAAAAGGTTGAAAGTGATAAGTGAATTGTAAAGAATTATTATTCCATACTGTGTTATGAGAAGAATGTGAAAGAAAGAAATATGTATTGTGCATTGTAATTTGAAATTCAAAGAAAGAGATAAACTGTTGAATCATTGTTGGAAATCAAATAAAGAATTACATTCCTTTCTCAAAATTTCATTGTTGTATTAGATCCAAGTTGCTGTTGTGAAATGAAAACTCTGCTTTGAAAGAGATTAAGAAATAGCATTGCCAGTAAATGTACTGTGTTTGAAATCAAAACTAGAGTTTAAACTTGAATATGAACTGTCAATTAATTGTTCGAATCAATCGAATGCCTTAGATAAGATTTGAAAATGCCTCCCCATATTTGGAAGATGCAAATTGGTTAATAAACTTGTTAGCAAATGATCTTTGTTTCTTTCTTTAATTCTGGCAATGAATTTCCATTAAAAAAATGTACAGTTCAGATTTTTAGTTAAAATTGAGAAAGGAAACAAAGTATTTTAGATGTATCAGGTCCTATTGAACCCACATTGAACTTCATATTTAAGAAAATATCTCAAAAACTCTATCAAATCCAATTTTAACTTCACAATCCAACTTACTGTCAAAAAACGTAAAAATTTACCAAATGCAACCCAATGTCCAAATTGGACCTTGAAAATATACTTAAATTTACCCATGACCAATTCCCAATGCTCAATTTACATGCTCAGAAGAAGAAATATCAAAATTGAATCAAATCTTATAAGTTGAAATTTGCCAGTTTTTAAATTATAAACCCTGCAGATCGATTTCTTAAAATTGACCCTTGAAACTTTACCAAATTCCAAAATTGATGATTTCTGTGCAAAGAGGACTCCGAGAGATTTCTGGAAAGTCCTCGTTTTCCTAAAATGGAGCTTCCTATCAAAAGTTATGGCCATTTGAAGTTTTACTTCAAAATGGCCATCCCAAACCAAAAATGAAATAATTCGACCTTAGAAAAAAAAAAAATTAATTTTTGAACTTTAGAAAAATTTCCAAAAAAAAGAAATTTCCGCGGCCCCCAACCAATCACGTGCTGACATGTGGTAGGGGGTGCACTGATCAAAATGGAAAACTTAACTTTTTGCCCTTTTGGAAAAATTTCACTTTTTCCTCCGCCGGCCCGCGGCCAATCACAAAGCGCCACGTGGCCATTTGAGCAAGTGCGGAGGCATGGAGGAAAATTTTCCTTTGGAAAATTGAGACTTTGGTTTTGGGAAAAATTTCAAATTTTTCCCCACGACCCGCTCGCCCACATCAATCACGTGATGACACGTGGCATTTGGGAAAATTTTCCCAATTTTCTCCCTATCCCCGCGGACCTCCAAGGGAAAATTTTCCCCTAAAACTCCGCACGGCCATAACTTGAGTTTTACAAGGAGTTAGGAGGACTTATTTATATGGTTGGAAAGGTGAGGAAATTTCCTATCCAATGAGCCTAGTTTAGAAAAGTTTTGATAAGTCTAAGTGTGTGAGAAATCTAGTTGAAGTTTAGGGCTTGATAGAGAGCAGGCCTGGTGATAAATTTCTCCCTGAACCTTAATAAAACTTGTAACCTCCAAATTGGAACCTAGTAAACTTGTTATAAGATAAAATTGGAAATCTTGTGTTTGGTTAATTATAATTTGTTCCGAAACCTATTTAGTTTCAAACTAGTGTCTTGCAACTTGGTTGTAGACTCTTCCTATAAAAAAAAAATTATTCCATAATTATTCCTAATTTGTTTCTTGGTCTCAAGTGGTAGTTGAAGTCGGCATCATAGAGCTCATCAAGTAACTCACCTAGAATCTCACCTTTCCAATTCACCTTGAGCTCACGTTACCAACTCACCTTGAGCTCTTATGGTAGCTTTATGTAAGCTCACCTTAGAGATTACCGAAAAGCTCACCTTGAGCTTGCATGGGAGCTCACCTAGGATCTTGGCTGGGAGCTCAGCAAAAAGCTCACCCAGGATCTCATCGAGCAGCTCAAATTGAGCTTTCCCAGAAAGTCACCTGATAGCTCACTTTTCTAGCTCACCTTGAGCTCACCTAGGAGCTCACCGAGTAGCGTGACTTGAGCTCATCGAGGAGCTCGTTAAGCAACTCACCTGAAAACTTACATAGGAGCTCACATTATAGCTGACCTTACCAATTCACATGGGAGCTTGCCTATCATCTCACCTTGCCAGCTCACCTTGAGCTCTATAAGGAGCTCACCCTGCCAACTCACCTTGAGCTCGTCTCGTAGCTCACCTCAGATTTTTTCAAGCAGCTTGCCAAGTAGCTCACCTGGGAGCTCACCTAGCTTACCTAGGAGCTCACCGAGTAGCTCGCCAAGTAGGGTTACTTGAGCTCACTTGTCAGCTCACTGAGCAGCTCGCTAAGGACCTCGCCAAGGAGCTCTCCTAGTAGCTCGCATGGGAGCTTGTCAAATAGCTCACCAAGTAGTTCACCTGGGAGATCTTCTAGGAGCTCACCGATAAGCTCGAGTTGAGCTCGCTTGGGAGCTCATCAAGTAACTCACTTGGGAACTCATCTAGGAGCTCTCTTGACAACTCACCTTGCTAACTCACCTTGAGCTTACCTTGCTAACTCATCTTGAGCTCACCTTGAGCTCATCTATTAGCTCGCATGTAAGCTCACCTCAGATATTACCAACAAGCTCACCTTTGAGCTTGCCTGGGAGCTAACATAGCAGCTCACCTAAGAGCTTGGCTTGGAGCTCGGTAAGCAACTCACCTAGGAGCTCATTGAGCAGCTTGACTTAAGCTTGCCCAGAAACTCACTTGGCAGCTCTCCTAATAACTCACCTTACCAGCTCACCTTAAGCTCACCCAGAAGCTCTCCGAGTATCTCAACTTGAGGTGAGGTCCCCTGTGAGCTGCTCGATGAGCTCACAATCGAGATCAACTCAACCTACTTAGTGAGATGCTTGATGAGCTCCCAGGTGAGCTATTAGGTGAGCTCCTAGGAGAGCTACTTGGTGAGCTACTCAACAAACTCTTAGGTGAGCTCCTAGGTGAGCTGTTAAGGGAGCTCCTAAGAGAGCTACTTGGTGAGCTACTCAACGAACACTGATAGGTGAGCTTCCATGTGAGTTTTCAAGTAAGCTGCTTGAAGAGCTCCTGGGTGAGATCAAGTTGAGCTGCTCGGCAAGCTCCTAGGTGAGCTCAAGGTGAGCTGGAAAGGTGAGCTATAAGGCAAGCTTCCAGGTGAGTTTTCGGGCAAGCTCAAGTTGAGCTACTCGATAAGCTCCTTGGTGAGTTGCTTGCAGAGCTCCTAGGTGAGCTACTCTATGAGCTCCCAAGTGAGCTCAAAGGTAAGCTTGTTGGTAATCTCTAAGGTGAGCTTACATGTGAGCTACCAGATGAGCTCAAGGTGAGTTGGCAAGGTAATCTCAAGTCAAGTTGGTAAAGTGAACTCAATCTGAGTTGGTAAGGTGAGTTATCACGTGAGTTCCCAGGTGAGTTCCTAGGTGAGTTACTCGATGAACTCCTAGAAGAGCTCCTAGGTGAGCTACTTGGTGAGCTTTTCAGAGAACTCCTAGGTGAGCTGCTAGGTGAGCTCCCAAGTGAGCTACTTTGCAAGCTCCTAGGTGAGGTTCTTGGTAAGCTCACAAGCGAGCTCAGGTTAACCTACTTGGTGAGCTACTCAGTGAGCTCCCAGGTGAGCTATTATGCGAGCTCCTAGGTGAGGTACTTGGTGAGCTCCTCAATGAATTCCGAGGTGAGCTACAAGAAGAGCTCAAGGTGAGTTGGCAAGGTGAGCTCGTTAGTGAGCTCAAAGTGAGCTGGCAAGGCGAGCTGATAGGTGAGATCCCATACGATTTGGCAAGGTGAGCTTTCAGGTGAGTTCCCATGTGAGTTTTTAGATGAGCTGCTTGATGAGCTCTTGGGTGAGCTCTAGTCGATCTACTCGGTGAGCTCTTGGGTAAGCTCAAGGTGAGATGGCAAGGTAGGCTGTCAGGCAAGCTCCCAGGTAAGTTTTTAGGAAATCTCAAGTCAAGCTACTCAACAAGCTCCTAGGTGATTTGTTTACTGAGATCCCAGCCGAACTCCTAGGTGAGCTACTCAGTGAGCTCCCAGGTGAGCTAAAAGGTGAGCTTATTGAAAATATTTGAGGTGAGCTTACATGTGAGCTACCAGATGAGCTCAAGGTGTGTTGGCAAGGTGAGCTCAAGGTAAGTTGGCAAGGTGAGCTACTTGGTGAGATGATTGGAAAGCTCCCAGAAGAGCTCCCAGGAAAGCTACTTGGCAAGCTGATCGGTGAGCTCCCAGAAGAGCTCCCAGGTGAGCTACTTGGCGAGCTATTAAGCAAGCTCCCACGTGAGCTGCTAGGTGAGCTCCCAAGTGAGCTGCTTGACGAGATCCTAGGTGAGGTCCATTACGAGCTACTCGGTGAGCTCACAAGTGAGCTCAAGTCAACCTACTCAGCTAACTACTCAGTGAACTCCGAGGTGAGTTGTTAGGTGAGCTCCCAGGCAAGCTACTTGCCAAGCTTCTTGACGAACACCTAGCACCTCACCTGGGAGATCGAAAAACATCTCGCCAAGTAGCTCACCTTGAAGCTCTTCTGGGAGCTCACCATTTAGCTCGAGTTGAGCTCGCCTAGAAGCTCGTTGAGTAACTCACCTGGGAACTCACCTAGGAGCTCACCTGATAGCTTTCCTTGCCAACTCACCTTGAGCTCATCTAGTAGCTCACATGTAATCTCACCTCAGATATTTTTGACAAGATCACCTTTGAGCTCACTTGGGAGCTCACCAAGTAGCTTACCTAAGAGCTCAGATGGGAGCTCAGCAAGCAGCTCACCTAGGAACTGGTTGAGCAACTTGACTTGAGCTTACCCAGAAACTCACCTGGGAGCTTGCCTAATAGCTCACTTTACCAGCTCATGTTGAGCTCACCCAGGAGCTCACCAAGTAGCTCGACTTGAGCTCCTCTCATGGGATCTTATCAAGTAGCTAACCCAAAAAATCACATGAGAGCTCACTTGACAGATCACCTTGCCAACTTACATGGGAGCTCACCTATCAACTCACCTTGTCAGCTCACGTTACCAACTCACCTTGAGCTCACTAAGGAACTCACCTTACCAACTCTCCTTGAGCTCATCTGGTAGCTCACCTCAGATTTCATCAAGTAGCTTACCAAGTAGCTCACCTAATAGCTTACCTGGGAGCTCACCTAACAGCTCACCTAGGATCTCACCGAGTAGCTCGCTAAGTAGGCTGACTTGATCTCACTTGTGAGATCACCAAGTAGCTCACCGAGGACCTTGCCTGGGAACCTGCCAAGTAGCTCCCTTGGGAGCTCTCCTAGTAGCTCACCAAGTAGCTCACCTAGGAGCTCTTCTGGGAGCTCGCTGATCAGCTCAAGTTGAGGTCACCCGAGAGATTGTTGAGTAACTCATCTAGGAGATCACCTAACATCTCACCTTTCCAACTCACCTTTAGCTCATCTGGTAGCTCACATGTAAGCTCACCTAGGAGCTCAACAAGCATCTCACCTAGGAGCTCATCGAGTAGCTCAACTTAAGCTTACCCATAAAGTCACCTTGGAGCTTGCCTGATAGCTTGCCTTGCCAGCTTACCTTGAGATTGTGCAAGAGCTTTCCTAGGAGCTCGCTGAGAAGCTCAACTTGAGCTTTCCTGGGAGATCGTCAAACAGCTTGGCCGAAAAATCACATGCGAGCTCACACAACAGATCACCCAGAAACTCACATGGGATATCACCTATCAGGTCACCTTACTAGCTCACCTTGAGCTTTTCTGGTAGCTCACCTTGGAGTTTATCGAGTAGCTCACTAGGTAGCTCACCTAGGAACTCACCTAACAACTCACCTGGGATCTCACCAAGTAGCTCGTCGAGTAGGTTAACTTGAGCTTGCTTGTGAGCTCACCGAGTAGCTCACCAGGGACCTCACCTGGGAGCTAGCCAAGTAGCTCAGTTGGGAGTTCACTAAACAACTCACCAAGTAGGTTGACTTGAGCTTTCTTGTGAGGTCACTTGTGACCTCACTGAGTAACTCACCGGGGACCTTTCCTGGGAGCTCACCAAGTAGCTCACCTAACAACTCACCTAGGAGCTCACCGAACAGCTCATAGAGTAGCTCGCCTGGGCGTTCTTCGTGGAGCTCACTGATCAGATCAAGTTGAGCTTGCCTTACTAACTCACCTTGAGCTTACCTTGCTAACTTTCCTTGAGCTCACCTTGCCAACTCACCTTGAGCTCATCTAGTAGCTCGCATATAAGCTCACCTAAGAGATTTTCGACAAGCTCACCTTCGAGCTTGCCTAGGAGCTCAGTTGGGAGCTCAGTAATCAGCTCTCCCAGGATCTCTTCGAGCAATTAAACTTGAGTTTTCCCAAAAACTCACCTAGGAACTCGCCTAAAAGCTCACTTTGAGCTCACCCAGGAGCTTGCTGAGTAGCTTGAATGGGAGTTCATCAAGCAACTTGCTTGAAAAATCGCATGGGAGCTCACCTTACAGCTCACCTTGCTAACTCACATGGAAGCTTGCCTATCACCTTGGATTGCTAGCTAGACTTGAGCTCGCTGAAAATCTCACATTGCCAAATCACCTTGAGTTCATTTGGTAGCTCACCTCAGAGTTCATCTAGCAGCTCGCCAAGTAGCTCACCTGGGAGCTCACCTGGTAGCTCACTTGGGAACTCACCAAGAAGCTCACCGAGTAGGTTAACTTGATCTCTCTTTTGAGCTCTCTTGTTAGCTCACCGAGTCACTCACAGGGGACCTCACCTGGGAGATCACCAAGTAGCTCGATTGGGAGTTCACCTAGCAGCATGCCTCAGAGCTCACAAATTAACTCACCTAGGAGATCTTCTGGGAGCTCACAAATCTGTTCAAGTTGAGCTTGCCTGGGAGCTCATCAAGTAACTCATATGGGAACTCTCCTGGGAGCTCACCTGATAGCTCACCTTGCCAACTCTCCTTGAGCTCACCTTGCCAACTCACTTTGAGCTCACCTTGATAACTCACCTTGAGCTCATCTGGTAGATCACATGTAAGTTCACCTCAGAGATTGCTGACAAACTCACCTTTGAGCTCATCTGGGAGTTCACCAAGTAGCTCACCTAGGAGCTCAGCTAGAAGCTTGGCAAACAGCTCACCCAGGAGCTCGTCGAGCAACTAAACTTGAGTTTACCAAGAAACTCACCTGGGAACTTGACTGATAGCTCACCTTGTCAGCTTACCTTGAGCTTGCCCAGGATCTCGCTGAGCAGCTCGACTTGAGCTCACCTGGGAGATCATCAAGTAGCTCACTGAAAATGTGCATGGGAGCTCACCTTACAGCTCACCTTGCTAACTCACATGGAAGATTACCTATCACCTCAACTTGCTAGCTCAACTTGAGCTCGCTGAAAAGCTCACCTTGCCAACTCACCTTGAGCTCATTTGGTAGCTCACCTCGGAGTTCATCAAGAAAATCACCAAGTATCTCACCTGGGAGCTCACCAAGAAACTCACTGAGTAGGTTAACTTGAGCTCTCTTGTTAGCTCACTGAGTCACTCACAGGGGACCTCACCTGGGAGCTCACCAAATAACTCACTTGGGAGCTCACCTAACAGCTCATCTAGGAGCTCACCAAATAGCTCACTTGGGAGCTCTTCTAGGAGCTCACTGATCTACTCGATTTAAGATTACCTAGGAGATCTTCAAGTAACTCACCTGGGAACTCTCTTGGGAGCTCACCTAATAGCTCACCTTGCCAACTCACCTTGAGGTCACCTTGCCAACTCACTTTGATCTCACCTTGCCAACTCACCTTGAGCTCATTTGGTAGCTCACATGTAAGTTCACCTCAGAGATTACAAATAATCTCACCTTTGAGCTTGCTTGAGAGTTCACCGAGAAGCTCACCTAGGAGCTCAGATGGGAGCTTGGCAAGCATCTTTTCCAGGAGCTCGTCGAGCAGCTTGACTTGAGCTTTCCTAGAAACTTGCCTGGGAGCTCACCTAACAACTCACCTTGCCAACTTGCCTTGAGCTCACCCAGGAGCTCACCGAGCATCTTAAATTGAGCTCACTCGGAAGTTCATCAAGTACCTCACATGAAAACTTGCATGGGAGCTCACCTGACAGCTCACACAGAAACTTAAATGGGAGCTCACCTATCAACTCTCCTTGAGCTTGCTGAGGAGCTCACCTTGACAACTCACCTTGAGCTCATCTGGTAGCTTACCTCGGAGTTCATTCAGAAGCTCACCAAGTAGCTCACCTAATAACTCGCTAGGGAGCTCATCGAGAAGCTCGCCGAGTATGTTGACTTGAGCTCATTTGTGAGCTCACTGAGCAGCTCACTAGGGGCCTCACTTGGGAGCTCACCAAGTGGCTCACTTGGGAGCTAGCCTAGCAGCTTACCTGGGAACTCACTGAATAGCTCGCCAAGTAGCTCACCTGGGAGCTCTTCTAGGAGCTTGCTGATCAGGTCTAGTTGAGCTCTCCCAAGAGCTTATCAAGTAACTCACCTAGAAGCTCACCTTGCCAACTCGCATTGAGCTCATGTTACTAACTCACCTTGAGCTCATCTGGTAGCTCACATGTAAGCTGACCTTAGAGATTACTGAAAAGCTCACCTTGAGCTCACATGGGAGCTCACCAAGGAGATCACCTAGGAGCTTGGCTAAGAGCTTGAAAAATAGCTCACCCAGGAGCTCGTTGAGTAGCTCAACTTGAGCTTACCCAGAAACTTGCCTAACTTCTCACCTTGCCAGCTCACCTTGGGCTCACCTAAGAGCTCACCGAGTAGATTAACTTGAGCTCACCTAGGGGCTCATTAGCCAGCTCACCTAAAAACTAGCATGGGATCTTGTGTTATAGCTCACCTTGGCAACTCACATGGGAGCTCGTGTATCATCTTGCCTTACCAGATCATTGAGGAGCTCACCCTGCCAACTCACCTTGAGCTCATTTGGTAGCTCACCTCAAATTTCATCGAGAAACTCACCAAGTAGCTTGCCTAGGAGCTCACCTAACAGCTTACCTAGGAACTTGCCTAACAGCTCACCTGGGTGCTCACTGAGTAGCTCGCCAAGTAGGTTAACTCGAGCTTGCTTATCAGCTCACTGAGTAGCTCGCTAGGGACCTCACTTGGAAGCTTGCCAAGTATCTCCCTTGGGAGATCACCTGGGATCTTGTCAAATAGCTCGCTAAGTAGCTCACCTTGGAGATCTTCTGGGAGCTCACCGATAAGCTCGAGTTGAGATCACTCGGGAGCTCATCGAGAAACTCACCCAGGAGCTTACCTGAGAACTCACCTTGCCAACTCACCTTGAGCTTGCCTTACATACTCACCTTGAGCTCATCCAGTAGCTTGTATGTAAGCTCACCTTAGATATTACTGACAAGCTCACCTTTGAGCTTGCTTGGGAGCTCACTGAGCAGTTCACCTAAGAGCTTAGTTAGGAGCTCGGCAAGTAGCTCACCCAGGAGCTCATTCAACAGATCAACTTGAGCTTTCCTAAAAACTCACTTGGGATCTCACCTGACAGCTCACCTTGCCACCTCACCTTGAGCTTTCCCAGGAGCTCACCGAGTAGCTTGACTTGAGGCGAGGTCCCTGGTGAGCTACTTGGAGAGCTCACAATCAAGATTAAGTGAACCTACTCAGCGAGCTACTTGGTGAGCTCCCAGGTGAACTATTAGGCAAGCTCCTAGGTGAGCTATTAGGTGAGCTCCTAGGTGAGCTACTTGGTGAGCTACTTAATGAACTCTGAGGTGAGCTACCAAACAAGCTCAAGTCAAGTTGGCAAGGTAGGATCCTTAGCAAGCTCAAGGCGAGATGATAATTTGAGCTGATAGGTGAGGTCCCATGTGAGTTTTTAATGTGAGTTTTTAGGTGAGCTACTTAATGAGCTCCTGGGTGAGCTCAAATCAAGATACTCGGTGAGGTCCTAGGTGAGCTCAATGCAAGCTAGAAAGGTGAGCTATCAGGTGAGCTCCCAGGTGAGTTTTTGAGCAAGCTCAAGTTAAGCTACTCAACGAGCTCATGGGTGAGCTACTTGAAAAGCTCCCAGCTAAGCTCCTAGGTGAGCTCAAAGGTAAGCTTGTTAGAAATCTTTGAGGTGAGCTTATATGTGAGCTACTAGATGAGCTCAAGGTGAGTTGGCAAGGTGAATTAGTAAGGTGAACTCAATCTGAGTTGGCAAGGTGAGCTGTCAGGTAAACTCCTAGGTGAGTTACTTGATGAGCTCCTATAAGCTCCCAGGTGAGCTACTTGGCGAGCTATTCAGTAAACTACAAGGTGAGCTATTAGGTGAGTTACCAAGTGAGCTACTTGGTGAGCTCCTAGGTGAGGTCCCCAACAAGGTGCTCAGTAAGCTCACAAGTGAGCTCAAGTCAACCTACTCAGTGAGCTGCTCAGTGAGCTCTGAGGTGAGCTCCCAAGCAAGCTGTTAGGCGAGTTCCCAGGTAAGCTACTTGGTGAGTTCCTTGAAAAACTTTGAAGTGAGCTACAAGATGAGCTCAAGGTTAGTTGGGAAGGTGAGCTCATCAGTGAGCTCAAGGTGAGTTGATAAGGTGAGCTAATAGGTGAGCTCCCATGTGAGTTGGCAAGGTGAGCTATCAGGTGAGTTCCCATAAGAGTTTTCGAGTGAGCTCCTAGAAGAGCTTTTAGGTGACCTACTTGGTGAGCTGATCCACGAGCTCGAAGAAGAGCTCCTAGGTGAGTTACCTGGTGAGCTATTTGGTGAGCTCCAAGGTGAGCTCTCATGTGATTTTCTAGGTGAGCTGTAAGGTGAGCACCCCGGTGAGTTTTCAGGTGAGCTACTTGATGAGCTCTCGGGTGAGCTCATGTTGAGCTGCTGGGGCAGCTCAAGGTGAGCTATTAAGGTGAGCTATCAAATGATCTCCCATGTGAGTTTCTAATTAAGGTCAAGTCAAGCTACTCGATAAGCTCATATTCAAGCTACTTACCGAGCTCCCAGCTGAGCTATTAGGTGAGCTACTTGGTGAGTGTTGTTGCAGACTCACAACAACCCTGGATGCAGATCAGGGTTCTAGGTTGATCACACTAGCATCTAGTGTGATTGCACAACATGGAAACCTCTCTCCAAGTGTGGGGACTTGTGAAACTGAGAGAGGAATCTCCAAATTAGAGGCTGGTTCCTCAAACTCCTCTGATTTAGATCTAATGCTTGCAAAACTACAGAGGTTAAGATCATAATCCTACTCTAACTTGCAAGGAGACAGGGGTAGAAATGTAAGAAATTGAAACTAACTAAAGATGGTGATGCACCAAAAGGAGTGGTGAAACATTTCTGTCAAGAAAATAGACACAAACCAGAGATTTGTAGCATGAAACATACATAGACTGATAAGATTTAACTTAGGATCTGAAATGAAGCAAATAATACAAACAAAGGACTGAAAACCATTCACAAAGCTTGCATTATCATTTCAAGTACCCAAATCACTGCATTACAACCTCAGAGAGGTAAAAAACTGTTACAATCTTTTGGAGAGGTCTGATTCTTACATCAACCACCTACTGGAGGTGAAAGAAGAAGTTACTATGTCAAAAATTGTTCCCCCTTCAGAAATGAGCCAAATCTGGCTTTTACATTGCATGGGTCGAGCCCAAGGGACAGAAAATGTACAAAAACATGAAAGCCCATCCCTTCTTGACTACAGGTGCATTAAAATGGCATGGGGGACCTTACAAACCCATACCCTATCATTTTGACTGGATTACAGGAGAATGCGACCCATTTTGCATTAAATTTGGTTGCTAAAATGTCACTTCTGGCCATGAACACGTGTCAGAGCTGTTTCTCAATTTTCTCTCTCTAG
Source organism: Taxus chinensis (assembly GCA_019776745.2). Taxonomy (NCBI): domain Eukaryota; kingdom Viridiplantae; phylum Streptophyta; class Pinopsida; order Cupressales; family Taxaceae; genus Taxus; species Taxus chinensis. Next base: position 211,611 of record CM034157.1, read on the forward strand.
ACTGCACCAAAATTCATGATTAACCCTAAAATCATGTAGATAATTTCATGAGATTTCCGTTGATATAAAGAACATGTAAATACGAGCTCTAGATCGAAAGATATGTCGATCTGAAGATTTAGGGCACAAAACAGGTGAAAACGTGTTTGAATTTCTTCCCGCGCTCTTCCACCTGGATGACACGTGGCATGCACTGATTGGATGTGTAATTATCTCTCCACTCTATCACGTGGGTTTTCGTACTTCATTGGACATGTGTCCTCTTTTTATTGGCTCAGGTCAGCTGGCTTTTCGCGCCCTTCACGTCATTTTGTCCCAGATGTCCCAGTGCTATTTGGGATAGAATCCTCCAATCCGCCCGAAATGGGCTTCCTTGTCCCTTATCTGCCAATGACACATGGCATAATCTGATTGGCTCTCAGCTTTTTTGGCTATCCAAATCCCACGCGTCCCTTTGTCCCAACTTTCCCAATAAGAAATTTCTCTATTTCGGGTGAACCGACCGGTTCGCGTCCTCCGTGCACTCACGGCCTAGATGTCCCGGTGCTAAAGTTCTCTATTTCAGCTGATCCGGGTGGTTCGCGTCCTTACGGCCTGAATGTCCTAAACTGTTTTGCTCAGTAGTTAGTCAATTTTTCTTCCTCCTTCGGCCGGATTGACTTCTCGCGCCCTGCACGTCCTTCTGTCCCAGATGTCCCTTTGCTAAAATTTTCCTTTTCGGCCGAACTGGCTGGTTCATGCCCTTCGCGTCCATTTGTCCCGGATGCCCCTTTGCTTTGCGGGCCACCTGGAGGCTTTTCGGCCGATCCACGCCTTGATGTCCCAAATGTCTTGACTTTGGCGAGGACTAGGACTTAGCCAATTTTCATGATTTTTCCTAGCCCAAGCTTATTTTCTGCAACTTTTTCACATTTTCTCAGAACTTGCTCTTTTGAACCTAGACAGGAGAGTTTAGAAAAATTTTGAGGGGACCCTAGAAACATGATTTTTGCCCTGAATCCGTTCATTTTTACTGGGGCTTGAGAATTCAATGCATGTTATCAAATCAACCCTGGGGGTGAATTTGGATAACAATTTGGCGACTCAGCGGGGATACCTGCCTTCTAGGTAGAAGATACTAGTTTCCTAAAGTAGTCCATTGGGCATGGAGTCATCAAATATTCTACTTAGAACCTCAACTGACTCGGAATGTGCAAGGAGGAAGATGAAATGTCACCTGATGAAAGCCAAGACTGCAAAACATCTCCATGGACAGCAAGCTATGCCAAAGCACTTAGGGAAAACAAAACTAACCTACAGCAAAATAATGTGCAAAAGCACTTGGAGGAAAGAAAATATAATCTAATATTTACAGAGGTAGTGAACTTCCCTCTAGAAGCAATGCTTGAGATAGATTCCATTGACTGGAATCTACAGTTCTTCACCCTCCAGTGAGGCTAATTGGAAAGCATTGATGTTCTTGCACTTTGTGACCACGTATGGGCCACTCCAAATGGCATCAAATTTTGAATGCCTTCCCAGTTTTTCTCTGTCCGCATCCCATTTCAACACTAGATCTCCAACTTGAAAAGGTCTATCCTTGGCCTTTCTATCAAAGGTCTTCTTGATCAAAGATTGATCCTTTTCCATTGCTTGAGATGCCTGATTTCTGATCTCTTGCAGCTCCATCAACTCTACATACCTCACCTCCATGGGCTCAAATTCAAGTAACTCCAGCTGCTTCATGAGTTCCAACGTTGGCAACTCAAGTGACATGGGCAAGATTGCCTCTCTTCCATAGACAAGTCTAAATGGAGAATTACCTGTGGATCTTTTGGGAGTGATCCTATCAGCCCATAAGGCTGATTTCAGTTTGGTATGCCAAGACCTCTGATTCTCATCAAGAGTCCTCCTAATGATCCTTAACAAGTTCTTGTTTGTAGACTCAGCCTGGCCATTACCCTGAGGGTAATAGTTCGATGAAGTGCTTAGGTAAATACCATTCTTGACAGCCCACTCAATCACCCTAGATCCAATGAATTCCAATGGATTATCAGAGATTATTGTGGCAGGTACACCAAATCTGGTTGTTATCCCCTCATAAAAGTCTAAGATGCTAGACTCATTCACCTCTTTGAGTGCTACTGCTTCTATCCATTTGGTGAAGTAGTCTGTGGCTGTCAAAATCCATTTGTGCCCTTGGCTTGAATTGGGATTAATGACTCCAATGAAGTACAAACCCCATTGCATGAATGGCTGGTCAACTGAGATTGGATGCAATGGAAGGGTATCAAACTTCTCTTTTCCTGTGAAGAATGTACAATTCTTACAACTCTTGATCCATGCATGACAATCACTGAAGATTTTAGGCCAATAATAACCAGCCTTCATGATTTTTAGAGTTGTCACTCTTGGTGAAAAAATGGCCACCAACTGGTCCATCATGGAACTCTTCTAATACCCTTTGAACTGACATGTGCTAATGCATCTCAGCAACACTCCATTCACATCTCTCTTGAACAAAACTCCATCAACAATGGAATATGGGACAGCCTGCAATCTGAAGTGTCTCCTTTGGGTCTTGTTCATTTCCGGAGGGCATAGACCTATGCCTAGGAAGTGCATAATACCTTGGGTCCAACAAGGAGTGGGGGCAGCATTATCTTCTTCTTGCTTGCCACTTGGCTCATGGCTGTCTTGAACTGTCAAAACAACCTCTTCTTCATTGCATACTTATTTTTGCTTCCCCAAAACCAGCTGCTCACACAATCCTTTCCCTCTTACCAGCTTGGTAATCTTGATCTCAATGTCATATTCCATGACACAGGTGATCCAACCTACCCTTTTCTCATTCAAATCCTTGTTGAGGAGGAAGTCCTTAACTCCAGCATGTGAGACCAGCAACTGGACCTTGTTGTTTGAGATTAAATGCTTGAATTTCTTCAAGCTTCTGATTACTGCAAGCACATGCTTCTTGATAAAAGAGTACCTCACGTCATAGTCATCTAGGCTCTGGCTGAAGAAGGTAACCGGCTGCTCATCATTATCCTTGTTCTGATGTACTAGAATGGTAGAAATAGTGTCAGCACCTCCAAATGCATAGAGGATGAAATCCTTGGAGAAGTCTGGGTTGATGAGAGTTGGTGCTTGAGATATAGCTTCTTTGATTGCTTCAAAAATCTCCTTGCCTTTTGCTGTCCACTTAAAATCCATGCTCTTCTTTAACATTTTGGTGATGGGCTTGACAAGGGCTGTAAAATCTGGGACAAACCTCCGAACAAAGTTTATCCTTCCCAAGAAACTTTGAAGATCCTTCTTGTGACTTGGCAATGGTAGTGCTCTTATGGCTTCAACCCTCTCTAGATCAATTGCCAGTCCCTCCCTTGAGACAATATGGCCAAGGAGATTTCCTTCATGTGCAAGAAAGATGCACTTCTTGGGATTCAAAGACACTCCAAACTTTCTACACCTCTGAAACACTTGCCTGAGGTGAAAGAGATGGTCTGCTGCATTCTTTGAGAAGACAGTGATATCATCTAGGTATACCAGCACTATCTTGTTGATCAAGCCTTTGAATGCCATGTCCATTGCCCTTTGAAAGGTGGCTCCAACATTTGATAGGCCAAATGACATTTTCCTGTAAGCATATGTGCCCCATTTGGTTGTGAAGGCTGTCTTGAACTGATCTTCCTCTCTCACCATAATTTGATTGTAGCCTGAGTAGCCATCAAGTAGTGAAAACCTTTCTGAACCAGCTACAACCTGCAATATTTGCTCCATGGAAGGGAGTGGATAATGATCCTTGAGAGAGGCTCTATTGAAATCTCAGAAGTCGACACACAACTTGATCTCTCCATTCTTATTTCTGACTGGGACTAAGTTGGCAACCCAACTTGAGTGTTTGATGGGGAAGATGATACTGGCCTCAATAAGCTTGCTTAACTCTTTTCTCATGAGAGGTTCGATATGGGGATTCACTGGCCTTTGCTTTTGCCTGACAGGCTTGGATTCCGGATCCAGCTCAATAGTATGTTGTGCCAACTTTGGGTTGAAACCTCTTAGATCTTTGTAAGTCCAAGCAAAGACATCTGGGAACTCTTGAAAAAGCTGAACAAAATTAGATTTCTCTTGTGAGGTACTTACTTTGCCAATCTGCAATGTTTTGCCTTCTTCCACTAAAATAGGCTCTGAATCTTCACCCTTTACTTGAATGTTCACTTTCTCCTTCCGGAATTGATCATTCGGGTTGAAGATTGACTCCAAGGTTATGAGGCCTTTTGGTAATTTGTTAGTCCTCAGCTACACCACTTGGTCACCATACTACTGATGCAGCTTGTCTTGATTCCTAGCAGAGAACTCAGCTTCTTGCAAGAAATGGATGATTTGCTGGTCATTTTCAAACACTTGCCAACTGACATTGTTATCCGGCACTGAAGGCCTCATAATCACGTGGATGTTTGGCCGTACCTTGTCTTAATGAATGCTTTCCACAATTTCAAAGGCTGCCCCTACTGCTGCAAGCTTGTCAGTAGCTTGATTCTCTTTCCTAGGAATGGATTTGATGCCAAAAGCCTCAAAATCTTCAATAAGATCCCATACCTGATTTTTGTAGTTCTTCAACAGATCATTTTTGGCAGCATTTTTTCCTTTGACTTGGTTTACAATCAGCTCACTATCACCGAATACTTGTAAATTCCTGATGCCTTTCTTCATTGCCCAGTGTAGTCCATGAATTAAGGCTTCATACTCAGCCATGTTGTTTGAACAGGAAAACTGGAAACGGAAGGCTGAGTAATACTTTATACCTTGCGGTGAAACGAGCATAGCTCCTCCTCCTACACCTTGTCTACTCCTTGACCCATCAAAGAACAATTTCCATACTTCATTCTTGTCTTTGTGATCCGGCTTGGTGATGTTGGGGAGAGGTTGATTCTCTTCATGTAAAAAATAAACTCCTAGCGCAGATTCTTCTACTTCTTGATAGGGATCAAAATCATGTATCTTGTTTTCCCATTCATCAAGAGTTAGATCTGGGATGCTTCCAATCTTGGTGTCAGCCTCATCAGTGCTAGGGTGATCTTCTTGGTCAAATGCTAAGCAATTGGCATTAATCTGACTTGGAGTGTAAGGCTCAATATGGAAGTTTGCAATAGGTTTAGACCTAATTGTAGCCTTAGTTCCATACCTTGTTCTAAACAGCATGTGAGACCAATCCGCCGAAAGATAGCCTCCAATTTTAGTAGTGAAGTCTCTTGAAAAGCACAATGCAAAGAGTGGTGGAAGGTCTATGACTGATACATCTTGTAAAACAACAACATTTGGACATGCATGTAAGGTAAGACTCAAATTTCTAATCACTCCAACTGTTGCTATGGATGTCCCATCTAGCTATACTACCCCTTTAGATGTTATTTCATACTAGAGCCCTAGCTGATCAGCTATTTGTTTAGGCATTACTGAGCTACTTGCCCCAGAGTCTATCATGAAATTATGTACTAACTGATTTCCAATGATTAATGAAATATAGAAAGGAGGGGGCTTCAACATTTTACCTTGTTGCCCTCCATGAATTCCTTTAGGTTGGGCAGCATTTGTAAGCACTTTGTCTTGCATCTAAACTTGCTGATTTGAAGTTGGTCAATCCTTCATGGTAGCTTACAGCAGATCTCTTTGGCCTGGGATAGATAGGGATTCCCACATTGATATGTTGACGTTTGTCTTCTTCATGTGATCAATGATACTGAATGGTGATGAAGGATCTCTCTGTTGTCCCTTGGTTTGCACATTCACTCCTTGCATGTGGGCAACAATAGCTAGCATTTGAGTTGGCCTAGGGGCTGTTCTTGGCTGCCCTTGTGCATTTGAAACTGGATTTTGCTTGCCAATCATTTGTGGAGCCGTGAAAGGTTGTGGATTGGCTGGGGCTAATGGCTGTTCTTCACCCAAATTTCTCCTCTTTGACCTTGTGTTGGCTGCAACACCTTGAGAAACTACTTGATTCATGCCACAGAAATCTTTTGCTTGCCAGTTCACCAATGTGGTGTCATTTGGGGCTGATTGCTGTTAGAATGTTTCTTGTTGTTGGCTATTTCCTTGAATGCTCTCACCCTCCACACCAGTAGTTGTCACCATCAATGCTTGATTGAGAGCACCATTGAAGCACATGGATTGGTTATGAGGCTTGTTGCATGGAAAGCACCAATCATATTCCTGAGCAATGTTGTTCTGTGTTAGCACTAATGCCTTAGAGGAGCTATGGCATTTGGGTTATAGGGATGGAATGGTCTATTGGCAGGAGGCCTTGTTTGATTCATATTTGTAGCTGGATTAGGTGGTCTTTGTGGTTGGTATGGCTACCTATTAGGCTGAGCTTGGGGTTGATAAGAAGGTCTAAAACCTTGGGCTTGTTGCCTCTTGAGAGTAACTAGCTCATTGCCTAGGTTTTGCAATTGCTTCATAACCTCTTGAAGCTCATTTGGGGCACTTGGAGATGAAGTGGAAGCTTCATTTGAACTTTGATTTCTAGGAGTGGGAGAAGGAGCCAAATTAGGTGCTTGACTAGTGTTTGGGCTCTCTAAACTTGGAAACAATGGCATGGGATGTCTAGGGGCAAGTTTGCTAGCTTGGATTAAACAATTTTCAGCCCTAATGGCAATGCTATAAGCCATAGGGATAGTTATGCCTCCAATGGACTGAATCAACATAGAAATATCAGAATTAAAAGCTTTGAGATAGTATAGAAAAGCACCTTCTGCTGTTGGCTTGACTGCCACTGGAATCCTTTCCCAAGTCTTTAGAAATCTAAAGTTGAAATCGGTCAGCTGCTCATTGGGAGCCCTCTTGATGGTTGTCAGCTGCTCCAAAAGAGACAAGTTGTCTCCCTTCTCTCCGAATTGCTCATGAAGTGCAATACATAGCTGATTCCAGTTTGTGATAGAACCAGCTCCAAGGCTCCTAAACCATTGTAATGCTTTACCCTTGAAGGAAGATGCGAGTAACTTGACAGCCACTTTCATTTCATCAATTTCATGGATTGCACAAAGGTTAGCAATATCTTTAACATGATCACCTGGAGTAGTCTTATTTTCTCTGGTGAAGTAGGGAATGTTCTTCAAGGCTGCAATAGGAACTGGATGTTGCGCATTGAGAGCAAGTGGGCTGCTGCCTATGAAGTTGACATAGGGATTGTTTTGTGCCATTCTAATTGGTCTTAAAACCATCGTATACTGAATGAAAGGCCTATCAAGTGGAGAAGTTGAGAGAGTTCTATTTGGTGGAGATGGATACCTTTGAATCCTTCTTCCTCTTTTCCTTCTTCTTGGAGATAGTTGCAGGTATTCAAACAACACTTCTTCTTCCCCAACTCTTGACCTTGTGGTTCTTCTCATAAGTTTTCAGGCTTGCACTGCTGAAACCAATTGATTTTTTCCCTTGGAGTCACCAGATATGTAAATAATAGCTCTTTTTAAGCAAGAAAAATGTAACAGATGCACATCAAATTTGCTGCAATAAAAATGAGACCTCTAAGTCCCACCGGGCATGCCAAAACTGTTGTTGCAGACTCACAGCACCCTTGGATGCAGATCAGGGTTCTAGGTTGATCACTCTAGCATCCAGTGTGATTGCACAACATGGAAACTTCTCTCCAAGTGTGGGGACTTGTGAAACTGAGAGAGGAATCTCCGGATTAGAGGCTGGTTCCTCAAACTCCTCTGATTTAGATCTAATGCTTGCATAACTACAGAGGTTAAGATCCTAATCCTACTCTAACTTGCAAGGAGACAGGGGTAGAAATGCAAGAAATTGAAACTAACTAAAGATGGTGATGCACCAAAAGGAGTGGTGAAACATTTCTGTCAAGCAAATAGACACAAACTAGAGATTTTCAGCATGAAACATACACAGACTAATAAGATATAACTTAGGATCTGAAATGAAGCAAATAATACAAACAAAGGACTGAAAACCATTCACAAATCTTGCATTATCATTTCCAGTATCCAAATCACTGCATTACAACCTCAGAGAGGTAAAAAACTGTTACAATATTTTGGAGAGGTCTGATTCTTACATCAACCACCTGCTGGAGGTGAAAGAAGAAGTTGCTATGTCAAAAATTGTTCCCCCTTCAGAAATGAGCCAAATCTGGCTTTTACATTGCATGGGTCGAGCCCAGGGGACAAAAAACATACAAAAACATGAGAGCCCATCCCTTCTTGACTACAGGTGCATTAAAATGGAATGGGGGACCTTACAAACCCATACCCTATCATTTTGACTAGATTACAGGAGAATGCGACCCATTCTGCATTAAATCTGGTCGCTGAAATGTTACTTCTAGCCATGAACACGTGTCAGAGCTGTTTCTTGATATTATCTCTCCAGACTACACCAAAATTCAAGATTAACCCCTTAATCATGTAGATAATTTCATGAGCTTTCCGTTGATATAAATAACGTGCAAATCCAAGCTCTGGATCAAAAGATATGTTGATCTAAAGATTTAGGGCACAAAACAGGTGAAAACGTGTTTGAATTTCTTCCCACGCTCTACCACCTGGATGACACGTGGCATGCACTGATTGGATGTGTAATTCTCTCTCCACTTTATCCCATGGGTTTTCCTACTTCATTAGACACGTGTCCTCTTTTGATTGGCTTGGGTCAGCTAGCTTTTCGCGCCCTTCGCGTCATTTTGTCTCGGATGTCCCAGTGTTGTTTGGGACAAAATCCTCTGATCCGCCTGAAATGGGATTCCTTATCCCTTATCTACCGATGACACATGGTGTAATCTGATTGGCTCTCGGCTTTTTTGGCTATCCACGTCCCACGCATCCCTTTGTCCTAACTATCCCAATACGAAATTTCTCTATTTCGGGCGAACCGGCCGGTTCGCATCCTCCGCGCACTCATGGCCCAGATGTCCCAGTGCTAAAGTTCTCTATTTCAGCTGATCCGGGCGGTTCGTGTCCTTATGGCCCAAATTTCCCAAATTGTTTTGCTCAGCAGTTAGTCAATTTTTCTTCCTCCTTCAGCCATATCAGCTTCTCGCGCCCTGCGCGTCCTTCTGTCCCAGATGTCCCTTTGCTAAAATTTTCCTTTTTGACCGAACCAGCCGGTTCACGCCCTTCACATCCATTTGTCCCGAATGCCCCTTTGCTTCGCGGGCCACCTGGAGGCTTTTCGGCCGATCCACGCCTTGATGTCCCAAATGTCCCGACTTTTGCGAGGACTAGGACTTAGCCAATTTTCATGATTTTTCCTAGCCCAAGCTTATTTTCTGCAACTTTTTCACATTTTCTCAGAACTTGCTCTTTTGAACCTAGACAGGAGAGTTTAGAAAAATTCTGAGGGGACCCTAGAAACATGATTTTTGCCCTAAATCCATTCATTTTTCCTGGGGCTTGAGAATTCAATGCATGTTATCAAATCAACCCTGGGGGTGAATTTGGATAACAGTGAGCTCAAAGGTGAGCTTATTGGAAATCTCTGAGGTGAGCTTACATGTGAGCTACCAGATGAGCTCAAGGTGAGTTGGAAAGGTGAGCTCAAGGTGAGTTGGTAAGGTGAGCTTAAGGTGAGTTGGTAAGGTGAGATATCAGGTAAGCTCCCAGGTGAGTTCCTAGGTAAGTTAGTCGATGAGCTCCTGGAAAATCTCAACTCGAGCTAATCAGTGAGCTCCTAGGTGAGCTACTTAGTGAGCTTCTCGGCGAGCTCCCAAGAAAGCTCCCAAGTGAGCTACTTGTAGAGCTCCCATGCGAGGTCCCTGGCGAGCTACTCAGCAAGCTCCAAGGAAAGTTGTTAGGTGAGGTCCTAGGAGACCTAATTGGCGAGCTTCTTGATGAAATATGAGGTGAGCTACCAGATGAGCTCAAGGTGAGTAGGTAAGGTGAGATGATAGGTGAGCTCCTATGTGAGTTTCTAGGTGAGTTGATAGGTGAGATCGCATGTGATTTTTCAGGTGACCTACTTGACAAGCTCCTGGGTGAGCTCAAGTCGAGTTGCTCAGCGAGCTCCTGGGTGAGCTCAAGGTGAGCTGGTAAGGTGAGCTATTAGGTGAACTCCCAGGTAATTTTTTGGGTAAGCTCAAGTCGAGCTGTTGGAGAGCTGCTTGCCGAGCTCCCATCCAAGCTCCTAGGTGAGCTACTCAGTGAGCTCCCAGGTGAGCTGGTTGGTGAGCTCCTATGCGAGCTTAAAGGTGAGCTTGTCAGCAATCTCTGAGGTGAGATTACATGCAATCTACTAGATGAGATCAAGGTGAGTTAGCAAGGTGAGTTGTTAGGTGAACTCCTAGGTGACTTACTTGACGAGCTCCTTAGCGAGCTCAACTTGAGCTAATCAGCGAGCTCCCAAAAGAGCTTCTAGGTGAACTACTTAGTGAGTTGTTAGGTGAGCTCCCAAGTGAGCTACTTGGTGAGCTCCCATGTTAGGTCCCCAGTGTGCTACTCATCGAGCTCACAAGTGAGCTCAAGTCAATCTACTCGGTGAGTTACTCGGTGAGCTCCCAAGTGAGCTACTTGGTGAGCTACTCGATCAACTCCCAGGTGAGCTACTAGATGAGCTTAAGTTGAGTTGGAAAGGTGAGCTCCTCAGCAAGCTCAAGGTAAGCTGATAATGTGAGTTTTTGGGTGAGATGTTTGATGAGGCTCTCAGGTGAGCTCAAGTCAAGCTGCTCGTTAAGATCTTGGGTGAGTTGGTAAGGTGAGATGTCAGGCAAGCTCCCAGGTGAGTTTCTGGGAAAGCTCAAGTCAAGCTACTTGATGAGAACCTAGGTGAGCTACTTGTCGAGCTCCTAGGTTAGCTACTCAGTGAGCTCCTGGGTGAGCTCAAAGGTGAGCTTGTTGGCAATCTTTGAGGTGAGCTTACATGTGAGCTACCAGATGAGCTCAAGGTGAGTTGGTAAGGTGACCACAAGGTGAGCTGGTAAGGTGAGCTTTCAGGTAAGCTCATAGGTTAGTTCCTAGGTAAGTTACTCGATGAGCTCCCAAGTGAGCTCAACTCGAGCTGATCGGTGAGCTCCTAGAATAGCTCCCAAGAGAGCTACTTGGTGAGCTATATGGAAAACTTCTAGGTGAGTTGCTAGGTGAGCTCCCAAGTGAGCTACTCTACGATCTCTGAGGTGAGGTCCCCATCAATCTACTCGGTGACCTGACAAGTGATCTCAAGTCAACCTACTTGGTAAACTGCTTAGTGAGCTCCCAGGTGAGCTGTTAGGAGAGCTCCCATGTGAGATGTTAGGTGAGCTTACAGGCAAGTTACTTGGTGATCTACTCAAAAAACTCTGAGGTGAGCTACTAGATAAGCTCAAGGCAAGTTGGCAAGGTGAGCTCCTCAGTGAGCTCAAGGTGAGCTAGCAAGGTGAGCTCCCATGCGAGTTGGCTCGATGAGCTCCTGGGTGAGCTCAAGGTGAGCTGGCAAGGTGAGTTGTCAGGTGAGCTCCCAGGAAAGTTTCCAGGCAAGCTCAATTTGATCAACTCGACGAGATCCTTGGTGAGCTACTTCCCAAGCTCCCAGCTGAGCTCCTAGGTGAGCTACTAGATGAGCTTCGAGGTGAGCTCAAAGGTGAGCTTGTCAATAATCTCTAAGTTGAGCTTACATGCGAGCTACCAGATGAGCTCAAGGTGAGTTGGCAAGGTGAACTCAAGGCAAGTTGGCAAGGTGAGCTCAAGGTGAGTTAACAAGGTGAGCTTTTAGGAAAGATCATAGGTGATTTCCTAAACGAGTTACTCGACTAGCTCTCGGGCAAGCTCAACTCGAGCTAAATGGTGAGCTCCTAGAAGAGCTACTTGGCAAACTTCTAGGTGAGCTATTAGGTGATCTCCCAAGTGAGCTACTTGGTGAGCTCCCAGGTGAGGTCCCCGATGATCTCCTCGATGAGCTCAAAATTGAGCTCAAGTCAACCTACTCAATGAGCTACTCTGTGAGCTCCCAGGAAAGCTGGTAGGTGAGCTACTCAATGAACTCCAAGGTGAGCTACCAGACGAGCTCAAGGTGAGTTAGCAAGGTGATCTCCTTAATGAACTCAAGGTGAGATGGCAAGGTGAGCTGATAGGTGAGCTCCCATGTGAGTTTTTAGGTGAGCTGATTGATGAGCTCCAGGGTGAGTTCAAGTCAAGTTGCTCGATGAGCTTCTGGGCGAGCTACAGGTGAGTTGGCAAGGCGAGCTATCAGGTGAGCTCCCAGGTGACTTTCCGGGTAAGCTCAAGTTGAGATGCTTGATGGGCTCCTAGGTGAGATTTTTGATGAGCTCCCTGCCAATCTTCTAGGTGAGCTACTCTTTTAGCTCTCATGTGAGATCAAAGGTGAGCTTATCGGTAATCTCTGAGGTGAGCTTACATGTAAGCTACTAAATGAGCTCAATGTGAGTTGGAAAGGTGAGCTCAAGGTGAGTTAGTAAGGAAAGCTGTCAGGTGAGCTCCTAAGAAAGTTACTCAAAGGCAAGCTGTTCGGTAAGCTCCCAAGTGAGCTATTTGGTGAGCTCCTAGGCGAGGTCCCCGGTGAGCTGTTCGAGTTGCTGACAACTGAGCTCAAGTCAACTTACTCAGTGAGCTGCTCGGTGAGCTCCCAGGTGAGCTATTAGGTGAGCTCCAAGGTGAGCTACTCGAAAAACTCTAAGGCAAGCTACCAGATGAGCTCAAGGTGATTTGGCAAGGTGAGCTACTCATTGAGCTCAAGGTGAGTTATCAAGGCAACCTGATAGGTGAGCTCCCATCTGATTTTTTGGGTGAGCTGTCAGGAAAGCTCCCATGTGAGTTTTTGAGTGAGCTACTTGACAAGCTCCTTGATGAGCTCAAGTCAAGGTACTCAACGAGCTCCTAGGTGAGCTCAAGGTGAACTGGAAAGGTGAGCTATTAGGTGAGTTCCCAGGTGAGTTTCCAGGTAGGCTCAAGTTGAGTTACTCAATGAGTTGTAGGGTGAGTGACTTACCAAGCTCCCACTCAAGCTCCTAGGTTAGATACTTGGTGAGTTCCTAGGCGAGCTCAAAGGTGAGCTTGTTGGAAATCTCTGAGGTGAGCTTATATGCGAGCTACCATATGGGATCAAGGTGAGTTGGTAAGGCGATCTCAAGGCGAGTTAGTAAGGTGAGTTGTCAGGTGAGCTCCTAGGTGAGCTTAAGGCGAGCTGCAAAGGTGAGCTCCTTAGTGAACTCAAGGTGAGCTCCCATGAGGATTGGCAAAGCAAGCTATCAGGTGAGATCTCATGTGATTTTTTAGGTGAGCTGCTTGACGAGCTACCAAGTGAGCTCAAGTTGAGCTACTTGGTAAGCTCCTGGGTGAGCTTAAGGTGAGATGTCAGGAAAGCTTCTGGGAAAGCTCAAGTTGAGCTACTAGATGAGCTCATGGGTGACCTTTTTGTTGAGCTCCCAACCAAGGTCCTAGGTGAGTTGATCAGTGAGCTCCCATGTGAGGTCAAACATGATATTGTCAGTACTCTTTGAGGTGAGCTTACATGTGAGCTACAAGATGATCTCAATGTGAGTTGGTAAGGTGAGATCAAGGCAAGTTGGCAAGGTGAGGTGAAGGCGAGTTAGTAAGGCAAGCTGTTAGGTGAACTCCCAGGTGAGTTCCTAGGTGAGTTACTCGATGAGCTCCCTGGTGAGCTCAACTCGAGCTAATCAGAGAGCTCCCAGAAGAGCTTCCAGGTGAGCTACTTTGTGAGCTATTCAGTGAACTCTCAGGTGAGTTACTAGGTGAGCTCCTAAGTGAGCTACTTTGTGAGCTCCTAGGTGAGCTCCCTTGGTGAGCTCAAGTCAACCTACTCGACGAGTTGTTTAGTGAGCTCCTAGGTGAGCTGTTAGGTGAGTTCCCAGGTGAGCTATTAGGTGAGCTCCCAGGTGAGCTGTTAGGTGAGATCCCAAGTGATCTACTTAGGGAGTTGCTCAATGAATTCCAAAGTGAGCTACTAGATGAGCTCAAGGTGAGTTGGCAAGGTGAGCTCCTCAGCAAGATCAAGGTGAGTTGATAGGTGAGCTCTAATATGAGTTGGCAATGTGAGATATCAGGCAAGCTCTCGTCTGAGTTTTTAGGTGAGCTGTTTGACGAGCTCTCAGGTGAGCTCAAGTCAAGCTACTCAGTGAGCTCCTAGATGAGCTAAAGGTGAGCTATCAGGTGAGCTCCCAAGTGATTTTTTGGGTAAGCTCAAGTCGAGCTACTTGATAAGATCCTGGGTAAGCTACTTGCCAAGCTCCTAGCCAAGCTACTTGGTGAGCTCCTAGTTGAGCTCAAAGGTGAGCATTTCGGTAATCTTTGAGATGAGCTCAAGATGAGTTGGCAAGGTGAGCTCAATGTGAGTTGGCAAGGTGAGCTCAAGGTGAGCTCAAGGTACGCTCAAGACGAGCTCAAGGTGAGCTCAAGGCGTACTCAAGGTGAGCTCAAGGTGAGTTGGAAATGTGAGCTATCAGGCGAGCTCCCAGGTGAGATCCAAGGTGAGTTACTCAACGAGCTCCTGGGTGAGCTCAACTCGATCTGATCAGTGAGCTCCTAGAAGAGGTCCTAGGTGAGCTACTTGGTGAGATGTTCGGTGAGCTCCCAGGTGATCTACTAGGTGAGCTCCAGGCAAGCTACTTGGTGAGCTCCTAGATGAGGTCTCTAATGAGCTAGTAAGTAAGCTCACAAGCAAGATTAATTCAACCTACTCGATGAGCTGTTCGATGAGTTCCCAGGTGAGCTGTTAGTCAAGCTCCCAGGTGAGATACTTGGAGAGTTGCTTGAAAAACTTTGAGGTGAGCTACCAGATGAGCTCAAGGTGAGTTGGCAAGGTGAGCTTCTCTGTGAGCTTCAGGCGAGCTGGCAAGGGGAGCTGATAGGTGATCTCCCATGTAAGTTAGTAAGGTGAGCTATCAGGCAAGCTCCCATGTGAGTTTTTAGGTGAGCTGCTTGACGAGCTCCTAGGTGAGCTCAAGGTGAGATGGCAAGGTGATCTATTAGGTGAACTCCCAGGTGAATTTTCATGCAAGCTCAAGTTGATCTTCTCCACAAGCTCCTGGGTGAGATGCTTGTCGAGCTCCCAACTGAGCTCCTAGGTGAGCTACTCGGTGAGCTCCCAGGAGAGGTCAAAGGTGAGCTTGTCTGCAATCTCTGAGGTGAGCTTACATGCGAGCTATCCAATGACCACTAGGTGAGTTGGCAAGGCAAGCTCAAGGTGAGTTGGCAAGGTGAGCTCAAGGAGAGTTAGTAAGGTGAGTTATCAGGAGAGCTCCCATGTGAGTTCCTAGGTGAGTTACTCAATGAGTTCCTAGACGAGCTCAACTCGAGATGATCGGTGATCTATCAAAAGATCTCTTAGGTGAGCTACCTGGTGAGCCATTAGGTGAGCTGCTAGGTGAGCTCCGAAGCAAGCTACTTGGTGAGCTCCTAGGAGAGGTCCCCGGTGAGCTACTCGGTGAGCTCATAAGTGAGCTCAAGTCATCCTACTCGATGAGCTACTCGGTGAGCTCCCAGGCGAGCTGTTAGGTGAGCTCCTAGGCAAGCTACTTGGCAAGATACACGACGAACTCTAAGGTGAATTGGCAAGGCAAGCTGATAGGTGAGATCCCATGTGAGTTAGCAAGGTGAGCTATCAGGAAAGCTCCCATGTGAGTTTTAAAGTGAGCTTCTTGATGAGCTCTCTAGAGATCTCAAGTCAAGCTACTCCACGAGCTCCTAGGTAAGCTCGCAAGGTGAGCTGTCAAGAGAGCTATCATGTGAGCTCCTAGGTGAGTTTTAAGGTGAGCTACTTACCGAGATCTGAGCCAAGCTCCTAGGTGAGCTGCTGGGTGAGCTCTCAAGTGAGCTCAAAGGTAAGCTTGTCGGTAATCTCTGAGGTGAGTTTACATGCAAGCTACCAAACTAGCTCAAGGTGAGTTGGCAAGGTGAGCTTAAGGTGAGTTAGTAAGATGATCTGTCAGGTGAGCTCTTAGGTGAGTTCCCAGGTGAGTTACTCAACGATATTCTAGGTGAGCTCAACTTGAGTTGATCGGTGAGCTCCCAAAAGAGCTCCCAGGTGAGCTACTTCGGCAAGCTCCCAGGTGAGCTGCTAGGTGAGCTCCCAAGCTAGCTACTTGGTGAGCTCCTAGGTGAGGTCCCTAGTGAGTTGCTCGATGAGCTCACAAGTGAGGTCAAGTTAACCTACTCGGTGAGTTACTCGACAAACTCTGAGGTGAGCTACTAGATGAGCTTAAGGTGATTTGGCAAGGTGAGCTCCTCACCGAGCTCAAGGAAAGTTGATAGGTGAGCTCCCATGAGAGTTGGCAAAGTGAGCTGTTAGGTGAGCTCCCATACAAGTTTTTGGGTCATTTGCTTGATGAGATCCCGGGTGAGCTCAAGTCGAGGTACTTGGTAAGAACCTAGGCAAGCTCAAGGTGAGCTGGCAAGGTGAGCTCCTAAGTGAGTTTCTAGGCAAGCTCAAGTTGAGCTGCTCGATGAGCTCCTAGGTAATCTACTTACCGAGATCCTAGCTGATCTCTTAGGTGAGCTTCTCGGTGAGCTCCCAAGTGAGATCAAAGGTGAGCTTATCGGTAATCTCTAAGGTGAGCTTACATGTGAGCTACCAGATGAGCTGAAGGCAAGTTGGTAAGGTGAGCTCAAGGTGAGTTGGAAAGGTGAGCTATCAAGTGAGCTCCCAGGTGAGTTCCTAGGTTAGTTACTCGACGAGCTCCCGGGAGAGCTCAACTCGAGCTGATCGGTGAGCTCCCAGAAGACCTCCCAGGTGAGCTACTTGGCAAGCTATTCGACAAGCTCCCAGGCAAGCTGCTAGGTGAGCTCCCAAGTGAACTACTTGGTGAACTCCTAGGTGAGGTCCCCAGTGAGCTACTCGGTGAGCTCACAAGCAAACTCAAGTCAACCTACTTGACGAGCTACTTGGTGAGCTCCCAAGTGAGCTATTAGGTGAGCTGCTCGATGAACTTGAAGGTAAGCTATAAGATGATCTCAAGGTGAGTTGGTAAGGTGAGCTCCACAGTGAGCTCAAGGCGAGCTGATAGGTGAGCTCCCATGCTAGTTTTCAGGTGACCTGCTTGATGAGCTCCCGGGTGAGCTCAAGTCAAGCTACTCGATGAGCTCTTGGGTGATCTCCCAGGTGAGTTTTCATGCAAGCTGAAGTTAAGCTACGCAACAAGCTCTTAATAAAGCTACTTGCTGAGCTCCCAGCCAAGCTCTTAAGTGAGAAAATCAGTGAGCTCCTAGGTGATCTCAAAGGTGAGCTTGTCGGAAATCTCTAAGGTGAGCTTACATGTAAGCTACCAGATGAGCACAAGGTGAGTTGGCAAGGTGAGCTCAAGGCAAGTTGGAAAGGCCAGCTCAAGGTGAGTTAGAAAGGTGAGCTATTAGGTGAGCTCCCAAGTGAGTTACTTGATGAGCTACCGGGTGAGCTCAACTCGAGTTCATTGGCGAGCTCTTAAAAGAGCTCTTGGGTGAGCTACTTTGTGAGCCATTCGGTGAGCTCCCATGTGAACTGCTAGGTGAGCTCAGAATCGCGCTACTTGGCGAGCTCACAATTGAGGTCCCCAACAAGCTGCTCGGCAAGCTCACAATTGAGGTCCCCAACAAGCTGCTCAGCAAGCTCACAAGTGAGCTCAAGTCAACCTCCTGGGAGAGCTGCTCGGTGAGCTCCTAGGTGAGCTCGCAGGTGAGCTACTTGGTGTGTTCCCTGGCAAGCTGCTAGTCAAGCTCCTAAGAAAGCTACTTTCCAAGCACCCAGGTGAGGTCCCTAGTGAGCTGCTCAGTGAGCTCACAAGCAAGCTCAATCAACCTACTCGACTAGGTGCTCGGTGAGCTCCCATGTGAGCTGTTAGGTGAGCTACATGACGAAATCCGAGGTAAACTACCAGACGAGCTCAAGGTGAGTTAGCAAGGTGAGTTGTAAGGTGAGCTCCCATTTGACTTTTTTAGTGAGCTACTTGACAAGCTCCCAGGTGAGCTCAATTCGAGCTTCTCAACAAGCTCCTAGGTGAGCTCAAGGTGAGCTGGCAAGGTGAGCTGTCAGTTGAGCTCCTAGGTGAGTTTTTGGGTAAGCTCAAGTTGAGCTGCTCGGAGAACTCCTTAGTGAGCTACTTACCAAGCTCCTAGCCAAGCTCCTAGGTGAGCTAGCTTGGTGAGCTTCCAGGTGAGCTCAAAGGTAAGCTTGGCGATAATCTCTGAGGTGAGCTTACATGTGAGCTACCAGATGAGCTCAAGGTGAGTTGGCAAGGTGAGATGTTAGGTGACCTCCCAGGTGAGTTACTCAACAAGATCCCAAGTGAGCTCAACTCAAGATGATTGGTGAGCTCCCAGAAGAGCACTGAGGTGAGGTACTTGTCGAGTTATTTGGCAAGCTCACAGGTGAGCTGTTAGGAGATCTCCCAAGTGAGCTACTTGGTGACCTCCCAGGTGAGGTCCCCGGTGAGCTACTCAGTGAGCTCAATTCAACCTACTCAGTGAGCTCCTAGGTGAGCTGTTAGGCAAGCTGTTAGGTGAGCTAATTGGTGAGCTCCTCGATGAACTCTGAGGCGAGCTACCAGATGAGCTCAAGGCAAGTTGGCAAGGTGAGTTCCTCTGTGAGATGACAAGGTGAGTTGATAGGTGAGCTGCCATGCAAGTTGGCAAGGTGAGCTGTAAGGTGATCTCCCATGAGATTTTTTAGGTTAGCTATTTGATGAGCTCCCAGGTGAACTAAAGTCAAGTTGCTAGGTGAGATATTATGCGAGCTCAAGGTGAGCTGACAAGGTGATCTGTCAGGTGAGCTCCCAGGTGAGTTTCTGGGAAAGCTCAAGTCAAGCTACTTGATGAGCTCCTAGGTGAGCTGCTTGCCGAGCTCCCAGTTGAGCTCCTAGGTGAGCTGCTCGGTGAGCTCTCAGGAAAGCTCAAAGGTGAGCTTGTTGTAATCTCTAAGGTGAGCTTACATGCGAGCTACCATATGAGCTCAAGGTGAGTTGGCAAGACGAGCTCAAGACGAGTTAGCAAGGTGAGGTCAAGGTGAGTTGGCAAGGTGAGCTGTAATGTAAGCTCCCAGGAAAGTTCCCAGGTGAGTTACTCGACGAGCTTCTGGGTGATCTCAACTCAAGCTGATCGGCAAGATCTTAGAAGAGTTCCTAGGTAAGCTGCTTAACGAGCTATTTGGTTAGATCCCAGGTGAGCTGCTAGGTGAGCTACCAAGTGAGCTCCTAGACAAGGTCCCTGGGGAGCTACTCGGTGAGCTCACAAGTGAGCTCAAGTCAACCTAGTCGACAAGCTGTTTGGTGAGCTCCAAGGTGAGCTCCCAGGTGAGCTACCTAGTGAGCTACTTGAAAAACTCTGAGGTGAGCTACCAGATGAGCTTAAGGTGAGTTGGCAATGTGAGCTCCTCAACGAGATCAAGGCAAGCTGGCAAGGTGAGCTGATAGGTGAGCTCCCATGTGAGTTTCTAGGTGAGCTGTCAGGTGAGCTCCCATGTGATTTTTTGAGTGAGATGTTTGATAAGCTCACAGGTGAGCTTAAATCAAGATTTTCGGCAAGCTCTTAGGTGAGCTCAAGGTGAGTTGGCAAGGTGAGCTTTCAGGTCAGCTAGCAAGGTGAGCTCTCAGCCGATCTCCTAGGTGAGCTGCTTGGTGAGTTCCTAGGTGAGTTACTCTATGATTTCCTGAGTGAGCTCAACTCGAGCTGATCAGTGAGCTCCTAGAAGAGCTCCCAGGTGAGCTACTTGGCGAGCTATTTGGTGAGCTCCCAGGTGAGCTGCTAGGTGAACTCCTAGGGGAGCTACTTAGTGAGCTCCTAGGTGAGGTCTCCGGTGAGCTGCTCAGTGAGCTCACAAGCGAGTTCAATTCAACCTACTTAGTGAGTTACTCGGTGAGTTCCCAGGAAAACTCCTAGGTGAGCTTCTTCATGAGCTACTTGAAAAACTCTGAGGTGAGGTACCATAGGAGCTTAAGGTGAGTTGTCAAAGTCATGTCCTTAGCAAGCTCAAGGTGAGCTAGTAAGGTGAGATGATAGGTGAGCTCCCATGCGAGTTAGTAAGGTGAGCTGTCATGTGAGCTCACATGCGAGTCTTTGGGAAAGCTCAAGTTGAGTTACTCGACGAGCTCCTGGGTGAGCTACTTGTCAAGATCTAAGCTCCTAGGTGAGTTGCTCAGTGAGCTAACAAGAGAGCTCAAAGGTGAGCTTGTTGGAAATCTCTGAGGTGAGCTTACATGTGATATACTAGATGAGCATAAGGTTAGTTAGCAAGGTGAGCTGAAGGTGAGTTGGCAAGGTGAGCTGAAGGTAAGTTAGCAAGGTGAGTTATAAGGCAAGTTCCCAGGTGAGTTACTCGATGAGCTCCTGGGTGAGCTCAACTCGAGTTAATCGACGAGCTCCCAGAAGAGCTCTTAGGTGAGCTACTTAGCAAGCCATTTGGTGAGCTGCTAGGTGAGCTCCAAAGTGAGGTACTTGGAGAGCTCTTAGGAGAGGTCCCCGGTAAGTAGTTCTGTGAGCTCACAAGTGAGCTCAAGTCAACCTACTCAACGAGCTACTTGGTGAGCTCCCAGGAGAGCTGTTAGGAGCTCCCAGGTGAGCTAGTTGGTGAGCTACAAGATGAACTCTGAGGTGAACTACTAGACAAGCTCAAGGTGAGTTTGCAAGGTGAGCTCATCAGTGAGTTAGCAAGGATATCTGATAGGTGAGCTCCTATGTGAGTTATCAAGGTGAGCTATCAGGTGAGCTTCCATGTGAGTTTTTGGGTGAGCTACTTGACGAGCTCCCGGGTGAGCTCAAATCAAGCTACTCAGTGAGCTCCTAGGTGAGCTCAAGCTGAGCTGACAAGGTGACCTGTCAGGTAATGTCCTAGGTATGTTTCAGGGAAAGCTCAAGTCGAGCTGCTTGACGAGCTCTTGGGTGAGCTGCTTGTCGAGATCCCAATTGAGCTCCTAGGTGAGCTACTCAGTGAGCTCCCGGGTGAGCTCAAAGGTAAGCTTATCGGCAATCTCTGAGGTGAGATTACAGATGAGCTACAAGACAAGCACAAAGTGAGTTGGTAAGGTGAGCTCAATGCAAGTTAGCAAGGTGAGCTATCAGGTGAGCTCCTAGGTGAGTTCCCAGGTGAGTTACTTAACGAGCTCCCGAGTGAGCTCAACTTGAGCTGATCGGTGAGATCCCAAAAGTGCTCCGACAAGGTTGCCTTTGAACTCACCTAGGAGCTCACCAATTAGCTCACCTAGGAGCTTGGTTGGAAGGTCAGCACGAAGCTCACCCAGAAGCTCATTGAGAAGCTTGAATTGACATTTCCTAAAAACTCTCCTGGGAGCTCGACTTTAGCTCACTAAGGAGCTCGTCAAGCTGCTCACCCAAAAACTCACAAGGGATCTTACCTGACAGCTTACCTTGCCAACTTTCATGGGATCTTGCTTTGCCAACTAACCTTGAGCTCGCTCAAGAGCTCACCTTGAGCTGTCCAGGTAGCTCACTTGGGAGCTAACCTAGGAGCTTAACGAGTAGCTCACTGAGTAGGTTGACTTGAGCTCACTTGTGAGCTTTTTGAGAAGCTCTTCGGGGACCTTGCCTAGGAGCTCACCAAGTAGCTCACTTGGTAGCTCACCTAGTAACTCACATGGGAGCTTACCAAATAGCTCGCCAAGTAGCTCACCTTAGAGCTCTTCTTGGAGCTTTCCAATCATCTAGAATTGAGCTCGCCCAGGAGCTCGTCAAGTAACTTACATGGGAACTTGCCTGACAGCTCACCTTGCCAACTCACCTTGAGCTCACCTCTCTAGCTCACCTTGAGCTCACCTTGCCAACTCACCTTTGAGCTCACCTGGTAGCTCACATGTAAGCTCACCTAGGAGCTTAGCTAGGAGCTCAGCAAGCAGCTTTCCTTTCCAGTTCGACTTGAGATTTCCCAGAAACTCGCTAGGGAGCTTGCCTGATAGCTTGCCTTGGCAGCTCACCTTGAGCTCACCTAGAAGCTCGCCTGAGCAGCTCGACTTGAGCTAGCCCAGGAGCTTGTTATGTAGCTCACCCAAAAACTTACATGGGAGCTCACCCGACAACATGCCTAAAAACTCAAATGTGAGCACACCTATTAGCTTGACTTGCTAGCTCACCTTGAGCTCGCTGAGGAGTTCACCTTGCTAACTCACCTTAAGCTTGTCTGGTAGCTCACCTTAGAATTTTTTAAGTAGCTCGCTAAGTAGCTCACCTGGGAGCTCACCTAATAGCTTGCCTGAGAGCTCACCGAGTAAGTTGACTTGAGCTCACTTGTGAGCTCACCAGGGATCTCAACTGGGAGCTCACCAAGTATCTCACTTAGGAGATCACGTAGTAGCTCACCTGGGAGCTTACTAAATAGCTCACTATATAGCTCACCTAGGATCTCTTCTAGGAGCTCACTAATCAGCTTGAGTTAAGCTCACCTAAGAGCTCATCGAGTAACTTGCCAGGGAACTGACCTGTGAGATTGCCTGATAGATGACCTCGCCGACTCACCTTGAGTTCACCTTGCGAACTCACCATGAGCTCATCTGGTAGCTCACATGTAAGATCACCTTAGAGATTACAAATAAGCTCACCTTCAAGCTCACCTGGGAGCTCACTGAGTAGCTCACCTAGGAGCTCAGATGGGAGCTCGACAAGTAGCTCACCCAGGAGCTCATCGAGTAGCTCGACTTGAGCTTACCAGGAAACTCACCTGAGAACTCACCTTACCAAATCGCCTTAGGCTCACCTAGGATCTCACTGAGTAGCTCGACTTGAGATCACTTGGGAGCTCATCAAGCAACTCACCTAAAAACTCACAGCTTTCTCAAGGAGCTGAGCTCCTAATAGCTCAGCCCAAAAACTCACACTCATCAGAGTAGGAGATCACCTATCGTCAGCTCACCTTGCCAGCCTTACCAACTTGATTACTCCTTGAGCTTGTTGAGGAGCTCACCTTGCCAACTGAGCTTACTCACCTTGGGAGCTCTCTGCTTGGCAAACAACTCACCCTAAGAGCTTTGGTAGCTCGCCTCTTAATAGTTCAGCTTTCCAGATCTCACTTGTCAACAGCTCACGACTTGTGTAAAAACTTGACATGGGAGCTAGCTCACCAAGCATGGGAGCTCTCCTTAGCTCACCTGGGAGCTCACCTAATAGCTCACCTGGGAACTCACCGAGTAGCTTGCTGGGGACCTCACCTGAGAGCTCGCCAAGTATCTCACCTAGGAGCTCACCAAACAGCTCACCAAGTAGGTTGACTTGAGCTCACTTGTGAGCTCACTTTTGAGCTCATCAAGCAACTCACCGGGGACCTCTCCTTGGAGCTTGCCAAGTAGATCACTTGGGAGCTCACCTAGCAGCTCACCCAGGAGCTCACCAAATAGCTCACAAAGTAGCTCACCTGGGAGTTCTTCTTAGAGCTCACAAATTAGATCAAGTTGAGCTCGCCTTACTAACTCACCTTGAGCTTGCCTTGCCAACTCACCTTGAGCTCACCTTGCCAACTTTCCTTGAGCTCATCTGGTAGCTCGCATATAAGCTCACCTCAAAGATTACAAAAAATCTCAGCTTTGAGCTCACCTAATAGCTTACTAAGCAACTCACCTAGGAGCTTGACAAGCAACTCACCGAGGAGCTCGTCGAGTAGCTAAACTTGAGTTTTCCTAGAAACTCACCTAGGAGCTCACCTAATAGCTCACCTTATTAGCTCACCTTGACCTCACCTAGAAGTTCACTGAGTAGCTTGACTTGAACTCACCTGGGAGCTCATCAAGCAGCTTGCCTGAAAACTCACATGGGAGCTCACCTTATAGCTCACCTTGCTAACTCACATGGAAACTTTCCTATCACCTCGACTTGCTAGATTAACTTGAGCTCACTGAAAAGCTCACCTTTCCAACTCACCTTGAGCTTGTATAGTAGCTCATGTTAGAGTTCGTCGAGCAGCTCGCCAAGTAGCTCACCTATAAGCTCACTTGGGAGCTCACCAAGAAGCTCATCGAGTAGGTTGACTTGATATCTCTTCTGAGCTCTCTTGTGAGCTTACTTAGTAGCTCGTAGGGGACCTTACCTGGGAGCTTGCCAAGTTGCTCACTTGGGAGCTCACCTAGTAGCTCATATGGGAGCTCACCGAATAGCTCACCAAGTAGCTCACCTAGGAGCTCTTCTAGGAGCTCACCGATCTACTCCAGTTGAGCTTTCCCGTGAGCTCGTTGAGTAACTCACTTGTGAACTCTCCTGGGAGCTCACCTGATAACTCACCTTGCCAACTCACTTTGAGCTCACCTTGCCAACTTGCCTTGAGCTCATCTTATAGCTCAAATGTAAGCTCACCTCAGATATTACCAATAAGCTCAACTTTGAGCTCACTTGAGAGTTCACCGAGAAGCTCACCTAGGAGCTCAGTTGGGAGCTCGATAAATAGCTTACCCAGGAGCTCATCGAGTAGCTCAACTTGAGCTTTCTTGGAAAATCACATGGGAGCTCACCCAGGAGCTCACTGAGTAGCTTGAATTGAGCTCACCTGGGAGTTCATCAAGCAACTCACCTGAAAACTCACATGAGAGCTTACTTGACAGCTCACCTAGAAACTTACATGAGAGCTCACCTTGAGCTCGTTTAGGAGCTCACCTTGCTACCTCACCTTGAGCTCATCTGGTAGCTTGCCTCAGAGTTTGTTGAGAAGCTCACCAAGTAGCTCACCTAGGAGCTCGCATAACAGCTCACCTAGGAGCTCACTGAGAAGCTCGCCAAGTAGGTTAACTTGAGCTCACTTGTGAACTCATCAAGTAGCTCACCTGGGACCTTACTTGGGAGCTCACCAAGTACCTCACTTGGGAGCTCACCTAGCATCTTTCTTAGGAACGCGTCGAATAGCTCACCAAGTAGCTCACCTGGGAGCTCTTCTGGGAGCTCACCGATCAGGTCTAGTTGAGCTCACCCAGGAGCTCGTCAAGTAACTCACCTAGAAGCTCACCTTGCCAACTCACCTTGAGCTCATGTTGCCAACTCACCTTGAGCTCATCTGGAAGCTCGCATGTAAGCTCACCTTAGAGATTACCATCAAGCTCACCTTGAGCTTGCATGGGAGCTCACCGAGGAGCTCACCTAGGAATTTGGCTGGGAGCTCAGCAAAAAGCTCACCCAGAAGCTCATCGAGCAGCTCAACTTGAGATTTCCTAGAAACTCATTTGATAGCTCACCTTTCCAGCTCACCTTGAGCTCACCCAGGAGCTCACCAAGCAGCTCGACTTGAGCTCAGCTAGGAGCTCATAAAGCAGCTCACCTGAAAACTCACATGGGAGCTCATGTTATAGCTCACCTTACCAACTCACATGGGAGCTCACCTATCATCTCACCTTGAGCTCACCCTACCAACTCACGTTGAGTTCATCTAGTAGCTCACCTCAGAATTCATCGAGTAGCTCACCAAGTAGCTCACCTGGGACCTCACCTAACAGCTCACCTTTGAGTTCACCTAAAAGCTCACCTGGGAGCTCACCGAGTAGCTTGCCAAGTACCTCATCTAGGAGATCTTCTAGGAGCTCACCGATAAGCTCTAGTTGAGCTCACTCGAGAGCTCATCAAGTAACTCACCTAGGAACTAACCCAGGAGTTCACCTGATAGCTTGCCTTGCCAACTCACCTTGAGCTTGCCTTGCTAACTCACCTTGAGTTCACCTTGAGCTCATTTAGTAGCAAGCATGTAAGGTCACCTCAGATATTTCTGACAAGCTCATCTTTGAGCTTTCCTGGGATCTCACTGAGCAATTCACCTAAGAGCTCGGATGGGAGCTCAACAAGTAGCTCACCCAGGAGCTCATTGAGTAGCTTGACTTGAGCTTTCCAAGAAACTTGCTTTGGAACTCACCTAACATCTCGCCTTGCCAACTCATCTTGAGCTCACCCAAGAGCTCATTGAGTAGCTCGACTTGAGGTGAGGTTCCTGGCAAGCTACTCAGTAAGCTCACAATTGAGATCAAGTCAATCTACTGAGCGAGCTACTCGATGAGCTCCCAGGTGAGCTCCTAGGTGAGCTCCTAGGTGAGCTACTTAGCGAGCTACTCAACGAACTCTGAGGCAAGCTACATGATGAGCTCAAGGTGAGTTGGAAATGTGAGCTCCTCAATGATCTCAAGGTGAGCTGATAGCTAAGCTCCCATGTGAATTTTAAAGTGAGCTACTTGATGAGCTCCCAGGTGAGCTCAAGTCAAGCTGCTGGGTGAACTCAATGTGAGCTATCAGGTGAGCTCCCAGGTGAGTTTTTGGGCAAGCTCAAGTTCAGCTACTCGACAAGCTCCTGGGTGACCTACTTGTAGAGCTCCAAGTTAAGCTCCTAAGTGAGCTACTTTATGAGCTCCTAGGTGAGATCAAAGGCAAGCTTGTCTACAATCTCTAAGGTGAGATTACATGTAAGCTACTAGATGAGCTCAAGGTGAGTTGGCAAGGTAATCTTAAGGTGAATTGGTTAGGTAAGCTCAATTTGAGTTAAGAAGGCAAGCTGTCAGGCGAGCTCCCAGGTGAGTTCCCAGGTGAGTTACTTGACCAACTCCTAGAAGAGCTCCTAGGTAAGCTACTTGGCGAGCTATTCAGTGAACTCCCATGTGAGCTCCCAAGTGAGCTACTTGGTGAGCTCCTAGGTGAGGTCCTCGGTGAGGTGCTTGGTAAGCTCACAAGTGAGCTCAAGTTAACTTACTTGGTGAGCTATTAGGTGAGCTCCCAAGTGATCTATTTGGTGAGCTCCTCAATGAACTCCAAGGTGAGCTACAAGATGAGCTCAAGGTGAGTTGGAAAGGTGAGCTTGTTAGGAGCTCAAGGTGAGCTGGTAAGGCAAGCTCCCATGTGAGATTGTAAGATGAGCTATTAGGTGAGTTCCCATGTGATTTTTTAGATGAGCTACTTGACAAGCTCCCAAGGGAGCTCTACTCGAGGTACTCAGTGAGCTCCTAGGTGAGCTCAAGGTAAGACGACAAGGAAAGTTGTCAGGTGAGCTCCCAGGAAAGTTTTTAGGAAAGCTCAAGTCGAGCTACTTGATGAGCTCCTGGTCAAGCTACTTGCCAAGATCCCAGCTGAGCTCCTAGGTGAGCTACTTGGTGAGCTCCCAGGTGAGCTAAAAGGTGAGCTTATTGATGAGCTAAAAGGTGAGCTTATTGAAAATATTTGAGGTGAGCTTACATACGAGATACCAGATGAGCTCAAGACAAGTTGGCAAGGTGAGCTCAAGGTGAGTTGGCAAGGTGAGCTACTTGGCGAGCTCATCGGTGAGCTATAAGAAGATCTACTTGGTGAGTTGATTGGTGAGATTCAAGAAGAGCTCCTAAGTGAGCTACTTGGTGAGCTATTCAGTGAGCTCCCAGGTGAGCTACTTGGCAAGATCCCAGGTGAGGTCCCCTGCGAGCTGCTTGGTGAGCTCACAAGTGAGCTCAAGTCAACCTACTTAATGAACTACTCGGTGAGCTCCCAAGTGAGCTACTTGGTGAGCTGTCGATGAACTCTAAGGTGAGCTACCAGACGAACTCAAGGTAATTTAGTAAGGTGAGCTCCTTAGTGAAATCATGGTGAGTTGGCAAGGTGAGATAATAGGTGAGCTCCCATCCGAGTTCTTGGGTGAGCTATAAGCTAAGTACCCATGTGAATTTTTGGGTGGGCTACTTGATGAGCTCCTAGATGAGCTCTAGTCAAGCTACTCAGTGAGCTCATGGCGAGCTATTAAGGTGAGCTATCAGGTGAGCTCTCATGTGAGTTTCTGATCAAGCTCAAGTCGAGCTACTTGATAGGCTCCTGTGTGAGCTACTTGTCGAGCTCCTACTGAGCTCCTAGGTGAGCTACTTGGTGAGCTTCTAGGTGACCTCAAAGGTGAGATTATTGGTAATCTATGAGGTGAGCTTACATGTGAGCTAGATAGATGAGAGTTCAAGGTGAGCTAGCAAAGGTGAGCTTGGAAAGGTGTAGCTCGTAAGTTGAGCTATTAGGTGAGCTCCTAGGTGAGTTCTCAGGGGAGTTAGTCGATGAGCTCCCAGGCAAGCTAAACTCGAGCTGATCGGTGAGCTCCCAGAAGAGCTCCTAGGTGAGCTACTTGGTGAGTTACTCGGTGAGCTCCCAAGCGAGCTGCTAAAGGCAAGCTCCCAGAAGAGCTACTTGGAGAGCTCGCATGCATGGTCCCCAGTGAGCTACTCGGTGAGCTCATAAGTGAGCTCAAGTCAACCTACTCAGTGAGCTCCTTGGTAAGCTTTTAGGTGAGCTCTAAGGTGAGTTATTAGGAGAGCTCCTAGACAAGCTACTTAGATGGATACTCGACAAAATTTGAGGTGAGCTACTAAACGAGCTCAAGGTGAGTTGGTAAGGTGAGCTCCTCAGTGAGCTCAAGGTGAGTAGGTAAGGTGAGATGATAGGTGAGCTCTCATGCGAGTTTTTGGGTGAGTTGATAGGTAAGCTTGTATGTGAGTTTTTAGGTGACCTACTTGTCGAGCTCCAGGGTGAGCTCAAGTCAAGCTGTTTGGCGAGCTCCTAGGTGAGCTCAAGGTGAGCTGGTAAGGTGAGCTATCAGGTGAGCTCCTAGGTGAGTTTTCAGGTAAGATCAAGTTGAGATACTCGACGAGATGCTGGGTGAGTTTCTTTCTTTGCTCCCATTTGATCTCCCAGCTTAGCTCCTAGGTGAGCTACTCGGTGAGCTCCCAGGTGAGCTTAAAGGTGAGCTTATTGGTAATCTCTGAGGTGAGCTTATATGTGAGTTACTAGATGAGCTCAAGGTGAATTGGCAAGGTGAGCTGTAAGGTGAGGTTCCAGTGAATTCCTGCAATCGGTGAGCTTACTCGATGAGCTCCCAAGTGAGCTACTCAAGTCGAGCTGATCAGTGAGCTCCTAGAAGATCTCCCAAGTGAACTAGTTAGTGAGCTATTAGGTGAGCTCCTAGATGAGTTGTTAGGTGATCTCCCAAGTGAGCTACTTGGTGAGCTACTTAACATGTGAGGTGAGCTACCAGATCAGCAAGCTCACAAGTGAGCTGGTAAGGTGAGCTCCTCAGCGAGCTACTGGTGAGCTCCCAGGTGAGCTATTAGGTGAGCTCCCAGGTGAGTTTCTCAGGTCAACTTAGTGAGCTCTCATTTGAGTTTTCAGGTGAGCTACTAGACAAGCTCCTGAAAGTGAGCTCAAGTGAGCATGCTCGGCAAGCTCCCTTGCGAGTTGATCTCAAGGTGAGCTAGCATAGGTGAGGTATCATGTGAGCTCCCAAGTGAGTTTCTACAAGAAAACTCAAGTTGAGCTGCTTCAGATGAGCTCCTGGGTGAGCTGCAAGCTAAGCTCCCAGCTGAGCTCCTAGGTGAGCTACTCAAGTGAGCTCCCATGTGAGTTTTCAAAGGTGAGCTTGTCGAGTAAGTCAAGCTCCTAGGTAAGCTCATTGCAAGCTCTCAGATGATCTTCATGTGAGCTACTATGAGGTGAGCTCAAGGTGAGTTAGCAAGGTGAGCTCAAGGTGAGTTTACAATGTGAGTTGTCAGGTGAGCTCAAGTGAGGTGAGTTACTCAATGAGCTTCTGGGTGAGCTCAACTCGAGCTAATCAGCTGAGAGCTCCCAGAAGAGCTCCCAGGTGAAAGCTACTTGGTGAGCTCCTAGGTGAGCTACTAGGTGAGCTCCCAAGTGAGCTACTTGGTGAGCTCCCATATGAGGTCCCAGGCAATCGGTGAGCTACTCAGGTGAGCTCACACGTGAGCTCAAGTCAATCTACTTGCAAGCTACTTAGTGAGCTCCTAGGCGAGCTGTTAGGAGTGAGCTCCCAGGCAAGCTCCCGAGTAGGTGAGCTAGCTCTTGGTGAGTTCTCAGGTGAGCTACTAGGCAAGCTCTCAAGCGACTTTGAGGTGAGCTACCAAGCATGAGCTCAAGGTGAACTTGCAAGGTGAGCTCCTTAGCAAGGATCTCAGGTCAATGTGAGTTGAGCTTTCAAGGTGAGCTCCCATGTGAGTTTTAAGGTGAGTTACTTCAAGCGAGCTCCCATGCGAGTTACTCAGGTGAGCTTCTCGGTGACGAGCTCCCAGGTGAGCTCAAGTTGGCAAGCTGCTGAGCTGTAGTGAGCTCTTAGGTGAGCTCAAGGTGAGCTACAAGTGACCTGTCAAAGCTCCCAGGAGATTTTCTAAGTAAAGCTCAAGTCAAGCTGCTCGATGAGCTCCTAGGTGAGCTACTTAGGTGAGCTCCCAGCTGAAGCTCCCTGAGGTGAGCTACTAGTGAGCTCCCAGGTGAGCTCAAAGGTGAGCTTGTCAGTAATCTCTGAGGTGAGCTTGAGCCGATGCGAGCTACCAGATGAGCTTAAGGTGAGTTGGCAAGGTGAGCTCAAGGTGAGTTGGCAAGGTAAGCTCAAGGTGAGTTGATAAGTTGAGCTATCAGGTGAGCTTATAGGTGAGTTCCTAGGTGAGTTACTCGACTAGCTCTCGGGAGAGCTCAACTCGAGCTAATCGGGGAGCTCCTAGAAGAGATCCTAGGTGAGCTACTTGGTGAGTTATTCAACAAGCTTCTAGGTGAGATGTTATGCGATCTCCCAAATGAGCTACTTGGCGACCTCCCAAGTGAGTTCTTCGGTGAGCTGCTCGGTGAGCTCACAATCGAGCTCAAGTCAACCTACTCAGTGAGCTTCTCGGTGAGCTCCCAGGAAAGCTGTTAGGTGAGCTCCCAGGTGAGCTACTTGGTGAGCTACTCGATGAACTCTGAGGTGAGCTACCATATGAGCTCAAGGTGAGTTATCAAGGTGAGCTCCTCAACGAACTCAAGGTGAGCTGATAGGTGAGCTCCCATGCGAGTTTTCAGGTGAGCTAATTAACGAGCTCTTGGGTGAGCTCAAGTTAAGTTACTCGATGAGCTCTTGGACAAGCTATAGGTGAACTAGTAAGGCGAGCTATCAGGCAACCTCCCAGGTGAGTTTCTGGGTAAGTTCAAGTTAAGCTACTTGACGAGCTCCTGGGTGAGCTACTTACCTAGCTCCTAGCCAAGGTCCTAGGTGAGCTACTCTGTGAGCTCCCATGTGAGCTCAAAGGGGAGCTTGTCAGAAATCTCTAAGGTGAGCTTATATGCAAGTTACTAGATGAGCTCAATGCAAGTTGGTAAGGTGAGCTCAAGGTGATTTAAGGTGAGCTCAAGGTGATTTGAACTCAAGGTGAGCTATCAGGTGAGCTCCCAGGTGAGTTCTCAGGTGAGTTACTTGACGAGCTCCTAGGTGAGCTCAACTAGAGCTGATCAGTGAGCTCCCAGAAGAGCTCCTAGGTGAGCTACTTGGCTAACTATTCGGTGAGCTCCCAGGTGAGCTATTTGGTGAGCTCCTAGGTCAGGTCCTTGGTGAGTTGTTAGGGGAGCTCACAATCGAGCTCAAGTCAACCTACTCGGTGAGCTGCTCAGTGTGATCCCATGTAAGCTACTTGAAAAACTTTGAGGTGAGCTACCAGATGAGCTCAAGGTGAGCTGGCAAGGTGAACTAATTAGTGAGCTCAAGGTGAGTTTACAAGGTGAGTTGATAGGTGAGCTCCCATGTTAGTTTCTGGGTGAGCTGTCAGGTGAGATCCCATGCAAGTTTTTAGGGGAATTACTTGATAAGCTCCCTGGTGAGCTCAAGTCTAGTTTTTCGGTTAGCTCTTAGGTGAGCTCAAGGTGAGCTGGCAAGGCAAGCTGTTAGGTGAGCTCCCAGGTGAGTTTTTAGGCAAGCTCAAGTCGAGCTGCTTGATGAGCTCCAAGGTGAGCTACTTATCGAGCTTCCAGCTAAGCTTCTAGGTGAGCTTCTCGGTGATTTTCCAAGTGAGATCAAAGGTAAGCTTGTTGGTAATCTCTTAGGTGACCTTACATGTGAGCTACCAGATGAGCTCAAGGTGAGTTAGTAAGGTGAGCTGTCAGGCGAGCTCCTAGGTAAGGTTAAGGTGAGTTGGCAAGGTGAGCTCCTCAGTAAACTCAAGGTGAGCTGATACGTGAGCTCCTATGAGAGTTTGCAAAGTGAGCTGTTAGGTGAGCTCTCATGTGAGTTTTAGGGTGAGTTGCTTGATGAGCTCCCGGGTGAGCTCAAGTCGAGCTACTCGGCAAGCTCCTGGGTGAGCTTAAGGTAAGTATGTAAGGCGAGATATCAGGTGAGCTCCCAAGTTAGGTTCCAAGCAAGCTCAAGTTGAGCTACTCGATGAGCTCATAGGTGACCTATTTTCCAAGCTCCCAGCCAAGCTCCTAGGTGAGCTTGTCAGTGAGCTCCCAAGTGATCTCAAAGGTGAGATTGTTGGTAATCTCTAAGGTGAGCTTACATGTGAACTACAAGATGAGCTCAACTCAAGCTAATCAATAAGTTCCCAGAAGAACTCCCAGGAGAGATTCTTTGTAAGTTGTTCAGTGAGCTCCCAAGCAAGTTGTTAGGTGAGCTCTCAAGTGAGCTACTTTGTGAACTCCCAGGTAAAGTCCCCGACTAGTGAGCTACAGGATGAGCTCAAGGCGAGTTGGTAAGGTGAGCTCAAGGTGAGTTGGAAAGGCAAGCTGAAGGTGAGTTAGTAAGGCGAGCTATCAGGTGAGCTCCAAGGTGAGTTCCTAGGTGAGTTACTCGACGAGCTGTCAGGTGAGCTCAACTCGAGCTGATCGGTGAGCTCCCAGAAGAGCTCCCAGGTGAGCTACTTTGCGATCTGTTCAGTGAGCTCCCAGGAAAGTTGTTAGGTGAGTTCCCAAGTGAGCTACTTTGTGAGCTCCCAGGTGAGGTCCTTAGTGAGCTGCTCAGTGAGCTCAAGTCAACCTACTCGACGAGCTACTCACTGAGCTCTGAGGTGAGGTATTCAGTGAGCTCCCAGGTGAGTTGTTTGCTGAGCTCCTAGGTGAGCTCCCAAGTGAGATCCTAGGCAAGCAACTTGGCGAGTTACTCGATGAACTCTAAGGTGAACTACCAGATGAGCTCAAGGTGAGTTGGAAAGGTAACCTCCTCAGTAAGCTCAAGGAAAGTTGATAGGTGAGCTCCAATATGAGTTGGTAAGGCAAGTTGTCAAGTGAGCTCTCATGTGAGTTTTAGGGTGAGCTACTTGAAAAGCTCCCGGGTGAGCTGAAGTTGAGCTGCTCAGAGAGCTACTAGGTGAGCTATAGGTAAGATGTCAGGTGAGCTCCTAGGTGATTTTTTGGGAAAGCTCAAGTCAAGCTACTTGACGAGCTCTTGGGCGAGTTGTTTACTGAGCTCCCAGCTGAGCTCCTAAGTGAGCTGCTCGGTGAGCTCCCAGTCAAGATCAAAGGTGAGCATGTTAGTAATCTCTGAGGTGAACTTACATGCAAGCTACTAGATGAGATCAAGACAAGTTAGCAATGTGAGCTATCAAGTGAGCTCCCAGGTGAGTTCCCAGGTGAGTTACTCAATGAGCTCCTGAGTGAGCTCAAATCGAGTTAATCGGTGAGCTCCTAGAAGAGCTTCCAGGTGAACTACTTGGCTAGCTATTCAGTGAGATCCCAAGTGATCTGGTTGGCGAGCTCCCAGGTAAGCTACTTGGTGAGATCCCAGCCAAGTTCACCAGTGAACTGGTCAGGGAGCTCACAAGTGAGCTCACAAGTAAGCTCAAGTCAACCTACTTAGTGAGATTCTCAGTGATTTCCCAAGCGAGCTTTTAGTTGAGTTCCTAGGAGAGCTACCAAACAAGCTCAAGGCGAGTTGGTGAGGTGAGCTCCTTAGCAAGCTTAAGGTGAGTTGGTAAGGGGAGATGATAGGTGAGCTCCCATGCAATTTGGTAAGGCGAGCTTTCAGGTGAGCTCCCATGTGAGTTTTTAGGTGAGCTGCTTGATGAGCTCCTAGGTGAGCTCAAGTTGAGCTTCTTAGCGAGCTCCTAGGTGAGCTCTAGGTGAGCTGGCAAAGTGAGCTATCAGGTGAACTCCTAGGTGAGTTTTTGGGCAAGCTCAAGTCGAGCTACTTGACAAGCTCCTGGGTGAGCTACTTGCCAAGCTCCTAGCCAAGCTCCTAGGTGAGCTACTCGGTGAGCTCCCAGGTGAGCTCAAAGGTGAGCTTTTTAGAAATCTCTAAGGTGAGCTTACATGTGAGCTACCTAATGAGCTCAAGGTGAGTTGGCAAGGTGAGCTCAAGGTGAGTTGGAAAGGTGAGCTCAAGGTAATTTGGCAAGGCAAGTTGTCAGGTGAGTTCCCATGCGAGTTTCTAGGTGAGTTACTCGATGAGCTCCTAGGTGAGCTCAACTTGAGTTGATCGGTGAACTCCAAGACGAGCTCTCAGGTGAGCTACTTGGTGAGCTATTTCACGAGATTCTAGGTGAGCTCAGCCAAGTGAGCTCAAGGTGAGCTATTAGGAGAGGTCCCCGGTGAGCTACTTGGTGAGCTCACAAGTGAGCTCAAGTAGACCTACTAGATGAACTACTTGGTGAGCTCCTAGGTAAGCTGTTAGGTGAGCTCCTAAGTGAGCTACTTGGTGAGCCCAATACATGTCGAAATCTAAGGCAAACTACCAGACGAGATCAAGGCAAGTTGGCAAGGTGATCTCCTCAGCAAGTTCAAAGTGAGTTGACAAGGCAAGCTGATAGGCGAGCTCCCATACAAGTTAGGAAGGTGAGCTATCAGGTGAGCTCCCATGCAATTTTTCAGGTAAGCTGCTTAAGAGCTCCTGGGTGAGCTCAAGTTAAGATGCTTAGCAAGCTCCTGGGTGAGCTCAAGGTGAGCTGGCAAGGTGAGATTTCAGGTAAGCTTCCAGATGAGTTTCAGGGTGAGCTGCTTGCCGAGATCCCAGTCGAGCTTGTAGGTGAGCTACTGGGTGAGCTCCCAAGTGAGCTCAAAGGTAAGCTTGTCAGCAATCTTTGAGGTGAGCTTACATACAAGCTACCAGATGAGCTTAATGTAAGTTAGTAAGGTGAGCTCAATGTGTGTTGGAAAGTTGAGCTATCAGATGAGCTCCCAGGTGAGTTACTCAACAAGCTCCCAAGAGATCTCAACTCAAACTGTTTGGTGAGCTCCCAGAAGAGCTCCCAGGTGAGCTACTTGATGAGCTGTTCGGCAAGCTGCTAGGAGAGCTCCCAAGTGAGCTACTTGGTGACCTACAAGGTGAGGTCTTCGGTAAGCTACTCGGTAAGCTCAAGTCAGCCTACTCGGTGAGCCACTCAGTGAGCTCCCAAGCTAGCTGTTACGTGAGCTCCTAGGTGAGTTCCTTGACAAACTCCAAGGTGAGCTACCAGATGAGCTCAAGGCAAGTTGGCAAGGTGAGCTTCTCAACGAGCTCAAGGTGAGCTGTCAAGGTGAGATGATAGGTAAGATCCCATGTGAGTTGGCAAGGTGAGCTATCAGGTGAGCTCCCATGTGAGTTTTCGAGTGAGCTAGTTTACAAGCTCCTGGGTGAACTCAAGTCAAACTACTCGACGAGCTCCTGGGTGAGCTCAAGGTGAGCTGGTAAGGTGAGCTGTCAGGTGAGCTCCCAGGTGAGCTCAATGCAAGCTAGTAAGGTGAGCTGTCAGAAGAGCTCCCAAGTGAGCTACTTTGCGAGCTATTCGACGAGCTCCCAGGTGAACTGCTAGGTGAGCTCCTAGGGGAGCTATTTGGTGAGCTCCTAGGTGAGGTCTCTAGTGAGCTACTAAATGAGCTCACAAGCGAGCTCAAGTCAACCTACTTGGTGAGCTACTCGGTGAGTTCTCAGGAAAACTCCCAGGTGAGCTACTTGGCTAGCTACTCGACGAACTCTGAGGTAAGCTACCAGATGAGCTCAAGGTGAGTTGTCAAGGTGATCTCCTCAGCAAGCTCAAGGTGAGCTAGCAAGGGAAGCTGATAGGTGAGCTCCCATGTAAGATGGTAAGGCAAGCTGTCAAGTGAGCTCCCATGTGAGTTTTTCGGAAAGATCAAGTCGAGTTGCTCGACGAGCTCCTGGGTTAACTACTTGCTGAGCTCTCATCTAAGATCCTAGGTGATCTACTTGGTGACGTAACAGGAGAGCTCAAATGTGAGCTTGTTGGAAATCTCTGAGGTGAGCTTACATGCGAGCTACTAGATGAGCACAAGGTGAGTTAGCAAGGTGAGTTGAAGGTGAGTAGGCAAGGTGACCTCAAGGCAAGTTAGCAAGGTGAGTTATTAGGTGAGTTCTCAGGTGAGTTACTCGATGAGCTCCTGGGTAAGCTCAACTTGAACTGATCGACAAGCTCCCAGAAGAGCTTCCAGGTCAGCTACTTAGCAAGCTGTTTGGTGAGCTGCTAGGCAAGCTCTGAAGTGAGCTACTTGGACTTGAGCTCAACTTGGTTGAGGACCCCGAATCAAGTGAGCTCAGTCAAAAAGCTACAAGGGAGCTACTCGGTGAGCTTCTAGGTGAGCTGTTAGGAAAGCTCTCAGGTGAGATAGTTGGCAAGCTACAAGATGAAATCCGAGGTGAACTATCAGATGAGCTCAAGGTGAGTTGGAAAGGTGAGCTCGTCAGTGAGCTAACAAGGCAAGCTAATAGGTGAGCTCCCATGTGAGTTATCAAGGTGAGCTGTCAGGTGAGCTCCCATGTGAGTTTTTTTGTGAGCTACTTGATGTGCTCCTGGGTGAGCTCAAGTTGAGCTACTCATTGAGCTCCTGGGTGAGCTCAAGGTGAGCTGGCAAGGCAAGCTTTCAGGTAAGCTCCCAGGCAAGTTTCAGGGAAAGCTCAAATTGAGCTACTTGACGAGCTTCTGGGTGAGCTAATTGTCAAGATCCCAGTCGAGCTCCTAGGTGAGCTACTCGGTGAGCTCCTAGGTGAGGTCAAAGGTAAGCTTGTCGGTAATATCTGAGGTGAGCTTACATGTGAGCTACAAGATAAGTTCAAGGAAAGTTGGTAAGGCAAGCTCAATGTAAGTTGGTAAGGTGAGCTATAAGGTGAGCTCCCAGGTGAGTTCCCAGGTGAGTTACTCGATGAGCTCCTGAGCGAGCTCAACTCATGCTGATCGGTGAGCTCCCAGAAGTGCTCCGACAAGGTTTCCTTTGAGCTCACATGGGAGCTCACCAAGCATCTCACCTAAGAGCTCACTTGGGAGCTCGGCATGAAGCTTTCCTAGGAGCTCATCGAGAATCTTGAATTGAGAGCTTACCTGGGATCTCGACTTCAATTCCTCATCAAGCAGCTTGCCCAAAAACTCACATGGGATCTCACCTGACAGCTTGGCTAACTTGATGGGAGCTCACCTTACCAACTCACCTTGATCGAGGAGCTTCTTGAGCTCATCAGGTATCTCACCTTAGAGTTCATCGAGTAGCTTGCTAAGTAGCTCACTTGGGAGCTCAATGAGTAGCTTTTTGAGTAGGTTGACTTGAGCTCACTTGTGAACTTTTTGAGTAGCTCATCAGGGACCTCGCATAGGATCTCACAAAGTAGCTCACTTGGATGCTCACCTAACAACTCAATTGGGAGATTTCTGAATAGCTCGCCAAGTAACTCACCTTAGAGCTCTTCTGGGAGCTCGTTAATCAGCTCGAATTGAGCTCACCCAGGAGCTCGTCAATTAACTCACATGGGAACTCACCTGGGAGCTCACCTGACTACTCGTATTACAAACTCACCTTGATCTTACCTCTCTAACTCACCTTGAGCTCACCTTGCCAACTCACCTTTGATCTCACCTGGTAGCTCACATATAAGCTTAGCTAGGAGCTCAGCAAGTAGCTCAACTTGAGCTTGCCCAAAAACTCGCTAGGGAGCTTGCCTGATAGCTTGCCTTACTAGCTCACCTTGAGCTTACCTAAGAGCTCATCGAGTAGCTTGACTTGATCTAGCCTAGGAGCTCATTATATAGCTCACCCAAAAACTCACATGGGAGCTCACCTGACAGCACGCCCAAAAACTCAAATGGGAGCTCACCTATCAGCTCGACTTGCCAGATCACCTTGAGCTCACTAAGAAGCTCACCTTACCAACTTGCCTTAAGCTCATCTTGTAGCTTTCCTTGGATTTTGTTGAGTAGCTTTCTAAGTAGCTCACCTGGGAGCTCACCTAATAGCTCACTTGAGAAATCACTGAGTAGGTTGACTTGAGCTCACTTGTGAGCTCGCCGGGGACCTCACCTAGGAGTTCGCCAAGTATCTCACTTGGGAGCTAGCCTAGCAGCTCACCTAGGAGCTCACTGAATAGCTCACTATATAGCTCACCTAGGAGCTCTTCTAGGATCTCATTGATCAGCTCGAGTTGATCTCACCAAGAGCTCGTCGAGTAACTCACCAGCGAACTCACCCGTGAGCTCACATGATAGCTAACCTTATCGACTCACCTTGAGCTCACCTTACTAACTCACCTTGAGCTCATCTGGTAGCTCACATGTAAGCTCACCTCAGATATTACCAATAAGCTCACCTTTGAGCTCACCTAGGAGCTCACCGAGGAGCTCAGATGGGAGCTTGGCAAGTAGCTTACCCAGGAGCTCGTCGAGTAGCTCGAATTGAGCTTTCCCGAAAACTCACCTGGGAGCTCTCCTGATAGCTCACCTTACCAGCTCACCTTGGGCTCACCCAAGATCTCACTGAGAAGCTTGACTTGAGCTCACTCGGGAGCTCGTCAAGTAGCTCACCTGAAAACTTGCATGGGAGCTCTCCTAATAGCTCACCCAGAAACTCACATGGGAGATCACCTATCAGCTCACCTTGCCAGCTCACCTTCAGATTGCTGAGGAGCTCACCTTGCCAACTCACCTTGATCTCGTCTGATAGCTCACCTTGGAATTCTTCGAGTAGCTCACTAAGTAGCTCAACTAGGAGCTCACCTAATAGCTCACCTAGGAACTCACCGAGTAGCTCGCAGATAGGTTGACTTGAGCTCACTTGTGAGCTCACCGGGGACCTTGCTTGGGAGCTCACCAAGTAGCTCACTTGGGAGCTCACCAAGTCGCTCACCAAATAGCTCGTCGAGTAGGTTGACTTGAGCTCACTGAGCAGCTCACCGGGGACCTCTCCTGGGAGCTTGCCAAGTAGATTACTTGGGAGCTCTCCTAGTAGATCATCTAGGAGCTTGTTGAATAGCTCACAAAGTAGCTCACCTTGCCAACTCACTTTACCAAATCACGTTTCCAACTCACTTTGAGCTCATCTGGAAGCTCGCATGTAAGCTCACCTTAGAGATTACTAACAAACTCACCTTGAGCTCACATGGGAGCTCACTGAAGAGCTCAACTAGGAGTTTGGCTGGGAGAATGACAAACAACTCACCTAGGAGCTCGTCGAGCAGCTCAACTTGAGTTTTCCCTGAAACTCACTTGACAGCTCATCTTTTTAGCTCATCTTGAGCTCACCTAGGAGCTCACTGAGTAGCTCGACTTGAGCTCACCCAAGAGCTCGTCAAGTAGCTCACCTAAAAACTTGCATGGGAGCTTGCATTATGGCTTGAGCTCATCTAGTAGCTCACCTCAAAATTCATCGAGCAACTCACCTGGGAGCTCACCTGGGAGCTCACCTAATAGCTCATCAGGGAGCTCACCTAACAGCTCACCTGGGAGATCACCGAGTAGCTCACCAAGTAGGTTGACTTGAGCTTACTTTTCAACTCACCAAGGACCTCACCTGGGAGCTCACCAAGTAGCTCCCTTGGGAGCTCACCTAACAGCTCACCTTGCCAACACACCTTGAGATTTCCTTGCTAACTCACCTTGATCTCATCTAGTAGCTTGCATGTAAGCTCACCTTGAGAAAAATCCCAGGCAAGGTCCCCTGCGAGCTACTCAGTGAGCTCACAAGTGAGCTCAAGTCAACCTACTCGGTGAACTACTCGGTGAGCTCCTAGGTGAGTTGTTAAGTGAGCTCCCAGGTGAGCTACTTGGTGAGCTACTCAACAAACTCCGAGGTGAGCTACCAGATGAGCTCAAGGCAAGTTGGTAAGGTGAGATCCTCAGTGAACTCATGGCAAGCTTGTAAGGTGAGTTGATGGGTGAGCTCCCATACTAGTTTCTGGGTGATCTATAAGCTATGAGCCCATGTGAGTTTTCGGGTGAGCTAATTGATGAGCTCCTAGATGAGCTTTAGTCAAGCTACTCAGCGAGCTCAAGGTGAGCTATTAAGGTGAGTAGTCAGGCGAGCTCCCATGTGAGTTTCTGATCAAGCTCAAGTCAAGCTGCTTGATAGGCTCCTGTGTGAGCTACTTGTCAAGCTCCCAACTGAGCTACTAGGTGAGCTGCTTGGTGAGCTCCTAGGTGAGCTCAAAGGTGAGCTTATTTGAAATCTCTGAGGTGAGCTTACATGTGAGCTACCAGATGAGCTCAAGGTGAGTTGGAAAGGTGAGCTCAAGGTGAGTTTGTAAGGTGAGCTATCAGGTGAGCTCCCAGATGAGTTCTTAGGTGAGTTAGTTAATGAGCTCCTGGGTAAGCTCAACTCAAGCTGATCGGTGAGCTCTCAGAAGAGCTTCTAGGTGAGCTATTTGGTGAGTTACGTGATGAGCTCCCAGGTGAGTTGCTAGAGGCAAGCTCCCAGGAGAGCTACTTGGAGAGCTCCTGTGCATGGTCCCCAGTGAGCTACTCGGAGAGCTCACAAGAGAGCTCAAGTCAACCTACTCAGTGAGCTCCTAGACCAGCTTTTAGGTGAGCTCTAAGGTGAGTTATTAGGTGAGCTCCCAGATGAGCTACTTGGTGAGATACTCGATGAACTTCAAGGTGAGCTACCAGATGAGCTTAAGGTGAGTTGGCAAGGTGAGCTCCTCAGCGAGCTCAAGATGAGCAGGCAAGGTGAGTTGATAGGCGAGCTCCCATGTGAGTTTCTGGGTGAGTTGATAGGTGAGCTTACATGTAAGTTTTTAGTTGACCTGCTTGTCGAACTCCAGGGTGAGCTCAAGTCAAATTGCTTGGCGAGCTCCTGGGTAAACTCAAGGTGAGCTGACAAGGCCAGCTATTAGGTGAGTTTTCAGGTAACCTCAAATCGAGCTACTCGATGAGCCACTTGGTGAGCTACTTACCAAGCTCTCAGTTGAGCTCCTAGGTGAGCTACTCAGTGAGCTCCCAGGTGAGCTTAAAGGCAAGCTTGTCGGTAATCTCCTAGCTGAGCTTACATGTGAGTTACTAGATGAGCTTAAGGTGAGTTGGCAAGGTGAGTTGTCAGGTGAGCTTGTAGGTGACTTACTCAATGAGCTCCAGGGTGAGCATAACTTGAGCTGATTAGTGAGCTCCCAGAAGAGCTCCCAAGTGAACTACTTAGCTCACTAGACAAGTTGCTAGGTGATCTCCTAAGTGAGCTACTTGGTGAGCTCCCATGTGAGGTCCCCGGTGAGCTACTCAGTGAGCTCAAGTTAACCTACTCGGTGAGCTACTCAGTGAGCTCCCAGGCATGCTATTGGGTGAGCTCCCAGGTGAGCTACTTGGTGAGCTACTTGATGAACTCTGAGGTGAGCTAGTAGACAAGCTTAAGGTGAGTTGGCAAGGTGAGCTCAAGGCGAGTTAGCAAGGTGAGATATCAAGTGAGCTCATAGGTAAGTTCCTAAGTGAGTTACTCGATGAGCTTCTGGGTGAGATCAACTAGAGCTGATCGGCGAGCTCTGAGAACAACTCCCAGGTGAGCTACTTGGTGAGCTATTTTTGTGAGCTTCTAGGAGATATACAAGGTGAGCTCCCAAGTGAGCTACTTGGCAAGCTCTGAGGTGAGGTCCCCAGAAATCTACTCGGTGAGCTCACAAGTGAGCTTAAGCCAACCTAATCAGTAAGCTACTCTGTGAGCTCCTAGGTGAGCTGTTAGGAGAGCTCCCAGGTGAGCTGTTAGGTGAGCTCCCAGGTGAGTTACTTGGCGAGCTACTTGAAAAACTCTAAGGTGAGTTACTAGAAGAGCTCAAGGTGAGTTGGCAAAGTGAGCTCCTCAGTAAGCTTAATGTAAGCTCCCATGTGAGTTAGCAAGGCAAGCTGTCAGATGAGCTCCTATGTGAGTTTTTGTCTGAGCTTCTTGACAAGGCTCCTGGGTGAGCTCAAGTCGAGCTTCTTGGTGACCTCTTGGGTGAGATCAAGGTGAGCTCCTAGGTGAGTTTTTGGGAAAGCTCAAGTCAAGATACTCGATGAGCTCCTGGGTGAGCTACTTCTCGAGCTCCCAGCCGAGCTCCTAGGTGAGCTACTTGATGAGCTCCTAGGTGAGCTCAAAGGTGAGCTTGTCAGTAATCTCTGAGGTGAGCTTACATGCGAGCTACTAGATGAGCTCAAGGTGATTTAGCAAGGTGAGCTCAAGGTGAGTTGACAAGGTGAGCTCAAGGTGAGTTGACAAGTTGAGCTATCATATGAGCTCATAGGTGAGTTCCCAGGTGAGATCAAGTCAAGTTACTCAGCGAGCTCTTTGGAAAGCTATAGGTGAGTTGGAAATGTGAGCTATCAAGTGAGCTCCCAGGTGAGTTTTTTGGGAAATTTTAAGTTAAGCTACTCGACGAGCTCCTGGGTGAGCTACTTTCTAAGATCCCAACCGAGCTCTTAGGTGAGCTACTTTGTGAGCTTCAAGGTGAGCTTACATGCGAGCTACTAGATGAGCTCAATGTGAGTTAGTAAGGTGAGCTCAAGGTGAGTTGGTAAGGTGAGTTTAAGGCGAGTTAGTAAGGCAAGCTGTCAGGTGAGCTCCCAGGTGAGTTCTAAGGTAAGTTACTCATAGATCTCCCAGGCGAGCTCAACTCAAGCTGATCGACAAGGTCCCAGAAGAGCTCTCAGGTGAGCTATTCGCTGAGCTCCCAGGTGAGCTATTTGGTGAGCTCCTAGGTGAGGTCCCCGGTGAGCTGCTGGGGGAGCTCACAACTGAGCTCAAGTCAACCTACTTGGTGAGCTACTTGGCGAGATCTGAGGTGAGCTATTAGGTGAGCTCCTAGGTGAGCTGCTTGACAAACTCTGAAGTGAGCTACAAGACGAGCTCAAGGTGAATTTGTAAGGTGAACTGATTAGTGAGCTCAAGGTGAGTTAGAAATGTGAACTGATAGGTGAGCTCTTATGCGAGTTTCTGGGTGAGCTGTCACGTGAGCTCCCATGCAAGTTTTTGGGGGAGATACTTGAAAAAAATCCTTGGTGAGCTCAAGTCAAGTTGCTTGGTTAGCTCCTAGGTGAGATTAGCGTGAGCTGGTAAGGAGCTGTTAGGTGAGCTCCCAGGTGAGTTTCTGGGCAAGCTCAAGTTGAGTTGCTCAACGAGCTCCAAGGTGAGCTACTTACCAAGCTCCCATGTAAGATCCTAGGTGAGCTACTCGGTGAGTTCCTAGGTGAGCTCAAAGGAAAGATTCTCAGTAATCTTTGAGGTGACTTTACATTTGAGGTACCAGATGAGCTCAAAGCAAGTTAATAAGGTGAGCTTAAGGTGATATGGTAAGGTGAGCTCCTCAAAAAACTCAAGGTGAGCTCCCATGAGAGTTGGTAAAGTGAGCTATCAGGTGAGCTCTCATGTGAGTTTTAGGGTGAGCTACTTGACAAGCTCCCGGGTGAGCTCAAGTCAAGCTTCCTGGCAAGCTCCTGGGTGAGCTCAAGGTGAGCTGGCAAGGCAAGCTGTCAGGTGAGCTCTTAGTTAAGATTC
This sequence comes from Taxus chinensis, assembly GCA_019776745.2. Taxonomy (NCBI): domain Eukaryota; kingdom Viridiplantae; phylum Streptophyta; class Pinopsida; order Cupressales; family Taxaceae; genus Taxus; species Taxus chinensis. The sequence goes on from CM034157.1 coordinate 254,867, forward strand.
CAGGAAAGCTCAGGTTGAGTTGCTTGATGAGCTCATGGGTGACTTGTTTACTGAGCTCCCAACCAAGCTCCTAGGTGAGCTTGTCGGTGAGCTCCCAGGTGAGCTCAAAGGTGAGCTTATCGGTAATCTCTAAGGTGAGCTTACATGTGAGCTACAAGATGAGCTCAAGGTGAGTTGGTAAGGTGAGCTCAATGTGAGTTGCCAAGGTGAGCTAAAGGTGACTTAGTAAGGTGAACTATAAGGTGAGCTCCCAGGTAATTTCCTAGGTGAGTTACTCGATGATCTCTCAGGCGAGCTCAACTCGAGTTGATCAGCGAGCTCCCAGAAGAGCTCCCAGGTGAGCTACTTTGCGAGTTATTCGGTGAGCTCCCAAGCAAGTTATTAGGTGAGCTCCCAAGTGAGATACTTTGTGAGCTCCTAGGTGAGGTCCCTAGTGAGCTACTCGGTGAGCTCAAAAGTGAGCTCAAGTCAACCTACTTGACGAGTTGCTCGGTGAGCTCTCAGGTGAGATGTTCGGTAACTTGGTGAGCTATTAGGTGAGCTCCCAGGTGAGTAACTTGGTGAGTTACTTGATGAACTTTGAGGTGAGCTACCAGATGAGCTCAAGGTGAGTTGGCAAGGTGAGCTCCTTAGTGAGCTCAAGGAGAGTTGATAGGTGAACTCCAATATGAGTTGGTAAGGTAAGCTGTCAGGTGAGCTCTCATGTGAGTTTTCAGGTGAGCTACTTGACAAGCTCCTGGGTGAGCTCAAGTTGAGCTACTCGGTGAGCTCCTGGGTGAGCTAAAGGTGAGCTATCAGGTGAGAGATCCCAGGTGAGTATCCAGGAAATCTCAAGTCAAGCTGCTTGACGAGATCCTAGGTGAGCTACTTACCGAGCTCCCAACCAAGCTCCTAGGTGAGCTACTCGGTGAGCTCCTAGTTGAGATCAAAGGTGAGCATGTCAGTAATCTCTTAGGTGAACTTACATGCAAGCTACTAGATGAGCTCAAGAGGAGTTTGAAAGGTGAGATCAAGGTGAGTTAGCAAGGTGAGCTCTAGGTTATTTAGCAATACGAGCTATCAGGTGAGCTCCCAGGTGAGTTCCTAGGTGAGTTACTTGATGAGCTCCCAAGTGAGATCAAATCGAGCTGATCGGTGAGCTCCTAGAAGAGCTCCCAGGTGAGCTACTTGGCTAACTATTTGGTGAGCTCCCAAGTGATCTACTTGGTGAGATCCCAGGTAAGCTACTTGGTGAGCTCCCAGCTGAGGTCTCCAGTGATTTACTAAGTGAGCTCACAAGTAATCTAAAGTCAACCTACTTGGTGAGCTTCTCGGTGAGTTCCCAGTTGAGCTGTTAGGTGAGCTCCTAGGTGAGCTACTTGGTGAGTTACTCAATGAACTCTGAGGTGAGCTACCAAGATGAGCTCAAGGTGAGTTGGCAAGGTGAGCTCCTCAGCAAGCTCAAGGTGAGCTGACAAGGGGAGATGATAGGTGAGATCCCATACAATTTGGTAAGGTAAGCTGTCAGGCAATCTCCCATGTGATTTTTTAGGTGAGCTGCTTGATGAGCTCCTGGGTGAGCTCAAGTATAACTTCTCAGCGAGCTCCTAGGTGAGCTCAAGGTGAGCTGGCAAGGTGACCTGTCAGGTGAGCTCCCAGGTGAGTTTCTGGGCAAGCTCAAGTTGAGCTACTTGACGAGCTCCTGGGTAAGCTAATTACAAAGCTCCCAGCCAAGCTCCTAGGTGAGCTACTTAGTGAGCTCCCAAGAGAGCTCAAAGGTGAGCTTTTTGGAAATCTCTGAGGTGAGCTTACATGTGAGCTACCCGATGAGCTCAAGGTGAGTTGGAAAGGTGAGCTCAAGGTGAGTTGGCAAGGTGAACTCAAGGCAAGCTGGCAAGGCGAGTTGTTAGGTGAGTTCCCACGTGAGTTCCTAGGTGAGTTACTTGATGAGCTCCCGGGTGAGCTCAACTCAAGCTGATCAGTGAGCTCCCAGAGGAGCTCTAAGGTGAGCTACTTTGCGAGCTCCTAAGAGAGGTCCCCGGCAAGCTACTTGGTGAGTTCACAAGTGAGCTCAAGTCAACCTACTGGATGAACTGCTCGGTGAGCTCCTAGGTGAGCTATTAGTTGAGCTCCCATGTGAGCTACTTGGTGAGCTACATGACGAACACCAAGGTGAGCTACTAGATGAGCTCAAGGTGAGTTGGCAAGGTGAGCTCCTCAGTGAGCTCAAAATGAGCTAGTAAGGCAAGCTGATAGGTGAGCTCCCATGCAAGTTAGCAAGGTGAGCTTTCAGGTGAGCTCTCATGTGAGTTTTTAGGTGAGTTGTTTAACGAAATCCCAGGTGAGCTCAAGTTAAGCTTCTTAGCAAGCTCCTGGGTGAGCTCAAGGTAAGCTGGTAAGACATGCTATCAGGTAAGCTCCCAAGTGAGTTTCAAGGTGAGTTGCTTGCCAAGCTCCCAGCTGAGCTCCTAGGTGAGCTACTTGGTGAGCTCCCTAGTGAGCTCAAACGTGAGCTTGTCAGTAATCTTTGAGGTGAGCTTACATGTGAGCTACCAGATGAGCTTAATGTGAGTTGGTAAGGCAAGCTCAATTTGAGTTGGAAAGTTGAGATGTTAGACAAGATCCCAGGTGAGTACCCAAGTGAGTTACTCGATGATCTCCCAAGTGAGATCAACTTGAGGTGATCGGTGAGCTCCCAGAAGAGCTCCTAGGTGAGCTATTCTGTGAGTTGCTAGGAGAGCTCCCAAGTGAGCTCCTTGGTGACCTCCAAGGTGAGGTCCCTAATGAGTTGCTCAGTGAGCTCAAGTTAACCTACTTGTTGAGTTACTCAGTGAGCTCCCAAGCTATCTTTTAGGTGAGCTCCCAGGTGAGCTCCTTGAAAAACTCCAAGGTGAGCTACTAGATGAGCTCAAGGCAAGTTGGTAAGGTGAGATTCTCAGTGAGCTCAAGGTGAGTTGGGAAGATGAGTTGATAGGTGAGCTCCCATGTGAGTTGGCAAGGTGAGCTCTCAGGTGATCTCTCATGTGAGTTTTCAGGTGAGCTGCTTTACGAGCTCCCGGGTGAAATCAAGTCAAACTACTCGGCGAGCTCCTGGGTGAGCTCAAGGTGAGCTGGTAAGGTGAGCTGTCAGGTGAGCTCCCAGGTGAGTTTCTGGGCAAGCTCAAGTCCAACTGCTTGATGAGCTCCTAGGTGAGCTACTTGCTGAGCTCCTAGTCGAGCTCCTAGGTGAGCTACTTAGTGAGCTCCCAGGTGAGCTCAAAGGTGAGCTTTTCATTAATCTCTAAGGTGAGCTTAGATATAAGCTACCATATGAGCTCAAGGTGAGATGGCATGGTGAGCTCAAGGTAAGTTGGCAAGGTAAACTCAAGGTGAGTTGACAAGGTGAGATGTCATGTGAGCTCCTAGGTCAATTCCTAGGTGAGTTACTTGATGAGCTCCTGGGTGAAATCAACTCAACCTGATTGGTAAGCTCCCAAGTGAGCTACTAGGTGAGGTCCCAAGCGAGCTACTTGGCGAGCTCCTAGGTGAGGTCCCCGGTGAGCTCACAAGTGAGCTCAAATAAACCTACTTGGTGAGCTATTCACGGAGCTACTTCCTAACCTCCCAGCTGAGCTCCTAGGTGAGATACTCGGTGAGCTCCTAGGTGAGCTCAAAGGTGAGCTTATCGGCAATCTCTGAGGTGAGCTTACATGTGAGCTACCAGATGAGCTCAAGTTGAGTTGGCAAGGTGAGCTCAAGGTGAGTTGAGAAGGTGAGATGTTAGTGAGCTCATAGGTGAGTTCCCAGGTGAGTTATTCGAATAGATCCCGAGCTAGCTCCTAGAATAGCTCCTAGGTGAGCTTCTTTGCGAGCTGTTTGGCAAGCTTATAGGTGAGCTGTTAGGTGATTTCCCAAGTGAGCTACTTAGTGAGCTCCCAAGTGAGGTCCCCGGTGATTTACTCAGTGAGCTCACAATCGAGCTCAAGTTAACCTACTCAATGAGCTGCTCATTGATGTCCCAGGAAAGTTGTTAGGTGAGCTCCCATGTGAGCTACTTGGTGAGCTACTCAATGAACTCTGAGATGAGCTACCAAATGAGCTCAAGGTGAGTTGGCAAGGTGAGCTCATCAACAAACTCAAGGTGAGCTAGCAAGGTGAGATAATAGGCAAGCTCCCATGCAAATTTTTAGGTGAGCTGATTGACGAGCTCCAGGATGAACTCAATTTGAGTTGCTTGGCAAGCTCCTGGGCAAGCAACAGGTGAGTTGGCAAGGTGAGCTATCAGGTGAGCTCTCAGGTGAGTTTCTAGGAAAGCTCAAGTTGAGTTACTCGATGAGCTCCTGGGAAAGATACTTTTCAAGCTCTCAGTCGAGCTCCTAGGTGAGCTACTCTTTGAGCTCCCAGGTGAGCTCAAAGGCAAGCTTGTTGGTAATCTCTGAGGTGATATTACATGTGAGCTACTAGATGAGCTAAATGTGAGGTTGCAAGGTGAGATCAAGGTGAGTTTTGAAGGTGAGCTCAAGGAGTGTTGGCAAGGCAAGTTGTCAGGTGAGCTCCCAAGTGAGTTCCCACTCAAGTTACTGTAAGAGATCCCAGGAAAGGTCAACACGAGTTGATAGCTGAGCTCCTTGAAGAGCTCCCAGTTGAGCTAGTTGGTGAACTATTCACCGAACTTCCAGGTGAGCTATTTGGTGAGCTCCTAGGTGAGGTCCCCAGTGAGCTACTCGGGGAGCTCACAACTGAGCTCAAGTTAACCTACTCAGTGAGTTACTAGGTGAGCTATTAGGTGAGCTCCTAAGTGAGCCACTTGACAAACTCCAAGGCAAAGCTACCAGATGAGCTCAAGGTGAGTTGGCAAGGTGAGCTGCTCAGTGAGCTCAATGTGAGTTGGCAAGGTGAGCTGATAGGTGACCTCCCATGTGAGTTTATGGGTGAGTTGTCAGGAGAGCTCCCATATGAGTTTTTAGGTGAGCTGCTTGACAAGCTCCCTAACAAACTGAAGTTGAGCTACTTGGTGAGCTCCTAGGTGAGCTCAAGGTGAGCTGGCAAGGTAAGCTATTAGGTGAGCTCCCAGGTGAGTTTCTAGGAAAACTCAAGTTGAGTTACTTGATGAGCTCCATGGTAAGCTTCTTACCAAGCTCCTAGCTGAGCTCCTAGGTGAGCTACTTAGTGAGTTCCCAAGTGAGCTCAAAGGTGATCTTATCGGCAATCTCTAAGGTGAGCTTACATGTGAGCTACTAGATGAGCTCAAGGTGAGTTGGTAAAGTGAGCTGTTAGGAGAGCTTCCAGGTGAGCTTAAGGTGAGTTGGCAAGGTGAGCTCCTCAACAAACTCAAGGTGAGCTCCCATGAGAGTCGGCAAAGTGAGCTGTCAGGTGAGATCTCATGTGAGTGTTTGGGTGAGCTGCTTGATGAGCTCCTAGGTGAGCTCAACTTGAGCTTCTCGGTAAGCTCTTGGGTAAGCTCAAGGTGAGATGGAAAGGTGAGCTATCAAGTGAGCTCCCAGGTAAGGTTATGTGTAAGCTCAGGTTGAGCTACTCGATAAGCTCATGGGTGACTTATTTGTCGAACTCCTAGCCAAGCTCCTAGGTGAGTTGGTTGGTGAGCTACCAGGTGAGCTCAAAGGTGAGCTTATCGGTAATCTCTGAGGTGAGCTTACATGCGAGCTAGAAGATGAGTTCAAGGCGAGTTGGTAAGGTGAGCTGAAGGTGAGTTAGTAAGCCGAGTTGTCATGTGAGCTCCTAGGTGAGTTCCTAGGTGAGTTACTTGACAAGCTCCGGGGTGATCTCAACTCAAGCTGATCGACGACCTCCCAAAAGAGCTCCCAAGTGAGCTACTTTGCGAGCTATTTGGTGAGCTCCCTTGCAAGTTGCTAGGTGAGCTCCCAAGTGAGCTACTTGGTGAGCTCCTAGGAGAGCTACTCGGTGAGCTCAAAAGTGAGCTCAAGTCAACCTACTCGACGAGCTGCTCATTGAGCTCCCATGTGATCTGTTAGGTGAGCTCCCAGGGGAGCTATTAGGTGAGCTCTTAGGTGAGCTACTTGGAGAGCTCATCAAGTAGCTCACTTAGGAGCTCATTTGGGAGCTCGAAAAGTAGCTCACCCAGGAGATCATCGAGAAAGTTGACTTGAGCTTACCTGGAAACTCACCTGGGAGCTTTCCTTGCTGATAAGCTTTCCTTTAAGCTCACCTAGGAGCTCACCGAGTAGCTCACCTAGGAGCTTGGCTAGGAGCTCAGTAAGTAGCTCACCTTTCCGATAGGCTCACCTTTAATCTCTCCTGGGAGGTCACCGAGTAGCTCACCTAGGAGCTCGGTTGGGAGCTTTGTTGGAAGCTCGGTAAGTAGCTCATCGAGTAGCTCGACTTGAGCTTACCCAAAAACTAACCTGGGATCTCACTTGATAGCTCGCCTTGCTAGCTCACCTTGAGCTCATCTAGGAGCTCATCGAGTAGATCTACTTGCACTTTCTTGAGAGTTTGTCAAGTAGCTCACCCAAAAACTCACATGGGAGCTCACCTGATAGCTCACCCAGAAACTCACATGGGAGCTCACCTAGTAGCTCACCTTGTTAGCTCGCCTTTAGCTTGCTGAGGAGCTTACCTAGCCAACTCGACTTGAGCTCATCTAGTAGCTCACCTTGGATTTTGTCAAGAAACTCTCCAAATAGCTCACCTATGAGCTCGCCAAATAACTCTCCAAGTAGCTCACCTAGGAGCTCTTCTGGGAGCTCACTGATTAGTTCAAGTTGAGCTCACCTAGGAGCTTGTCTAGTAACTCGCATGGGAGCACACTTAGGATCTCACCTTACAACTCACCTTGGTAACTTGCTTTGAGCTCACCTTGCCAACTCACCTTGAGCTCACCTTGCCAACTCGCCTTGAGATCGCTTTGCCAACTCACCTTGAGCTCATTTGGTAGCTCACATGTAAGCTCACCTCAGAGATTGCTGACAAGATTTCCTTTGAGCTCACCTGGGAACTCACCGAGTAGCTCACCTAGGAGCTCGGTTGGGAGCTTAGTAAGAAGCTCACCTGAAAACTCACATGGGATCTCACCTAACAGCTTGACTTGATCTAGTCTGGGAGCTCATAATGCAGATCACCCAAAAAATCACATGGGAGCTCACCTGACAGCATGCTAGGGTTCATTTCAAGACACCTCTATAAAATTGTAGGTGGAAAATACCTGGCGAATATCCCCGGAACCAGTTTCAGAACAAGGTGAATTTGACAGTATTCTAAAAGAAAATTTTTGCTTGGTTTTTCAAGCTAGAGAAAGAAGAGTTCTAGATATGGTTGCATCATTGACGTGTGACAATAAGATGTCAATAATCATTCTTGATGTGCATCAATGGAATCAGTTGAAGTGCGTCAATGGATTCAGTTGACATGCGTCAATGCCTTTAGTTGATGTGCGTTAATGGATTTAGTTGACGCACGTCAATGGATTCAGTTGATGAGAGACAATGAATGCCATTGACATGTGTCAGCTTAAGGTATTGACTCATGTCAATTAAAGGAATTGACACGCATCAACTGAATCCATTGATGCACATCAATGACTTCAGTTGATGCGCATTGATGCCTTCAGTTGACACACATCAATGGACACAGTTGACACGTGTCAATGGACATAGTTGACATGCATCAATGGATACAGTTGCCATGCGTCAATTCCTTCAGTTGACGCGTGTCAATGCTTACAGTTGATGAGTGTTAATTCCTTCATTTGACGTATGATTTTGCCTATAAATACCCTCCAGTTGGTCATTTTATCATTTACACTTTCTAGCTCATGATTTTTTGCAGATGTCCATCATTGTCAAAGACGCAAGCAAAACTATAATGTCAACTTCACATGCTTCCCAACTGCAAGCTTAGGGAAAAAATCAAGAAGAGAATCCAATCTAATCCATGGCCAAAATCATCTACAGGAATCCCTTGTGCCCTCACATCCATACTGTTTTAAATATGTCTTATGAATATAAAGATTTGATGGATGCGTGTGAGTTTACAGGGTTCATTAATATGCCCCATTTTGAAACAGATCCAGATATTTTGAACTACCTTCTGTCATCCTATAATTTAGAGGATGATCTTTTATTTCAAAAAAGAACATTGGTAAACGCATGCCACTAGCTCCGGCCCCTAGTGGGACACTAAAAATTGCCTCCTTTCGAATTCATACTCTCTCACTTGGTGGCTTGCCTAGTGCAACGGGCATATCAGTTTTGAACAATATAAATTTAGATGAATATTATTTGGGCATTGATAGAAATGACCCAACTAGTTTTTTCAATACCCGTGAGATGATTCAAGGCCAGCAGGTATACTTCAATTTAAATATGCTTTACAATTTTGAATTACATTTCAATTTAAATTTATTTATCTAAATCTTGATTAATTTTATCACAAACAAGATCAGGCCACCCACAGGTAGAAACAAGTAGCAGTTGATCTTGCCAAAATCCCCCATACTTCTCCAGCAAGATCATCTTCATCAGATTCAGATAGTGAATAGTTTTTACCTTTTCCTTTGGATAACTTAATTGGTTTTGATTTTCAGTCCCATGTCAATGAGTTTATTCTACCTCATATCAATCAGCTTATAGAATGGGAGAGAAGGGATAAAGTTCTTATCAATGAGATTATTAGTCGTTATGAAAATTATTGGCAAAGGGATAGTTTATACGCTATAGTCTAGAATCAACCTGTGAAGATGGATTCCTTACTTATCCAAGTAAGAAGTGGGACTGTCATGTATAAAAATAACTATAAAGATGACATTTTAGATAATTCATTAAACAAATTGGAAAATATTAGTGCCGAGGCCCAGGCATATTTTAGTAAATGGTCCAAGGACAAGGATTTGGTAGCTATTGCAAATGCTGAAAGAGATAGAGCGGTTGTAAGTACTATCACTTTCAAACAATAATTCTTGTTAATTTGAATTTTTCATTTTTTAGTAATATTTTGAATTGACATTACTCTTTTTGTGCAGTTGAAATATGAAAATTTGAAGAGTCAAGCAAAGGTATTACAAGTTCACTTGGAAATAGCGAAGAATAGTTTATCCGTAACAAAGAATTTGAAGAAAAATATTATTTTGGTTAACAAACAAAACAATACACTAAAGAAGATAATTAAAGAGCATGGCTTCAACCCTGACATATTATTCAAAGCTAAGGCAGTAGCTAATCCAAATTTGTTGTCGCATGGAGATGCGACAAATCAAGAAGAAAGATTTTTAAAAAATCTAGATAGTGCTGCAGAAGATATTATAAGTTCTGGCGTTATTTTTTCTTTTAGGGAAATGGGTAAAACCACAGTGGAAGAAGTCATTGTGGAAAGGAGCAGAGGAGTAGAAATGGATAAATAAAAAGAGGGTTAAAAACTCGAAACATTTATTATTGTGGAAACTTTAAATATTGATTTTAGAAAATTTTAATATTGAGTATGGTATTTAAATTTAATTATATGGATTTGATAGCATTTTAAAATTTGAAATAATATATAATATTTAATTTTGATTGCATTAGATGGGGATTATCATGAATTATCATGAATTATATGTATGTTTCTTGTTTACGGATTGTCATGAATTGTATGTGGACGTAGATGATGAATGATGATAATGGATAATTGTTTTACAAACATGGAATGATGATAGATGATGATGAAAGATGATGAATGAAAATAATGATATGATATATGTGGGCATTGGATGATGATCAATTTAATGTGGACGTAGATTTATCTTCAAGCATAATAATTCTTCTTCTCTAGACATTTGAACTTGGTTTAAGATAATTCTTCTCTATAATGTCATTAGAATGGATATAGATGATAAATAAATGGAATGTATTATAGATGAAATTAGAACGGATATTACTTGTAATGATATGATTACGATTTTTTTTAAAAAAATGTAAAATTCAATTGTCATTTTATCCCACAATTAAAAAAATATATCAAAGAATTTTTCACATATAAAAAATAAATTAAACATAATTTTAAGAAATCAGTAAAGAATCATCACTGGTAAGAAATTAAACATAATTGCAAATATGATAGGGTTTAACTTACCTCTTGTGTATTAGGTTGTTGTTCAATCATAAATGGTAATGTGTTGGATCTTTGTTTTAAAAAACTCAACACGAGAAATGGATTAGTAGATAGAGGGGTGAGTTGCCTGATATTGTCAGTCCTAAGAAGTACCAACTTCCTCGGATGGATGTCAACCCACATTTTCTAAAAAAATAAAAGATTGTATTTGAACAAATGTAAATATATAGACCTGTAACATCTTTAATGATAACAAGAGTTGAAAAAATGTAAAGTAACAAAGAATAAGATTAAGTTGAAGAAGATACCTAGTCAAATTCGAAATCATTACTGGTAATGTGCTAGATCTTTGTTTTAAAAAAATTCAACACAAGAAATGGATTAGTAGATAGATGGGTGAGTTTACTGACATTGTCAGTCCCCAGAAGTAACAGCTTCCTTAGATGGATGTTAACCCACATTTTCAAAAAAGAAAAAGATAGATTCCTCACCACATCCTTGTAATAGCACCACTCTCAGAAGGTTCATCTAAATTCTTATATTGGTTTGTCATTGTTGTTGTAAAATTTGTTGATTAAAACTTTAATAAATCGGCATTCAATATACCTTTGATTTCCATACCCTTGAGCTCTGAAGTCTTTAGAAATTGTTCCATTATTGTACCCATTGATTTATGGAAATGCTTTTTGACAAAGTCTGCACATCCACCTTCAGTATTCCAAAAATTAGGATTCATCAAACCCATGGATTCAAGAATTTTATCTTTACAGAAGCATTCCCTAATTTCTGATGACAAGGTTTCTGAAATTTTTATAAGCTTTATTCTTGTTTCAACTATAACAGACTCAAACAGATTGCGTGTCACGGGAACATCTTCTCATTCCGATCCTGTAATATCTTGACATTTTTGCAAAATGTGTAGTGGTATTTCCCTCCCATTAACAGTGATGCAGAGGTGATCGTGGATATTAAATTTCAAAAAGGTTTTAGGATTTTAAAGATCTAATAAAGATTTCCAATTCTCAAAAATAGGTGCATCAAAACTATATTGGGAACAGTACAATATATCAAGACTTTGACATACCATTTTCCTCATCCGTGAATAAAATCCACAATATAGATTAATCTACCCTGTGCATGCTTCATCAGTGTATTGATCTCCTTTAACATTGGAAGAATACCAACCAATGTAAGCAATGTCTCCAAATCAGTTAAACGGAACAACAAGTCCCTTGCCCTATCAACTTCATGATGGTATTTGTGCATGAAACCAACCAATGAAGGATACTCCTCACGAACTCTGCATGCAGGTTCATACAAAGAGATCCATCTAGTCTCCACATCCTTCAGAAGTTTTTTGCCATCTGTAATTCCAATTGCAAATTTTTGGAACTTGAGAAATTACTTTGGGCTGCTTGACATATAGGCATGAAGTTCTCTTATAAATTCTTCTAATTTAGCAACATTTTCATGGTTGCTTACCATTTTATACGCTAAATTCATTTTGTGAGCCATACAGTGAATTGGTAGCATATATGGGGCCACTGTTGTTTGTAATCTAACACAGAGCCCTGTTTGGTGACCCTGCATGATAGATGCACCATCTACTCCAACACATACCAACTTTGTAGCAATTTCATAATCAGTCATACCAGCAACATCTTTCAAATGAGAAACAACTATTTTATATAGGTTTTCGGCATTGCAGTTTTCAACCATTTTCATAACACCCAACAGATGAGGTGTCCTTATATGATTTTCTAAAGTATAGACATGTGGATACATACCCATGCAGTGTTGTCGACTGCTGTCACTTCATCAATTGAAAGAGAGATAAAGTTTTCTTTTTTTACATTCTCTTTCAAATCTTCCTTCTCTATCATCGAGAGGCATTTTTCCATTTCCCATCCACTACTCTCAGACCAATGAGACTGAGGTACATTCAACATTCCGTTAAATTGATACAAAACTTTGAAATCGAGGAAATCTGAAATCAGCTCTTCCTTTTTTAAGTATTTGAAAAAGAGTAGAGAATTGTATGAATTTTGCATGTAGATTTGTTTCTTTCATCTTACCAATATGCGATGTGATCGTTCCTCCCTTTTCCAACAGATGTCTGTGTTTTTTTCTACTCTGCCTCATATTCTCGCTGCGTATCTAACATGCATGCATTCTTTTTCAGTTTTCCACCTATGTGTTTTGATTTTCTGGCCATCCGACCCTGTTACAGTTAAATATTGTTTTCCATAATGTTTTTTCTATAGTGTCCAGCTTCAGTTGCATTTTTTGTTGCTTTCCCAATTTCCACGTACATATTTTACATGTACATTCAGATGGGATTTCTTCAGAATTAGATGATTGTATAGGTTCAATAAATGGAAATTTAGCTCCCCAATCAAACTTGTATGTCCTGCCAATGGTCCACATATTCTTGTTCATTTTTAATGCTTTAACTTTTTTGAGTAGAATTTCGAGCAATATCAATGATCACCTTGGTTTCCTCTTTCTTGGACCGGAGTTTGAATTTGATTTCTGTCTTCCATTTTTTTGAGTGTTTGTATCTATGATATCTAGCTGCACTTCTAGTTGCACCCCAACAGGAACAATATCTTCAAGATCTGGCATATTATCGTAGGTTTCATTTGTTTGACTTTGATACTGTGTAGAATGCATGTCCACCTCAATAATTCCTTCCACACAGTCAGTATTCTGATTCTCTATGGTGGCATCTATATGATTGGTATTTACAATATCTGTATACGTAGAGTTTCCAAAATACTTGAAGAGTGATTTCTGAGATTTCTTACTCACTTTTAGGTTATTTGCATTCTTTGAGCTGGCACCTTCCATTATTCTGAAGAGAGTCTTGCATTAGCAAAAGAACCAAATAGTGACTCTATCCACTGTCTGAGGTCTCTGTCGTGTGTCCCCTGTCTGCAGGTATCACACGTCCACAACTCTTAATATCCCTTTCACGCGTCCACTGTACCCAAGTCACTGTCACACGTCAATACTTCCTCTTATCACGCGTCAACTTCTTTGCCCAAGTCACGCATCAACACTACCCTTGTCGCGTGTCAGAACACTATTCTTGTCACGCGTCAGTACAGCTCTTGTCGCACGTCAGTACATCCTTTCTTTGCATCAGTACAGCTCTGTTGTGCATCAGTACAGCTCTTTGTCATGCGTCAACAATCTTGTCATCGTGTCAGTACAGCTCTTGTCGCACGTCAATAATCACAGGCTAACAGTAATATGAACTCTGGTGCTCAAGGGTATGCGAGTTCAAATTTCATAGTATTGGTAATTTGGTAAGCTACTTGAGGTATACTACGTGGCGAATCACCTAGGTTTTTATAGGAGATGTTTTCAAATGAAGGCAAAGCTGACCCCCCAAAAAAAATATACTATATATTTTAGGCAAATAGGACATCGACCCACTCCAAATAATTCACCTTTTCAAATTTTCCTAAAATGAAACTTTCACCATATTACAAATATTCGACGCTAAAATTATCCCTGATGTGGATTCCTGGTGGGATGCCACATCAGTTTTTCAAAAAATCCTTCCCTAAGTAGCTCAATCCTGGGAGCAACCTGAGAATCACCATAAAATAAACTTGAGCTCAATTTTACTTATATACACAATGCTCACTAGGGACCCCAAAAGGAATGCTTGCCAAACCTCACTTGTAAGATAATTGCAATCAATACTTACAATGGGCTGGTCATGTCAAAAATGTAATAAAATAAGTTAATTTTGACTCCAAATTAATAAACAAGGTTGGCTGGACCAAATTTTTAGAGGTGTGGGACAAGTTTAACTTGTCAACTAGATAAGCCTCCACCTTTGTCCTATTCCAAGCTCAAATTCGAATTTCAAGAGAGAGATGGAGTGTTTGACCTTCCAAAATCCTCTTACAATTTCTTACACAATCTATCACTTCACCTACACAACCCATACTTGGTGCAACTTACACATCTCTTTTAAAATGCATTTAGGATCTATGACATTTACCTTTATTACAAACTTTAGACATAACCATATATTTAATTACCATATGGTTATAAAATCCATATAAATAAATTTCATTTTCAACCAAGACAATAACATTTAATTTCACCTTCCACATCCTATTTAATTTAATTAAATTTCTAAATATATGACTCTCATTTAATGTTCATGCTATCACTTTTAAATAATTAAAACATGCCTGAGCACCCTTATAAATAAAATACGCCTTACGAGGTCAATAATTAAAAAGGGAACACATAATAAAAACACACATATGCCCCTATGGTCACAATAATGGAAATCCCCCCCATGGGAAATCCTAACAACTAAAAACACAATCAAAGATAGTTTCCATGGTGACCTTAGTTGATTTCACACTGAGTTCCAATATGGTTAGTCTCCAGTCCCCCAGCATACTTTGTTGTGATTTTAACCTGATCAAATGTAAAATACCTCGACTTCGGCCATCAAGTGGCCATATCACCTAACATGCTAAATGATATACAAATTAAACATTAGATCTAAATCACAACAATATCAAGATTCAATATTTATCTTAACATGTAAGCCTTCAATTCAATTTGTAACTATATCATCATCCAATAGATTTCTATAGGGCTAGAGCTAGAGAGCTCATAAGTAATCAGTGTCAGCATGTCTGAAAATTAACATCAATAATCTTGTCCATGTCAACTAGTATATCATCATCCACATAACATGGGAGCAATGATCCTTCCTGACATCTCACCTTTACAACTAACCTTGAGCTCAATGATCCCAAGATCCCATCTGAGTCCAGCTCAATATTAAGCTCAGGATCTAACATCTAACCATCATACTACCTAAAAACATACATAGGATGTCCATAATAATCCCTTGATACATCATACTCTCCTTGATCTTGCTGAAACATAACCTTAATATCTCAAAATGTGAGCTCATCTAGTAGCTCAGGATCAGAGTATCATGAATAGCTGTCCAAGGAAAGTGGGCACTACATAAACCTCACTCAGTGAGCTTGCCTCAATGATATCCAAGGTGAGCTGTTAGGTGAGCTTCCAAAACAAGCTGGGAGCTCACTTATGAGCTTGCTTGACAAACTTTGAGGCAAGCTCACTAGACAAGCTCACCAAGGTGAGGTTGGCAAGGTGAGCTCCTTAGTGAGCTCAAAGATGGGGCTGGCAAGTGTGAGCTCCCTAGTTTTTACATGAGCTTGAGTTCAACAAACTCACATGGGAACTCACTGACTCGAGCTCCTAGACAAACTTACCTTGCCAACTTGCCTTGAGCTCATCCTTGCCAATCTCACCTGTGGTGAGCTCACCTGGTAGCTTGCATCTAAGTTCACCTCAGAGCAACTACCGGTGAGCTCACCTATGAGCTCATTCATAGAAGCTCACCAAGGAGCTGCTAGGTGAGCTCCAAGTGAGCTAATTGCCAGGAGCTCGTTCCCAACTTAAGGTCCAAGGTGATCTGCTGGGAGCTCACCTGATGAGCTCACAACTTGAGCTCAAGGATCTCACTCGATGAGCTCACCTAGGAACTCAGCTCTCAGGTGAGTTTTCAGACAAGCTCAAGTCGAGCTGAAAACTCACATGAGCTCACCTGTCAAGCTACTTGTTGAGCTCACTATGCTGAGCTTACCTATGAGCTCACCTTGGTGAGCTCACCTGTGAGCTACTGAGGAGGTCACCTTAGCTCAAACTCACCGAGCTCAAGGTAGCTTACCCTAGGAGCTTCGAGTGACTCGTGTTGCAAGGCTAGCTCACTAAGTGAGCTCACTCCTAGGATCCTAGAAGAGCTCACCTTAAGTAGCTCACCTGGTGAGCTCACTGAGCAGCTCACCGAGTAGGTTGACTTGAGCTGATTAGTGAGCTCCTGAAGAGCTTTCCAGGGAGCTCACTTAGGAGCATACCTTTCACCAAGTAGCTCACCAGGTGAGCTCATTTAGGTGAGCTCACCAAGTGAGCTTCTTGGTGAGCTCCCAGGTGAGCTCACCGATGAGCTCACCTGACAACCTCACCGGTGAGCTCCCACCTGAGCTCACCTTACCAACTCACCTTGAGGCAAGATGTTGGTAGCTCACATGTAAGCTCACCTTAGGTGAGCTTCTATTGGTGAACTACTTGGTGAGCTCACTTGATGAACTCGGTTGGGAGCTTGGTAAGCTACCTAGATGAGCTCAAGGTGATTTGCTCAAGTTGAGCTTGCCTCAGCAAGCTGACACTGGCAAGCTCACCTTGCAAGGCACCTTGAGTGATGAAATCCATATGAGGTAAATGAGTTTCTGAGTAGCTTGAGTTTTTGTTGAGCTCACCCGGGTGAGTTACTGATATCAGGTGAGCTCAATTTAAGTTACCTGATCTCCTAGGTGACTGAGCAAACACATGTGTGAGCTCTCCTTACAGCTCACCTTGCCAACTTGCATGGGAGCTCACCTATCAGCTCACCTTAAGCTCACTCGAGGTGATCACCTTGCCAACTCACCTTGAGCTCGTCTAGTAGCTCACTCAGAGTTAGGAGTAGCTCACCAAGTAGTTTCTCACCTAAAATCTCAAGTGGGAGCTCACTCTAACGATCTCCTAGGTGAGCTGTTTACCAAGCTCCTAGCCTAGGTCTCCTAGGTGAACTTCTTAGTGAGCTCAACAAGTGATCTCAAAGGTGATAGAGCTTTTCAGTAGCTCTCTGAGGTGAGCTTACATGTAGATCTACCAGAATGATTGAATAGCTCAAGGTGAGGTTACTTGGGAGCTAAAATTTTCAGGTGACCTCCCAGGTGATTTCCTAGGTGAGTGAGCTCTTGATGAGTTCCCTTTAGTGAGACTCAACTAGGATCTGATCAATGAGTTCAAAGAAGAGCTCACCTAGGCAAGATATACTTTCCTTGAGCTCACCTTGCTACT
This sequence comes from Taxus chinensis, assembly GCA_019776745.2. Taxonomy (NCBI): domain Eukaryota; kingdom Viridiplantae; phylum Streptophyta; class Pinopsida; order Cupressales; family Taxaceae; genus Taxus; species Taxus chinensis. The sequence goes on from CM034157.1 coordinate 271,805, forward strand.
GAACTCACAATGTTGAGCTTGCCTAGACTAACTCACCCTTAAGCTCATCTGGTGAGCTACATGTAAGCTCACCTCATGAGCTTGCCAAGAAGCTAACCTTTGAGCTCACCTGGGAGCTCACCGAGTGAGCTCACCTAAGAGCTCGGCTGGGAGCTTGGTATACAGCTCTCCCAGGAGCTCATTGATCTAGCTTAACTTGAACTCTGAGGTGAGATCACTTGGTGAGTTGGCAAGGTGACCTCCTCAGCGAGATCAAGGCAAGCTAGCTCAGGCAAGCTCACATAGGTGGGCTCACCATCTAATTTGACCCAGGTGAACTCCCATGTGAGCTTTTCACATGAGCTACTTGACGAGATCTTGGGTGATCTCAAGCTTGAGATGCTTGAGTGAGCTTACCTTGGGAAAGCTCAAGGTAAGCCTGGTAAGGTGAGATGTTAGGTGAGCTCACCTAGGTAGAGTTTTCAGATAAGCTCAAGTTAAGCTGGTTGATAGGTCTTGGGTAACAGCTGCTTGCTAGGAGCTCTAAACCTAGCTCACTGGGTGACCTACAAGGTGAGCTCAAAGGTGAACTCATTTGGCATGGTGACTCAAGGTGAGTTGGCAAGGCAAGCTGTCAGGCTCAATGAGCTCAAATTGAGGTGAGTTCCTAAGCGAGTTAATTGACAAGGTCCTGGGTGAACTCAACTCGAGCTGCTCGAAAAACTCTGAGGTGAGCTACCCTTTTAATCTTAAGGAGGAGTTCGGATGGTGAGCTCCTCACTGAGCTCAAGGTGAGCTGGTAAGGCAAGCAAGGTGAGCTCCCATGAGAGTTGGCAAGGTGAGCTGATCAGGTGAGATCCCATGCAAGTTTTTAAGAGAGCTGCTTGATGAGCTCTCGGTTGAGCTCAAGTTAAGCTGCTCATCGAGCTCGTAGGTGAGCTTCAAGGTGAGCTATCAGGTGAGTTCCTAGGTGAGTTTCTAGGAAAGCTCAAATCGAGCTACTCGACAAGCTGTCCTAGGAGCTGCTTGTCGAGCTCCCATCCAAGCTACTAGGTGAGCTACTCGGGTGAGATCCCAAGCGAGCTCAAAGGTGAGCTTGTCAACAATCTCTGAGGTGAGCTTACATGTGAGCTACCTAAATGAGCTCAAGTGAGTTGGCAGGGTGAGCTCAAGGTGAGTTGGTAAGATGAGCTCCTAGGTGAGTTAGCTCGAGGTGAGCTACCGGGTGAGCTCACCTTGAGGTAAAGCTCCCTAAGTGAGTCGACCTAGGTGAGCTTACCAGAAATTTCTTGGGTCATCTCAGGTCAAGTTGACTTGGTGAGCTATTTGGTGAGCTCCCAGGTGAGCTACTAGGTGAGCTCCCAAGTGAGCTACTTAGCAAGCTCCTAGGTGAGGTCCCCAGTGAGCTACTCAATGAGCTCACAAGTGAGCTCAAGTTGACCTACTCGGTGAGCTACTCAATGAGCTCCATGGTAAGCTATTAAGTCAAGCTCGCCATGTGAGCTATCTTAGGTGAGCTCCCATAAGTTGAGCTGACTCAAGAAAGCTCAAGGAGATCTACAAGGTGAGCTCAAGGTGAGCTTGGTGAGCTTGATAGGTGAGCTCCCGTGCAAGTTAGCAAGATGAGTTATCAAGGTGAGCTACCATGTGAGTTTATCTAGTGAGCTACTTGGTGAGCTCCTGGGTGAGCTCAAAGTGAGCTACGTGAGCTCCTAGGTGAGTTTCCAAGTGTAAGCAAGTTGGGTGAGTCTCCTAGGTGAGCTCAAGGTGAGCTCAAGTAAGGTAAGCTATTTCTAGGCAAGCTAAAGTCAACATGCTCAATGAGCTCCTATCAACAAGCTCAAAGGTGAGCTTATCAACAATCTCTGAGGTGAGCTTACATGTGAGCTACTCAGATGAGCTTAATGTGAGTTAGGAAGGTGAGCTCAAGGTGAGTTGGCAAGGTGAGCTCAAGGTGAGCTTAGCAAGGTGAGCTGTCAAGAGAGCTTGTAAGTGAGCTGCTAGGTGATCTACTAAGTGAGCTCTCAGGAACTACTTCTAGTGAGCTCCAAGTACTCCGATGAGCTACTCGGTGAGCTCCCAAGTGAGATCAAGTCAGCCTACTCAATCGGTGAGCTCCCATGTGAGTTGTTTGGTGAGCTCCCAGGTGAGCTGTTGGGCAAGCTTACTTGATGAACTTCGGAGGTGAGCTATGAGATGAGCTCAAGGAAAGTTAGCGAAAGGTGAGCTCCTCAGTGAGCTCAAGGTGAGCTCAAGGTGAGCTGATAGGTGAGCTCCCATGTAAGTCACCTAAAGGTTGTAAGGGTGAGCTATCAGGTGAGCTCCTATGTGAGTTTCCTAGGTGAGCTACTTGATGAGCTCTCGAGGTGAGCTCTCAAGTTCAGTGAGCTCCTTGGGTGAGCTCAAGGTGAGCTGGTAAGGTGAGCTATCAGGTGAGCTCCCAGGTGAAGTTTCCTAGGAAAGCTCAAGTTGAGGTGCTCGATGAGCTCTTGGGTGAGCTACTTTTTGAGCTCCCAGCTAAGCTCCTAGGTGAGCTACTTGGTGAGCTCCTAGGTGAGCTCAAAGGTGAGCTTGTTGGAAATCTTTGAGGTGAGCTTACATGTGAGCTACTAGATGAGCTCAATGTGAGTTCAAGGTGAGCTCAAGGCAAGTTAGTAAGGTGAGCTATCAAGGTGAGTTGGTAAGGTGAGTTCAATCAGGTGAGCTCCTAGGAAAGTTCCTAGGTGAGCAAGTTACTGAGATAAGCTCCCAGGTGAGCTCAACTTAAGCTGATCGTTGATTTGAGCATAGAGCTCCCTAGTGAACTACTTGAGGTGAGCTACTCGGTGAGCTCCTAGTGAGCTACTTAGCGAGCTCCTATGCAAGAGCTCCAAGTGACAAGCTCACTAGGTGAGCTCAAGTTAAGCTACCAGTGAGCTACCATGTGTTAGGAGCTCCCAGGTAAAGCTGTTAAGGTGAGCTCCTAGGTGAGCTTCTTGGTGAGCTGCTTGATGAACTCAAGGTGAGCTACCATATGAGCTATTAAGGTGAGTTAGCAGGTGAGTTCCTCAATGAGCTCAAGGTGAGCTGGCAAGGTGAGCTGATATGTCGAGCTCCTGTAAGGTGAGCTATCAGGTGAGCTCCTAGGTGAGCTCCTAGGTGAGTTGGCAACGTGAGATCCCAGGTGAGCTCAAAGGTGAGCTCAAGTCAACTCTCAACGAGCATCTTGGTGAGCTACTTGTCAAGCTACCAGATGAGCTCCTAGGTGAGATACTTGGTGGGCAAGGTGAGCTCAAAGGTGAGCTTGCTCAGGTGATGCTCAAGGTGAGCTTGCTAGGAAAGCTCTGAGGCGAGCTGTTAGGTGAGCTCCCAGGTGAGCTACTTAGGTGAGCTTCTATAGGTGAGCTACTTGGTGAGCTCTAAGATGAGCTTCAAAGGTGAGCTCCAGATAAGCTCAAGGTGAGTTCCCAGGTGAGCTACTCAGGTGAGCTCAAGGTGAGCTAGCAAGGGTGAGCTGATCAGGTGAGCTTCCTAGGTGAGTTGGTAAGGTGAGCTCTCAGGTGAGCTCAACTCATGAGCAATTTTTTTGGTGAGCTTCCACGAGCTCCCAAGGTGAGCTGGAAAATTCGAGCTACTCGGTGAGCTCCTGAGTTGCCAAGGTGAGCTGTTAGGTGAGCTCCCAAGTGAGCTACTTGGTGAGCTCCCATGTGAGTTTCTAAGCAAGCTACTCAAGTGAGCTGCACAGGTGAGCTCAAGTGTGAGCTATTTGCCAAGGTGAGCTCTCCAAGGTGAGCTGCTCAGGTGAGCTCCCAGGTGAGATTCAAAGGTGAGCTACTTAGATGAGCTCTGAGGTGAGCTACTAGAGCTTTTTGGTGAGCTCCTAGATGAGCTCAAGGTGAGCTTAGTAAGGTAAATTTTAGGTGAGTTTCCTAGGTGAGTTCCCAGGTGAGCTACAAATGAGCATCCTGGGTGAGCTGACTTCTAATCTTGAGTGAGCTCACATGTGAGCTCCTAGGAAAGCTACTTGAGTGAGCTCTCAGGTGAGCTCCCAGGTGATACTTTTTAGGTAAGCTCCCAGGTGAGCTTACTTGGTGAGCTACCAGTTCTCACTCGATGAGGTGAGCTACTTGAGATCAAGCAAGGTGAGCTACAAGGTGAGCTCCCAAAAGGTGAGATCAAGGCAAGTTGGTAAGGTGAGCTGCAAGTTGGCAAGGTGAGCTCCTAGGTGAGTTACCAAGGTGAGCTCCCTCTGAGGTTAGATGAAGCTCCTACGAGGTGAGCTCAACTCGAGCTGATTGGTGAGCTCCCAGGTGAGCTCAAGTTGAGCTACTCAGGTGAGCTCCTAGGTGAGCTCTAGGTGAGCTCCCAAGTGCAAGCTACTTGGTGAGCTCCTAGGTGAGTTTTCAGACTTGGTGAGCTCTCCCATGGTAAGCTCCTCGGTGAGCTCACAAGTGACCCTTTCTCCTCAAGTCAACCTACTCAGGTGAGCTACTCGGTGAGCTAGTCAGGTGAGCTATTAGGTGAGCTCTCAGGTGAGCTATTGGGTGAGCTCCCTAGTGAGCTACTTGGAGAGCTGTTTGACAAAATATGAGGTGAGCTACCAGATGAGCTCAAGGTGAGTTGGCAAGGTGAGCTCCTCAGTGAGCTCAAGGTGAGCTATAAGGTGAGCTCCCATGTGAGCAAGTTGGCAAGGTGAGCTGTTAGGTGAGCTCTCATGTGAGTTTTTAGGTGAGCTCCTTGGTGAGCTCCCTTGGGTGAGCTCAAGTGAGCTTACTCGGTGAGCTCTTGGGTGAGCTCAAGGTGAGCTGGCAAGGTGAGCTCCCAGGTGAGCTCCTAGGTGAGGTTTTCAGGAAAGCTCAAGTCAAGCTACTTAATGGTGAGCTCCCAGGTGAGCTACTTGTGAGCTTCCCAGCTGAGCTCCTAGGTGAGCTCTCATGAGCTCCCAAGTGAGCTCAAAGGTGAGCTTATCAGGTAATCTCTGAGGTGAGCTTACATGTGAGCTACCAGATGAGCTCAAGGTGAGTTGGCAAGGTGAGCTCAAGGTGAGTTATTAAGGTGAGCTCAAGGTGAGTTGGCAAGGTGAGCTGTCAGGTGAGCTCCTAGGTGAGTTCCCAGGTTAGTTACTCGGTCGAGCTCCCGGGGATGAGCTCAAGTCGAGCTACTTGGTGAGCTCCCAGAAGAGCTCCTAGGTGATCTATTCGGTGAGCTCCCAAGTGAGCTCCTAGGTGAGATGTTAGGTGATCTCCTTAGGTGAGCTACTAAGGTGAGCTACCGGTGAGCTCAACTCGGTGAGCTCAGTGAGAGTGAGCTCTTAAGTGACCTACTCAAGGCGAGCTACTTGGTGAGCTCCCAGGTGAGCTGTTAGGTGAGCTCCTAGGTGAGATACAAGGTGAGCTACTGGCAGCTACTTGAACTCGAGGTCTGAAACCTACCAGATGAGCTCAAGGTGAGTTGGCAAGGTGAGCTCCTAGGTGAGCTCAAGGTGAGTTTAAGGTGAGCTGATCAGGTGAGCTCCCATGTGAGTTTTTCAGGTGAGCTCCCATGTGTGAGCTCCTAGGTGAGCTCAAGTGAGTTAGCTCGAAAGATGGCTTTTGAGGTGAGCTCATTGGGTGAGCTCAAGGTGAGTCTTGCTAAGGCAAGCTATCAGGTGAGCTCCCAAGTCAGTTTCTAGGTGAGCTCAACTTGAGCTACTCAGATGAGCTCCAGGTGAGCTGCCTTAAGGCAAGCTCCAAGGCAAGCTAGCAAGGTGAGCTGCTTGTGAGTTCCTAGGTGAGCTCAAAGGTGAGTTGTTAACAATCTTTGAGGTGAGCTTACATGTGAGCTACCAGATGAGCTCAAGGTGAAGTTGGTGAGCTCCTAGGTGAGCTCAAGGTGAGCTTGATGAGAGCTCGCAAGGAAAGCTCCTAGAGGCTCAAGGTGAGTTGACAATGTGAGCTCCCAGGTGAGCTCAAGGTGAGTTGCAAGGTAAGACTCGAAGGTGAGCTCCAAGGTGAGCTCAACTCAAGTTGCTCAAGGTGAGCTCCCATTAGAGCTCCTAAGTGAGCTACTTAGGTGAGCTATAGGTGAGCTCAAGTCATCTTAGTCAAGAGTTCCTTGGTGAGCTCCCAGGTGAGCTGTTAGTGAGCTCCTAGGTGAGCTGTACAAGTGAGCTCAAGGAAAGGCAAGCTACCTAGGTGAGCTACTTGGTGAGCTACTTGACAAGATACATCTGATGAGCTACCAGAAAGTTCAAGGTGAGCTCCTAAGTGAGTGAGCTCAAGGTGAGCTCAAGGTGAGCTGATAGGTGAGAGCTCCCATGTGAGTTATCAAGGTGAGCTATCAGGTGAGCTCCTATGTGAGTTTTCAGGTGAGCTACTTGACGAGCTCTCAAGTGAGCTTAAGTTGAGCTTACTTAGTGAGCTCCTAGGTGAGCTCAAGGTGAGTTGGTAAGGTGAGCTGTCAAGTGAGCTCCCAAGGACCTACTCAAGTGAGTTACTCCAAGGAAGCTCAAGTTGAGCTACTAGATGAGCTCTAGGTGAGCTGCTTAGGTCAAGCTCCTAGCCAAGATTCTCAAGGTGAGCTCTCGGTGAGCTCCTCCCATGTGAGGTGAGCTCAAAGGTGAGCTTTTCAAAAATCTCCTAGGTCAGCTCACATGTGAGCTACCAGATGAGCTCTAGGTGAGTTGGCAAGGTGAGCTGGTAAGGAAAGTTATCTAAGGTGAGCTCCTAGGTGAGATTGAGTTTACTCGGTGAGCTCCAGGGTGAGCTCAAGTCAAAGCTACGTCGGTGAGCTCCTTAGTGAGCTACCAGGTTGCAAGCTACTTAGGTGAGCTTCCAAGTGAGTACTTAGGTGAGCTATCCCAGGTGACTTGATCAAAAGTGAGCTCAAGACAACCTACTCAGTGAGCTCCTGGTCGAGCTCAAGGTGAGTTGCAAGGTGAGCTCCCTGAGCTTCAAGTGAGATTTTAATGAAGCTCAACGTGAGTTGTAAGATGAGCTCTTGTGTGAGTTTGGGTGAGCTACTTTCAAGCTCCTGGGTGAGCTCAAGGTGAGCTTGGCAATGAGAGCTCATTAGGTGAGCTCAAAGGTGAAGCTATTAGGTGAGCTCCCAGGTGAGTTTTTACGGTGAGCTCAAGATGAGCTCAACTCAAGATACTTGGCGATCCTGGTGAGCTCAAGGTGAGCTAGAAAGGTGAGCTCTTAGGTGAGTTTTCGGTGAGCTCAAGTCAAATTACTTGATGAGCATCTAGGTGAGCTACTTGTCGAGCTCCCAGCAAGCTCCTAGGTGAGCTTACATCGGTGAGCTCTTAGGATGAGCTCTAAGGTGAGCTTGGTCAGGCAATGCTCAAGGTGAGTTGAGCTACAAGGTGAGCTCAAGGTGAGTTGGCAAGGTGAGTTATCAGGTGAGCTCCTAGGTGAGTTCCTAGGTGAGTTACTTGACGAGCTTCAGTGAGCTCAACTTGAGCTGATCGGTGAGCTCCTAAGAAGAGCTCCCAAGGTGAGCTACTTGGCGAGTTATTCAGTGAGCTCCCAGGTGAGTTGCTAGGTGAGCTCCCAGTGAGCTACTTGGTGAGCTCCAGGTGAGGTCCCTGGTGAGCTCACTCAGTGAGCTCATTAAGTGAGCTCAAGTCAACCTGTTCGGTGAGCTCCCAGGTGAGCTCCTAGGTGAGCTGCTCGAGTGAGCTCTCCATGGTGAGTTATTAGGTGAGCTCCCAAGGTGAGCTACTTGGTGAGCTACTTAATGAACTCAAGGTGAGCTACCAGATGAGCTCAAGGTGAGTTGGCAAGGTGAGCTCCTTAGTGAGCTCAAGGTGAGTTACTCAGAGAGCTTGATAGGTGAGCTCCAATGCAAGTTGAGCAAGGAAGAGCTCCTAGGTGAGCTCCCATGACAATTTTTTGGGTGAGCTACTTGATGAGCTCTAGGTGAGCTCAAGTGAGCTGCTTAGTGAGCTCCTGGGTGAGCTAAAGGTGAGCTATCAGGAAAGGTCCCAGGTGAGTTTCTGGGCAAGCTCAAGTCGAGCTACTTGATGAGCTCCTGGGTTAGCTGCTTGTGAGCTCCCAGTCCAAGCTCCTAGGTGAGCTTCTTGGTGAGCTCCCAGGAGAGATCAAAGGTGAGCATTGTGGCTACCAGAAAATCTCAAGGTGAGCTTACATGTGAGCTACCAGCAAGCTCAAGGTGAGTTGGCAAGGTGAGCTCAAGTTGAGTTAGTAAGGTGAGCTCAAGGGGAGTTAGTAAGGTGAGCTCCCAGGTGAGTTCCTAGGTGAGTTACTCGATGAGCTCCCAGGTGAGCTCAACTTGAGCTGATCAGTGAGCTCCTAAGAAGAGCTCCCAGGTGAGCTACTTAAGGTGAGCTGTTCAGGTGAGCTCCCAGGTGAGCTGCCAATCTCCCAAGTGAGCTACTTGGTGAGCTCCTAGGTGAGGTCTCCTGAGCTTGTAGCAAACTCTACAAGCAAGCTCAGCTCTAAGCTCTAGGTGAGCTACTTAGGTGAGCTCCAAAGGTGAGCTTTAGAAAGCTACTAGGTGAGCTACATGTGAGCTACGACAATGACTCTGACAAGGTGAGCTACCAAATGAGCTCAAGGTGAGTTGGCAAGGTGAGCTCCTAGTGAGCTCAAGTGAGTCTGGTAAGGTGAGCTGATAGGTGAGCTCCCATGTGAGTTTTGCAAGGTGAGCTGTCAGGTGAGCTCCCATGTGAGTTTCCAGGTGAGTTACTTGATACTGGGTGAGCTCAAGTCGATGAGCTCTTAGGTGAGCTCAAGTGAGCTGATCAGTGAGCTCTTAGGTGAGCTCCAAGGTGAGTTACTTAGGTGAAGCTCAAGTCGAGCTCTCAAGGTGAGCTCCTGGGTGAGCTACTTAGTGAGCTACCAGCAAGCTCCTAGGTGAGCTACTTGATGAGCTCCTAGGTGAGCTCAAAGGTGAGATTGTTCAGAAATCTCTAAGGTGAGCTTACATGTGAGCTACCAGATGAGCTCAAGGTGAGTTGGTAAGGTGAGCTCAAGGTGAGTTGGAAAGGTGAGCTCAAGGTGAGTTGGCAAGGTGAGTTATCAGGTGAGCTCCCAGGTGAGTTCCTAGGTGAGTTACTTGATGAGCTCCTGGGTGAGCTCAACTTGAGCTGATCGGTGAGCTCCCAGAAGAGCTCCAGGTGAGCTACTTGGCAAGGTGATCAGTCTATTTGGTGAGCTACTAGGTGAGCTCCCAAGTGAGCTACTTGGTGAGCTCCCAGGTGAGGTCCCCGGTGAGCTACTTGATGAGATCACAAGTGAGCTCAAGTCAACCTACTTGGTGAGCTGCTTGGTGAGCTCCTAGGTGAGCTGTTAGGTGAGCTCCTAGGTGAGCTACTTGGTGAGCTACTTGATGAACTCTGAGGTGAGCTACCAGATGAGCTCAAGGTGAGTTGGTAAGGTGAGCTCCTTAGCGAGCTCAAGGTGAGCTGGCAAGGTGAGCTGATAGGTGAGCTCCCATGTGAGTTAGCAAGGTGAGCTATTAGGTGAGCTCCCATGTGAGTTTTCAGGTGAGCTACTTGATGAGCTCCCAGGTGAGCTCAAGTTGAGCTACTTAGCGAGCTCCTGGGTGAGCTCAAGGTGAGCTGAGCTCCAAGGTGAGTTATTCAGGTAAGCTCCTAGGTGAGCTCAGGGTGAGCTGCTTGTGAGCTCCCAAGTGAGCTCCTAGGTGAGCTGCTCGATGTGAGCTCCTAGTAAGCTCAAAGGTGAGCTTGTCAGCAATCTTTGAGGTAAGCTTACATGTGATCTACCAGATGAGCTTAAGGTGAGTTGGTAAGGCAAACTAAAGGTGAGTTAGACAAGGTGAGCTCAACTCAGATGAGCTCACAGGTGAGTTCGTAGGTGAGTTACTCGATGATCTCCCAGGTGAGCTCAACTTGAGCTGATCGGTGAGCTCCCAGGTGAGCTACTAGGTGAGCTACTTTGTGAGTTATTTGGTGAGCTGCTAGGTGAGCTCCGAAGTGATCTACTTGGTGAGCTCCCAGCTGAGGTTAGTAAAGTGAGCTACTCATAAGTGAGCTCAAGTTAACCTACTTAGTGAGCTACTCGGTGAGTTCCCAAGGTGAGCTGTTAGGTGAGCTCCCATAGTGAGCTACTTTCAAGAATGAGCTCCAAGGTGAGCTACCAGATGAGCTTAAGGGCAAGTTGGTAAGGTGAGCTCCTAGTCAAGCTCAAGGTGAGCTGATAGGTGAGCTCCCATGTGAGTTGGCAAGGTGAGCTGTCAGGTGAGCTCCCATGTGAGTTTTTAGGTGAGCTACTTCATGAGCTCCCTAGGTGAGCTCAAGTGAGCTACTAGTGAGCTCCCTCAAAGGTGAGCTATCAAGTGAGATCCCAGGTGAGTTTCTAGGTAAGCTCAATTCAAGCTTCTCGATGAGCTCCTAGGTGAGCTTCTTGGTGAGCTCCCAACTGAGCTCCTAGGTGAGCTACTCGGTGAGCTCCCAGGTGAGCTCAAAGGTGAGCTTGTTGGTGAATCTACTGAGGTGAGCTTATAGGTGAGCTACCTCAATGAGCTCAAGGTGAGATGGCAAGGTGAGCAAGGTGAGTTGGTAAGGTGAGCTCAAGGTGAGTTGGTAAGGTGAGCTATCAAGTGAGCTCCTAGGTGAGTTCCCAGGTGAGTTACTCGATGAGCTCCTTGGTGAGCTCAACTCGAGCTGATTGGCAAGCTCCTAGAAGAGCTCCCAGGTGAGCTACTTTTTGTGCTATTCGGTGAGCTCCCAGGTGAGCTACTTGAAGATCATGAGCTACTTCTCCTAGGTGAGGTCTCCGGTGAGATACTCAGCAAGCTCAAGAGTGAGCTCAAGTCAACCTGCTTGGTGAGCTACTCGGTGAGTTCCCAGGAAAACTCCCAAGTGAGCTACTTGGCGAGCTACTTGATGAACTCTGAGGTGAGCTACCAGATGAGCTCAAGGTGAGTTGTCAAGGTGAGCTCCTCAGTGAGCTCAAGGTGAGCTGGTAAGGGGAGCTGATAGGTGAGCTCCCATGTGAGTTGGCAAGGTGAGCTATTAGTAAGCTCCCATGTGAGTTTTTGGGTGAGCTTCTTGATGAGCTCCTCTAGTGAGCTCAAGTTGAGCTACTCAAGCTCTGGGTGAGTCAAGGTGAGCTCAAGGTTAGCTTTCAGGTGAGCTCCTAGGTGAGTTTTGGGCAAGCTCAAGTTGAGCTACTCACAAGCTCCTAGGTGAGCTCACTTGCTGAGCTCCTAACCAAGCTTAGGTGAGCTTCTTGGTGAGCTCCCAAGAGAGCTCAAAGGTGAGCTTGTCGGCAATCTCTGAGGTGAGCTTACATGTGAGCTACCAGATGAGCTCAAGGTGAGTTAGCAAGGTGAGCTCAAGGTGAGTTGGCAAGGTGAGCTCAAGCAAGTTGGCAAGAGCTATGAGCTGAGCTCCTAGGTGAGTTCCCAGGTGAGTTACTTGATGAGCTCCCAGGTGAGCTCAACTCGAGCTGATCAGCAAGCTCCCAGAAGAGCTCCCAGGTGAGCTACTTGGCAAGCCATTTGGTGAGCTACTAGGCGAGCTCTGTAGTGAGCTACTTGGCGAGCTCCAAGGAGAGGTCCCCGACAAGCTGCTCGGTGAGCTCACGACTGAGCTCAAGTCAACCTACTTGATGAGCTACTTGGTGAGCTTCTAGGTGAGCTGTTAGGAAAGCTCCCAGGTGAGCTAGTTGGTGAGCTACAAGATGAACTCTGAGGTGAACTTCCAGATGAGCTCAAGGTGAGTTACCAAGGTGAGCTCGACTGTGAGCTGGCAAGGCAAGGTGATAGGTGAGCTCCCATGTGATTTATCAAGGTGAGCTATCAGGTGAGCTCCCATGTGAGTTTTTTCGTGAGCTACTTGACGTGCTCTTGGGTGAGCTCAATTCGAGCTGCTCAGTGAGCTCCTAGGTGAGCTCAAGGTGAGCTGGTAAGGAAAGCTATCAGGTAAGCTCCCAAGCAAGTTTTAGGGCAAGCTTAAGTTGATCTACTCGATGAGCTCCTGGGCGAGTTGCTTATCAAGATCCCAGCTAAGCTTGTAGGTGAGCTACTCGGTGAGCTCCCAGGTGAGCTCAAAGGTAAGCTTGTCGGCAATCTTTGAGGTGAGCTTACATGTGAGCTCAAGATGAGCTCAAGGTGAGTTGAGTAAGGCGAGCCAATGAAACTCAAGGTGAGCTGCCTAATGAGCTCCCTTGGTAAGTTCCCAGGTGAGTTACTAGATGAGCTCCCAAGTGAGCTCAACTTGAGCTGATCGGTGAGCTCCCAGAAGTGCTTCGAAAAGGTTGACTTTGAGCTCACCAAGTAGCTCACCTAGGAGCTCAGTTGGGAGCTCAGCACGAAGCTCACCTAGGAGCTCGTCGAGAAGCTTGACTTGAGCTTTCTCAGAAACTCACCTGGGAGCTCGACTTCAGCTCACCCAGGAGCTTGTCAAGCAGCTCACCTGGAAACGCACATGGGATCTCACCTGACAGCTTGCCTTGCCAACTCACATGGGAGGTCACCTTACCAACTCACCTTGAGCTTGCTAAGGATCTCACCTTGAGCTTGTCAGGTAGCTCACCTTAGAGTTCATCAAGCAACTCACTAAGTGGCTCACTTGGAAGCTTAATGAGCAGCTTGCCGAGTAGGTTGACTTGAGCTCACTTGTGAGCTTTCCGAGTAGCTCGTTGGGGAGCTATCCTAGGAGCTCACCAAGTAGCTCACCTTAGGGATCTCACATTGAGCTTTCCTAACAACTTAATGAGTTCAGCTTGCCAAGTAGCTCACCTTAGAGCTCTTCTAAGAGCTTGCTAATCAGCTCGAATTGAGCTCACCGAGGAACTCATCGAGTAACTCACATGGGAACTCACTTGGGAGCTCGCCTAACTCCTCGCCTTGCCAACTCACCTTGAGGTCACCTCTCCAACTCACCTTGAGTTCGCCTTACCAACTCACCTTTGAGCTCACCTGGTAGCTCACATGTAAGCTCACCTTAGGAGCTTTAGCTAGGAAGTGAGCTCACAAGTCAGGAGATTACCTTGAGCTTACCTAGAAACTTGCCAGGGATCTCACCTAATAGCTTACCTTTCCAGCTCTCCTTAAGCTCACCTAGGAGCTCATTGAGTAGCTTGACTTGAGCTAGCCTAGGAGCTTGTTATGTAGCTCACTCAAAAAATTGCATGGGAGTTCACCTGACAGCATACCCAAAAACTCAAATGCAAGCTCGCCTATCAGCTCAACTTTCCAGCTCACCTTGAGCTCGCTAAGGATCTCACCTTAATAACTCACCTTAAGCTTGTCTGGTAGCTCACCTCAGAGTTTTTCGAGTAGCTCACTAAGTACCTCAACTGGGAGCTCACCTAATAGCTTACCGAGTAGATTAACTTGAGAACGCTTGTGAGCTCACTGGGGACCTCACATGGGAGCTCACCAAGTAGCTCACTTGGGAGCTCACCTAGTATCTCACCTAGGAGCTCACTGAACAGCTCGCTTTGTAGCTCACTTGGGAGCTCTTCTGGGAGCTCACCGATCATCTTGAGTTGAGCTCACCCAGGAGCTCATTGAGTAACTCACTAGGGAACTCACCTATGAGCTCACCATGATAGCTCACCTTGGAAACTCACCTTGAGCTCACCTTGCCAACTCACCTTGAGCTCATCTGGTAGCTCACATATAAGCTCACCTCAGAGATTACCAATAAGCTCACCTTTGAGCTCACTTAGTAGCTCACCTAGGAGCTTAGATAGGAGATCGGAAAGTAGCTCACCTAGGAGCTCGTCAGGTAGCTTGACTTGAGCTTACCTGGAAACTCACCTGGGAGCTCTCCTGACAGCTCACCTGAAAAATCACATGGGAGCTCTCCTAATTGAGCTCACCCAGGAACTCGTCATGGGAGCTCACCTGAATCATCTCACCTTACTAGCACACCTTGAGCTTGCTGAGGAGCTCACCTTGCCAACTCACCTTGATCTCGTCTGGTAGCTCACCTCAGAGTTCATCAAGTAGCTCACCAAGTAGCTCACCTAATAGCTCACCTGGTAACTCACTGAGTAGCTCACATAGTAGGTTTACTTGAGCTCACTAGTGAGCTCACCGAGCAGCTCGCCTGGGACCTCGCCTGGGAGCTCACCAAGTAGCTCACTTGGGAGCTCACCAAACAACTCATTAAGTAGGTTGACTTGAGCTCACCGAGTAGCTCACTAGTAACCTCTCCTGGGAGCTCACCAAGTAGATCACTTGGGAGCTCTCTAAGTAGCTCACCTGGGATCTTGCCAAACAACTCGTAAAGTAGCTCACCTAGGATTTCTTCTTGGAGCTCACTGATAAGATCAAGTTAATCTCACCTTACTAACTCACCTTATGCTCACCCTGCCAGCTTGCCTTGACTCACCTTACCAATCTCACCTTGAGCTCATCTGGTAGCTCACATATAAGCTCACCTCAGAGCTCACTGAGTAGCTCACCTAGGAGCTCGCCTTGGAGCTCACTGAGTAGCTCACCTAGGAGCTCGCCTTGGAGCTCAGTAAGCAGCTTACCCAAGAGCTCATTGTCAGCTAAGTTTAAACTTGAGCTTTCCAAGAAACTTCACCTGAGAAGCTCACCTGATAGCTCTCCATGTCAGATCACCTTGAGCTCACCCAGAAGCTCATTGAGCAGCTCGCTCAACTTGAGCTCACCTGGGAGCTCATCAAGTAGCTCACCCAAAAAATCACATGGGAGCTCACCTAGCTCACCTTGCTAACTCACATGGAAGCTCCTTATCACCTCAACTTTCCAGATTAACTTGAGCTCACTAAAAAGATCACCTTGCCAACTCACCTTGAGCTTTTTTGGTAGCTTGTGTCAGATTTCATCGAGTAGCTCACCAAGTAGCTCACCTAGGAGCTCACCTATAAGCTTGCTTGGGAGCTCACCAAGAAGCTCACTGAGTAGTTTTACTTAAGCTCTCTTTTGAGCTCTCTTGTGAGCTTTCCAAGTAGCTCGCAGGGGACCTCACCTGGGAGCTCACCAAGTAGCTCACTTGGGAGCTCACCTAGTAGCTCACCTGGGAGCTCACCGAATAGCTCACCAAGTAGCTCACCTAGGAGCTCTTCTAGGAGCTCACCGATCAGCTCAAGTTGAGCTCACCTGGGAGCTCATTGAGTAACTCACCTGGGAACTCTCCTGGGAGCTCACCTGATAGCTCACCTTACCAACTCACCTTGAGCTCACCTTGCCAACTCACCTTGAGCTCACCTTGTAAACTCACCTTGAGCTCATCTGGTAGCTCACATGTAAGCTCACCTCAGAGATTGCTGATACTCTCACCTTTGAGCTCACTTAAGAGTTCACCGAGAAGCTCACCTAGGAGCTCAGTTGGGAGCTCGACAAGTAGCTTACCCAGGAGCTCGTCAAGTAGCTCAACTCGAGCTTTCCCAGAAACTCACCTGGGAGCTCACCTGATAGCTCACCTTGTGAGCTCACCTTGAGCTCACCTAGGAGCTCACCAAGCAGCTTGACTTGAGCTCACCTGGGAGTTTGTCAAGAAGCTAACCTGAAAACTCACATGAGAGCTCACCTGACAGCTCACCTAGAAACTTGCATGGGAACTCACCTTGAGCTCACTGAGGAGCTCACCTTGCTAACTCACCTTGAGCTCATCTGGTAGCTCACCTCAGAGTTCATTGAGAAGCTCACTAAGTAGCTCACCTGGGAGCTCACCTAACAGCTCACCTGGGAGCTCACCGAGTAGCTCACCGAGTAGATTAACTTGAGCTCACTTGTGAGCTCACAGAGAAGCTCACCTGGGACCTTGCCTAGGAGCTCACCAAGTAGCTCACTTAGGAGCTCACCTAGTAGCTTTCCTAGGAACTCGTCGAATAGCTCACCAAGTAGCTCACCTGGGAGCTCTTTTGGGAGCTCCCTGATTAGGTCTAGTTGAGCTCACCCAGGAGCTAGTTAAGTAACTCACCTGGAAGCTCACCTTGCCAACTCACCTTGAGCTCACATTTCCAACTCACTTTGAGCTCATCTAAAAGATCGAATGTAAGCTCACCTTAGAGATTACTGAAAAGATCACCTTGAGCTCGCATGGGAGCTCACTGAGGAGCTCACCTAGGAGCTTGGCTGGGAGCTCGACAAACAACTCACCTAGGAGCTTATCGAGTAGCTCTACTTGAGCTTTCCTAGAAACTTTCCTGACAGATCACCTTTCCATCTCATCTTGAGCTCACCTAGGAGCTCACCAAGTAGCTCGACTTGAGCTCACCCAGTAGCTCATCAAGCAGCTCACCTAAAAACTCACATGGGAGCTGACATTATGGCTCACCTTTATAAATCACATGGGATCTCACCTATCATCTCACCTTACCAACTCACCTTGAGCTCGCTAAGGAGCTCACCCTACCAACTTGGCTTGAGCTCATCTAGTAGCTCACCTCAGAATTCATCGAGTAACTCACCAAGTAGCTCACCTGGGAGCTCACCTAACAGCTCACCTGGGAGCTCACTGAGTAACTTGCCAAGTAGGTTAACTTAAGCTCACTTGTCAGCTCGCCAAGGACCTCGCCTGAGAGCTCACAAATTATCTCCCTTGGGAGCTCACTTAGCAGCTCACCTATGAGCTTGTCGAATAGCTTGCCAAGTAGCTCATCTGAGAGATCTTCTGGGAGCTTGCCGATAAGCTTGTGTTGAGCTCACTTAGGAGCTCGTCAAGTAACTCACCTAGGAACTCACCCAGGATCTCACCTGACAGCTCACCTTGCTAACTCGCCTAGAGCTTGCCTTTTTTAACTCACCTTGAGCTCATCTAATAGCTTGAATGTAAGCTCACATTGAGCAAGATATCAGGTGAGGTCCCCTGCAAGCTACTCAGTGAGCTCAAGTTAACCTACTTGGTGAACTACTTGGTGAGCTCCAAGGTAAGTTGTTAAGTGAGATCCCAGGGGAGCTACTTGGCGAGCTACTCGATAAACTCTGAGGTGAGCTACTGAACAAGCTCAAGGAAAGTTGGTAAAGTGAGATCCTCAGTGAACTCATGGTGAGCTGGCAAGGTGAGTTAATGGGTGAGCTCCCATGTAAGTTTATGGGTGATCTATAAGTTAAGCGCCCATGTGAGTTTTTGGGTGAGCTACTTGATGAGCTCCTGGATGAGCTTTAGTCGAGCTACTCAACGAGCTCAAGGTGAGCTATTAAGGTGATCTGTCAGGTGAGATCCCATGTGAGTTTCTGATCAAGCTCAAGTCAAGCTGCTTGATAGGCTCTTGTGTGAGCTACTTGTCGAGCTCCTAGCTTAGCTACTAGGTGAGCTACTCGGAGAGCTTCTAGGTGAGCTCAAAGGTGATCTTATTGGAAATCTCTGAGGTGACCTTACATGCGAGCTACTAGATGAGCTCAAGGTGAGTTAAAAAGGTGAGCTCAAGGTGAGTTCGTAAGGTGAGCTATCATGTGAGCTCCTAGGTGAGTTAGTTGATAAGCTCCCGAGTAAGCTCAACTCAAGCTGATCGGTGAGCTCCCAGAAGAGCTCCTAGGTGATCTACTTGCCAAGTTACTCAGCAAGCTCTCAGGTGAGCTACTAGAGGCAAGCTCCCAAGAGAGCTACTTGGAGAGCTCCCATGTGTGGTCCCCAGCGAGCTACTCGGTGAGCTCACAAGAGAGCTCAAGTCAACATACTCGGTGAGCTCCTAGGCTAGCTTTTAGGTGAGCTCCAAGGTGAGTTATTAGCTGAGCTCCCAGACAAGCTACTTGGTGAGCTACTTGACGAACTTCAAGGTGAGCTACAAGACGAGCTCAAGGTGAGTTAGCAAGGTGAGCTCCTCAATGAGCTCAAGGTGAGTAGGCAAGGTGAGCTGATAGGTGAGCTCCCATGTGAGTTAATGGGTGAGTTGATAGGTGAGCTCGCATGCAAGTTTTTAGTTGACCTGCTTGTCGAGATCCAGGGTGAGCTCAATTCAAATTGCTCAGTGAACTCCTGGGTAAGCTCAAGGTGAGCTAGAAAGGTGAGCTATCAGGTGAGCTCCCAGGTGAGTTTTCAGGTAAGCTCAAGTCAAGTTGCTTGGTGAGCTCCCAGCTGAGCTCCTAGGTGAGCTTAAAGGTGAGCTTGTCAGTAATATCTAAGGTGAGCTTACATGTGAGTTACTAGATGAGCTCAAGGTGAGTTGGCAAGGTGAGTTGTTAGGTGAGCTCCTAGGTGACTTACTCAATGAGCTCCTAGGCAAGAATAACTCAAGCTAATCAGTGAGCTCTCAGAAGAGCTCCCAAGTGAATTACTTAGCTCACTAGACAAGTTGCTAGGTGATCTCCCAAGTGAGCTGCTTGGTGAGCTCCCATGTGAGGTCCCCAGCGAGCTACTCAGTAAGCTCAAGTTAACCTACTCAACGAGCTACTCAGTGAGCTCCCAAGCATGCTGTTAGGTGAGCTCCCAGGTGAGCTACTTGGTGATCTACTTGATGAACTCTGAGGTGAGCTACTAGACAAGCTTAAGGTACGTTGGCAAGGTGAGATGTCAGGTGAGATCCTAGGTGAGTTTTTGGGAAAGCTCAAGTTGAGCTGCTCAATGAGCACCTGGGAAATCTACTTGCCGATCTCCCAGCAAAGCTCCTAGGTTATTTACTCGGTGAGCTCCCAGGTGAGCTCAAAGGTGAGCTTGTTGGTAATCTCTGAGGTAAGCTTACATGTGAGCTACCAGATGAACTCAGGGTGAGTTGGTACGGTTAGCTCAAGGTGAGTTAGCAAGGTGAGCTATCAGGTGAGCTCATAGGTAAGTTCCCAAGTGAGTTACTCGAAGAGCTTCTAGGTGAGCTCAACTCGAGCTGATCGGTGAGCTCCCAAAACAACTCCTAGGTGAGCTACTTAGCGAGCTATTTTTGTAAGCTTCTAGGAGAGCTACTAGGTGAGCTCCCAATCAAGCTACTTAGTGAGCTCTGAGGTAAGGTCCCCAGCAATGTACTAGGTGATCTCATAAGTGAGCTTAAGTCAACCTACTCAGCAAGCTGCACGGTGAGCTCCTAGGTGATTTGTTAGGAGAGCTCCCAAGTGAGCTGTTAGGTGAGCTCCTAGATGAGTTACTTGGTGAGCTACTTGAAAAACTCTGAGGTGAGCTACCAGATGATCTCAAGGTGAGTTGGTAAGTTTAGCTCCTTAGTGATCTCAAGGCGAGCTCCCCTGTGATTTGGAAAGGCAAGCTGTCAGATGAGCTCCTATGTGAGTTTTTATTTGAGCTTCTTGACAAGTCTCCTGGGTGAGCTCAAGTCAAGCTACTCGGTGAGCTCCTGGGTGAGCTCAAGGTGAGTTACCAAGGTGAGCTCCTAGGTGATTTTTTGAGCAAGCTCAAGTCAAGCTACTTAATAAGCTCTTGGGTGAGCTGCTTCCCCAGCTCCCAGCCGAGCTCATAGGTGAGCTACTCGATGAGATCTCAGGTGAGCTCAAAGGTGAGCTTGTCGGAAATCTCTGAGGTGAGCTTACATGTGAGCTACTAGATGAGCTCAAGGTGAGTTGGCAAGGTGAGCTCAAGGTGAGTTGACAAGTTGAGCTGTCAGATGAGCTCATAGGTGATTTCCTAGGTGAGTTACTCAACTAGCTCCCGAGAGATCTCAACTCGAGCTGATCAGCAAACTCCTAGAAGAGATCCTAGGTGAGCTACTTGGTGTGTTGTTTAGCAATATTCTAGATGAGTTATTAGGTGATCTCCCAAGTGAGCTACTTGGCGAGCTCCTAGGTGAGGTCCTTGGTGATCTGCTCAGTGAGCTCACAATCAAGCTCAAGTCAACCTACTTAGCGAGCTACTCGGTGAGCTCCCAGGAAAGCTGTTAGGTGAGCTCCTAGGTGAGCTACTTGGAATGCTACTCAAAAAACTCTAATGTGAGCTACCAGAAGAGCTCAAGGTGAATTGGCAAGGTGAGCTCCTCAGTGAACTCAAGGCGAGCTGGCAAGGTGAGCTGATTGACAAGCTTGAGGGTGAGCTCAAGTCAAGTTACTCGGTGAGCTCTTGGGAAAGCTATAGGTGAGCTAGAAAGCTGAGCTATTAGGTGAGCTCCCAGGTGAGTTTTTGGGCAAGTTCAAGTTAAGCTGCTTGACAAGCTACTTTCCGAGCTCCCAGTAGAACTCCTAGGTGAGCTACTTTGTGAGCTCCCAGGTGAGCTCGAAAGTGAGCTTGTCAGTAATCTCTTAGCTGAGATTACATGTGAGCTACTAGATGAGCTCAATGTGAGTTAGTAAGGTGAGCTCTCATGTGAGTTTTAGGGTGAGCTGCTTGACGAGCTCCTGGGTGAGCTCAAGGCAAGCTGGCAAGGTGAGCTGTCAAGAAAGCTCCCATGTAAGGTTCTAGGCAAGCTCAGTTTGAGCTACTTGATGAGCTCATGGGTGACCTATTTGCTGAGTGCTTAACCAAGCTCCTAGGTGAGCTTGTCGGTGAGTTCCCAGGTGAGCTCAAAGGTGATATTGTCGGTAATCTCTAAGGTGAGCTTACATGTGAGCTACAAGATGAGCTCAAGGTGAGTTGGTAAAGCGAGCTCAATGCGAGTTGGCAAGGTGAGCTAAAGGTGAGTTAGTAAGGTGAGCTATCAGGTGAGCTCCCAGGTGAGTTCCTAGGTGAGTTACTCGATGAGCTCTTAGGCGAGCTCAACTAGAGTTAATCGGTGAGCTCCCAGAAGAGATCCCAGGTGAACTACTTTGCAAGTTATTCAATGAGCTCTCAAACAAGTTGTTAGGCAAGCTCCCAAGTGAGCTACTTTGCGAGCTCCTAGGCAAGGTCCTCGGAGAGCTTAAAAGTGAGCTCAAGTCAACCTCCTCGACAAGATACTCGGTGAGCTCCCAGGTGAGCTATTAGGTGAGATCCCAGGTGAGCAACTTGGCAAGCTACTCGATGAACTTTGAGGTGAGCTACAAGATGAGCTCAAGATGAGTTGGCAAGGTGAGATCCTTAGTGAGCTCAAGGTGAGATGATAGGTGAACTCCAATATGAGTTGGTAAGGTAATTTGTCAAGTGAGCTCTCATGTGATTTTTTGGGTGTGCTGCTTGACAAGTTCCTAGGTGAGCTAAAGTCGAGCTGCTTGGTGAGGTCATGGGTGAACTAAAGGTGAGCTGTCAGGAGAGGTCCTAGGTGAGTTTCCAGGAAAGCTCGAGTCAAGCTACTTGACGAGCTCCTAGGTGAGCTACTTACCGAGTTCCCAGCCGAGCTCCTAGGTGAGCTTCTTGGTGAGCTCCCAGTCAAGATCAAATGTGAGCATGTCGGTAATATCTGAGGTGAAATTACATGCGAGCTACCAAATGAGCTCAAGATGATTTGGTAAGGTGACCTCAAGGTGAGTTGGCAAGGTGAGCTCTAGGTAATTTAGCAATGCGAGCTGTCAGATGAGCTCCCAGGTGAGTTCCCAGGTGAGTTACTTGATGAGCTCCTGAGTGAGCTAAAATCAAGTTGATCGGTGAGCTTGTAGAAGAGCTACTTGGCTAGCTATTTGGTGAGTTCCCAAGTGATCTGCTTGGTGAGCTCCTAGGTAATCTACTTGGTGAGCTCCTAGCTAAGGTCTCTGGTGAGCTGCTAAGCAAGCTCACAAGCAAGCTCAAGTCAACCTACTCGGTGATCTTCTCGATGAGTTCCCAGGAGAGTTATTAGTCGAGCTCCTAGGTGAGCTACTTGGTAACTTGTTCGACAAACTCTGAGGTGAGGTACCAATTGAGCTCAAGGCGAGTTGGCAAGGTGAGCTCCTTAGCAAGCTCAAGGTGAGCTGTTAAGGGGAGTTGATATTGAGCTCCCATGCAAGTTAGTAAGGTGAGCTATCAAGCGATCTCCCATGTGAGTTTTTAGGTGAGCTACTTGATGAGCTCCTAGGTGAGCTCAAGTTCAACTTCTCAGCGAGCTCTTGGGTGAGCTCCAGATGAGATGGCAAGGCAAGCTATTAGGTGAACTCCCAGGTGAGTTTCTGGGCAAGCTCAAGTCGAGCTACTAGACGAGCTCCTGGGTGAGCTACTTGCCAAGCTCCCAGCCAAGCTCCTAGGTGAGCTGCTCGATGATCTCTCAAGAGAGCTCAAAGGTGAGCTTTTTGATAATCTCTGAGGTGAGCTTACATGTGAGCTACCCGATGAGTTCTCAGGTGAGTTCCCACGTGAGTTGCCAGGTGAGTTACTCGATGAGCTCCCGGGTGAGCTCAACTCAAGATGATCAGTGAGCTCCTAGAGGAGCTCTTAGGTGAGTTACTTGGTGAGCTGTTTGGTGAGCTGCTAGGTTAGCTCTGAAGTGAGCTACTTTGTGAGCTCCCAGGAGAGGTCCCCGGTGAGCTACTTGGTGAGATCTTAAGTGAGCTCAAGTCAACCTACTAGACGAACTGCTTGGTGAGCTCCTAGGCCAGCTATTAAGTGAGCTCCCAAGTGAGCTACTTGGCGAGGTACATGACGAAATCTGAGGTAAAATACCAGATGAGCTTAAGGAAAGTTGGCAAGGTGAGCTCCTCAGTAAGCTCAAAGTGAGTTGAAAAGGCAAGATGATAGGTGAGCTCCCATGCAAGTTAGCATGGTGAACTATTAGGTGAGATCCCATGTGAGTTTTCAGGTGAGTTGTTTAATGAGCTCCCAGGTGAGCTCAATTTAAGATGCTTAATGAGCTCCTGGGTGAAATCAAGGTGAGCTATCAGGTAAGCTCCTAGGTGAGTTTCAGGGTGAGCTGCTTGCCGAGATCCCAACCGAGCTCCTAGGTGAGCTACTTGGTGAGTTCCCAGGTGAGCTCAAAGGTAAGCTTGTCAGAAATCTCTGAGGTGAGATTACATGTGAGATACTAGATGAGCTTAATGTGAGTTGGTAAGGTAAGCTCAATGTGAGATGGAAAGTTGAGCTGTCAGATGAGCTCCCAGGTGAGTTACTCGATGAGCTCCCAAGTGAGCTCAACTCAAGCTAATCAGTGAGCTCCCAGAAGAGCTCCTAGTCAAGTTGTTCGGTGAGCTACTAGAAGAGCTCCCAAGCGAGCTACTTGGTGACCTCCAAGGTGAGGTACCCGGTGAGCTACTTGGTGAGCTCAAGTCAACCTACTCAGTGAGCTGCTCAGTGAGCTCCCAAGCTAGCTTTTAGGCAAGCTCCCAGGTGAGCTCCTCGAGAAACTCCAAGGTGAGCTACCAGATGAGCTCAAGGTTAGTTGGCAAGGTGAGCTTCTCAGTGAGCTCAAGGTGAGTTGGGAAGATGAGCTGATAGGTGAGCTCCCATGTGAGTTGGCAAGGTGAGCTTTCAGGTGAGCTCTCATGTGAGTTTTTAGGTGAGCTGCTATACAAGCTCTCAGGTGAACTCAAGTCAAACTACTCGGTGAGCTCCTGGGTGATCTCAAGGTGAGCTGGTAAGGTGAGCTGTCAGGTGAGCTCCTAGGTGAGTTTCTGGGAAAGCTCAAGTCAAACTACTTGATGAGCTCCTAGGTGAGTTACTTACCGAGCTCCCAGTCGAGCTCCTAGGTGAGCTACTTGGTGAGCTCCTAGGAAAGCTCAAAGGTGAGATTGTCGGTAATCTCTGAGGTGAGCTTATATATGAGCTACCATATGAGCTCAAGTTGAGATGGCATAAAGAGATCAAGGTAAGTTGGTAAGGTAAACTCAAGGTGAGTTGGTAATGTGAGCTGTCATACGAGCTCCTAGGTGAGTTCCCAGGTGAGTTAATCGATGAGATCCTGGGTGAAATCAACTCAAGCTGATCAGTAAGCTCCCAAGTGAGCTACTAGGTGAGGTCCCAAGTGAGCTACTTGGTGAGCTACTCGATGAGCTCACAAGCAAGCTCAAATTAACCTACTCGGTGAGCTGTTCACTGAGCTCCTGGGTGAGCTACTTCCTGAGCTCCCAGTTGAGCTCAAAGGTGAGATTATCAGTAATCTCTGAGGTGAGCTTACATGTGAGCTACAAGATGAGCTCAAGGTGAGTTGGTAAGGTGAGCTCAAGGTGAGTTGGAAAGGTGAACTCAAGGTGAGTTGACAAGGTGAGATGTTAGGCAAGCTCATAGGTGAGTTCCCAGGTGAGTTATTCGACTAGCTTCCGGGTGATCTCAACTTGAGCTGATCGGCAAGCTCCTAGAATAGCTCCTGGGTGAGCTCTCAAGTGAGGTCCCTGGTGATCTACTCGGTGAGCTCACAATCAAGCTCAAGTCAACCTACTCAGTGAGCTACTCGGTGACCTCCTAGGTAAGCTGTTAGGTGAGCTCCCAGGTGAGCTACTTGACGAGCTACTCAATGAACTCTAAGACGAGCTACCAAACGAGCTCAAGGTGAGTTGGCAAGGTGACCTCCTCAGCAAACTCAAGGTGAGCTAGCAAGGTGAGTTGATAGGCAAGCTCCCATGTGAATTTTTAGGTGAGTTGATTGACGAGCTCTAGGATGACCTCAAGTTGAGTTGTTCAGAAATATCTTGGGTAAGCTACAGGTGAGTTGGCAAGGTGAGCTCTCAGGTGAGTTTATAGGAAAGCTCAAGTTGAGTTGCTCAACGAGCTCCTAGGCAAGCTACTTGTCGAGCTGCCAACTGAGCTCCTAGGTGAGCTAATATTTGAGCTCCCAGGTGAGCTCAAAGGCAAGCTTGTTGGTAATCTCTGAGGTGAGATTACATGTGAGCTACTAGATGAGCTCAATGTGAGGTTACAAGGTGATCTCAAGGTGATTTGGCAAGGTGAGATCAAGGTGAGTTGGTAAGGCAAGCTGTCAGGTGAGCTCCCAAGTGAGTTCCTAGGTAAGTTACTACAAGAGATCCTGGGCAAGCTCAACTCAAGCTGATAGGTGAGCTCCCATAAGAGCTCCCAGGTGAGCTAGTTGGTGATATATTCACTGAGCTTCTAGGTGATATATTTGGTGAGCTCCTAGGTGAGGTCCTCGGTGAGCTACTCAGGGAGCTCACAACTGAGCTCAAGTCAACCTACTCAGTGAGTTTCTAGGTGAGCTGTTAGGCAAGCTCCCAAGTGAGCCACTTGACAAACTCTAAGGCGAGCTACCAGACAAGATCAAGGTGAGTTAGCAAGGTGAGCTACTCAGTGAACTCAATGTGAGTTGGCAAGGTGAGTTGATAGGTGACCTTTCATGTGAGTTTATGGGTGAGTTGTCAGGTGAGCTATCATACGATTTTTTAGGTGAGCTGATTGACAAGGTCCCTAGCGAACTGAAGTTGAGCTACTCGGTGAGCTCAAGGTGAAATGGCAAGGTGAGCTATTAGGTTAGCTCCTAGGTGAGTTTCTAAGAAATCTCAAGTTGATTTGCTTAATGAGCTCCATGGCAAGCTTCTTACCGAGCTCCCAGCTGAGCTCCTAGGTGAGCTGCTCAGTGAGTTCCTAGGTGAGCTCAAAGGTGATCTAGTCAGTAATCTCTGAGGTAAGCTTACATGTGAGCTACTAGATGAGCTCAAGGTGAGTTGGTAAAGTGAGCTGTTAGGTGTGCTCCTAGGTGAGCTTAAGGTGAGTTGGCAAGGTGAGCTCCTCAGCAAACTCAAGGTGAGCTGATAGGTAAGCTCCAGTGAGAGTTGGCAAAGTGAGCTATTAGGTGAGCACTCATGCAAGTTTTTGGGTGAGCTGCTTGATGAGCTCCTAGGTGAGCTCAACTCAAGCTGCTTGGTAAGCTCCTGGGTAAGCTCAAGGTGAGATGACAAGGTGAGCTATCAAGCGAGAACCCAGGCAAGGTTCCATGTAAGCTCAGGTTGAGCTACTCAACGAGCTCATGGGTGACCTATTTTTCGAGCTCCCAGCCAAGCTCCAAGGTGAGTTGGTCGGTGAGCTCCTATGTGAGCTAAAATGTGAGCTTATCAGTAATATCCGAGGTGAGCTTACATGCGAGCTACAAGATGAGTTCAAGGTGAGTTGGTAAGGTGAGCTCAGGGTGAGTTGGCAAGGTGAGCTGAAGGTGAGTTAGTAAGCCAAGCTATTAGGTGAGCTCCCAGGTGAGTTCCTAGGTGAGTTACTTGACAAGCTCTTGGGTGAGCTCAACTCGAGCTAATCAGTGAGCTCCCAGAAGAGCTCCCAGGTGAGCTACTTTGAGAGCTATTCAGTGAGCTCCCAGGCAAGTTGCTAGGTGAGCTCCCAAGTGAGCTACTTGGCAAGCTCCTAGGTGAGGTCCCCGACGAGCTACTCGGTGAGCTCAAAAGCAAGCTCAAGTCAACCTACTCAATGAGCTGCTTAGTGAGCTCCCAGGTGAGCTATTAGGTGAGCTCTCAGGTGAGCTACTTGGCAAGCTCATTGAGTAGCTAACTTAGGAGCTTAGTTGGAAGCTTGAAAAGTAGCTCACCCAGGAGATCATCAAGAAACTTGACTTGAGCTTACCTGGAAACTCACCTGGGAGCTTACCTTACCTTTAAGCTCACCTGGGAGCTCACCAAGTAGCTCACCTAGGAGCTCGGTTGGGAGCTTGGTAAGTAGCTCACCTTGCCGACAAGCTCATCTTTAAGCTCACCTGGGAGCTCATCGAGTAGCTCACCTACGAGCTTGGCTGGGAGCTCAATAAGTAGCTCGCCAAGTAGCTCATCGAGCAGCTCAACTTGAGCTTACCTTAAAAATCACTTGGGATCTTGCTTGACAGCTCACCTTGCCAACTCACCTTGAGCTCACCTAGGAGCTTGTCGAGTAGATCTACTTGCACTCACCTGGGAGCTTGTCAAGTAGCTCACCCAAAAACTCACATAGTAGCTCACATAGTAGCTCACCTTGTCATCTTGCCTGTAGCTCACTGAGGAGCTTACCTTGCCAACTTACCTTGAGCTCATCTAGTAGCTCACCTTAGATTTTGTCAAGAAGCTCTCCAAATAGCTCGCCTATGAGCTCACCGAACAACTCTCCAAGTAGCTCACTTGGGAGCTCTTCTGGGAGCTCACCGATTAGCTTGAGTTGAGCTCACCCAGGAGCTCGTCTAGTAATTCACCTGGGAACTCACTTAGGAGCTCGCTTGATAGCTTGCCTTGGTAACTCACCTTGAGCTCACCTTGCTAACTCACCTTGAGCTTGCCTTGCCAACTCACCTTGAGCTCACTTTTCCAACTCACCTTGAGCTCATCTGGTAGCTCACATGTAAGCTCACCTCAAAGATCACTGACAAGATTTCCTTTGAGCTCACCTGGGAACTCACCGAGTAGCTCACCTAGGAGCTAGGTTGGGAGCTCAGTAAGAAGCTCACCTAAAAACTCACATGGGATCTCATCTGATAGCTTGACTTGATCTAGCCCAGGAGCTCATAATGCAGATCACCCAAAAACTTGCATGGGAGCTCACCTGACAGCACGCCAGGGTTCATTTTAAGACACCTCTATAAAATTGTAAGTGGAAAATACCTGGTGAATATCCCCGAACCAATTTTAGCGAAAGGTCAATTTGACAGTATTACAAAACCAAATTTTTGCCTAGTTTTTCAAGACGGAGAAATAAGAGTTCCAGACATGGTTGCATCATTGACGCGCGACAATAAGACATCAATAATCATTCTTGATGCATATCAAGGAAACCTCAATGGCTTCAGTTGATGTGCATCAATGGATTCTGTTGATGTGCGTCAATGGATTAAGTTGACATGTGTCAATGCCTTTAGTTGACACGCGTCAATGGATTTAGGTGACACATGCTAATGGATTCAACCGACGAGTGACAATGAATGCCATTGACGTGCGTCAGCTTAAGGTATTGACATGTGTCAATTAAAGGCATTGACACACGTTAATTGAATCTATTGACGCACATCAATGACTTCAGTTGATGTGCATCGATGCCTTTAATTGACACGCATCAATGGACATAGTTGACGCGTGTCAATGGATACAGTTGACACGTGTTAATTCCTTCAGTTAACGCATGATTTAGTCTATAAATACCCTCCAGTCATTCATTTTCTCATTTACAATTTCTGGCTCATGATTTTTTGCAGATGTCCATCATTGTCAAAGATGCAAGCACAACTATAATTTCGACTTCACATGCTTCCCAACTGCAAGCTCAGGGAAAAAATCAAGAAGAGAATCCAATCTAATCCATGGCCAAGATCATCTATAGGAATCCTTTATACCCTCACATCCATACTATTTTAAAGATGTCTTTTGAATATAAATATTTGATGGATGCGTGTGAGTTTACAGGGCTCGTTAATATGCCCCATTTTGAAACAGATCCATATATTTTGAACTACCTTTTGTCATCCTACAATTCAGAGGACGACCTTTTTTATGTGACTTTAAATGATGGCCGAATGTTCTAATTTAGTATCAAAGAAAATGACATCCATCAGTTTACTGGCCTTCCTTTCATAAATTTGCCAATTATTACAACCAAGGCAACACTCCTAAAAGAAGACAAGAAATTTCTCAAATCAACGTTTGGTTTCCATGTTAATTATAAGTATAATTCATTTTAATTCATATTTTTAATTCTATTTTTAATTCTAATATAATTTGGTGTTATAAATTTATAGTAATTTTCATTGTTTGGCATTTGTAGTCCATGTCAATAAATCCAGGTGTGGTGTGGATACGTAATAAATTACACACCACTTTCTTGTTGCAGTTATTTCATTTTTTCAATCCAGAATTGTTTTGCAGGGTCACCAAATAGATATACCAAATTGGGCCATTGCATACATAGTTATCACTATCTCAAAACAAAAATTTGATTGGTGCACCTATCTATCCAAAAAAATAAGAACTGACATAACAAATTCAAAATTTTTAGAAAAACCTGTCATTTATTCCACAAACTATCTCCTCGGCATTTATTATGAGGCACTTTTAAATTTAAAAGATAAAAATATTCCTTCTTACACAGATGAAGAGTTGATGAAGTTGTCAATTCCATTTGAAGAACAACAGGTATAAACTATTTAGTTTGTATTTCAATTTTCGACATTACACTGCATAGTTTTTAACACTTAAATTTTAATGTTTTGCAGAGAAGATTTATTGAAGCCCTTCCTCGAAAAAAAGTGTTATCGAGAGGAAGAGGCCAACAACACACTGAGGCTTTGGGAGACTCCCAATATGAAATGGAATCTCACTCGTCTCCAAACCCTCAACAGTTTGAACTCATTAAACACCAGAGAAGTAATACCTTGTCATATATTATTTACAAATTCCAAATTTGTAAATTTATTTTTCAATTTAAATTTTAACCAAATGAATTGACACAACATTTAATGTTGATGACATTGCAGGGACTTTGGACCATACACTTATTTCAGAAACTCAACCTTCTTCCCCAACTCACTCCATACAGTCGCATGCATTCGTATCTTTTGAACAAACACTGAATATAACTCCTACAAGGCCACCCTTAGCACCGTGAAAAACTACCCCTCGACAACAAGGTACAACTTTTCGATAGTATGTTTAATTTCGTATTTTTTTCCTTTTTGAAATATTTTCCTTTTTTTCATGTTTTTTCTTGTTCTTTTCAGCACATGTCAGTCTTGATCAAACCATGGCACTGAAACCCACTCAACCAATAATTTTTAAAATTCCAACAAGAGGAACAGTAAAAAAGAACATTGGTAAATGCATGCCACTAGCTTCGGCCCCTAGCGGGACACTAAACATTGCCTCCTCCTTTTGAATTCCAACTCTCTCAATTGGTGGCTTGCCTAGTGAAATGGGCATATCAGTTTTGAACAATATAAATTTAGATGAAGATTATTTGGGCATTGATAGAAATGACCCAACTGGTTTTTTCAATACCCGCGAGATGATTCAAGGCCAGCAGGTATACTTCAATTTAAATATGCTTTACAATTTTGAATTACATTTTGATTTAAATTTATTTATCTAAATCTTGATTAATTTTATGACAAACAGGATCAGGCCACCCAAAGGCAGAAACAAGTAGTAGTTGATCTTGCTGAAAGCCCCCATACTTCTCTAGCAAGATCATCTTCATCAGATTCAGATAGTGAACAGTTGCTACCTTTTCCTTTGGATAACTTAATTGGTTTTGATTGTCAATTCCATGTCAGTGAGTTTATTCTACCTCATATCAATTAGCTTATAGAATGGGAGAGAAGGGCTAAAGTTCTTATCAATGAGATTATTAGTCGTTATGAAAATTATTGGTAAAGGGATATTTTATAAGCTGTAGTCTAGAATCAACCTGCAAAGATGGATTCTTTACTTACCCAAGTAAGAAGTGGGACTGTCACGTATAACAATAACTATAAAGATGAAATTTTAGATAATTCATTAAACAAATTGGAAAATATTAGTGCCAAGGCCCAACCATATTTTAACAAATGGTCCAAGGACAAGGATTTGGTAGCTATTGCAAATGCCAAAAGAGATAGAGCGGTTGTAAGTACTATCACTTTTAAACAATCATTCTTGTTAATTTGAAATTTTCATTTTTTAGTAATATTTTGAATTGACATTACTCTTTTTGTGTAGTTGAAATATAAAAATTTGAAGAGTCAAGCAAAGGCATTGTAAGTTCACTTGGAAATAGTGAAGAACAGTTTATCTGCAACAAAGAATTTGAAGCAAAATATTGTTTTGGTTAAAAAACAAAACAATACACTAAAGCAGATAATGAAAGAGCATGGAATTTTTTCTAGACCCTGGGTACATACAGTTATTCAAAGGGTTGAAAACTGGGTAAGGCAGCAATTAAGTGGCTGATCCAAATTTGTCTTCCGTGGACTTGAACCATGGAGATGCGTAGGGGAGACTATTACAAATACTGATTTTAAAGAAGAAAGGATAATAATTTATAAAATAATCTAGACTTTTTCCTGTGAATGTTTATGTCTATGTTTTAAGGAAGATATCAGAATGTTAAAAGTTATACCATGTGGTGAAATTATTATGTTCAAAAAAAATTATTTGATTTCAATATTTTTTGATGAAGTTTGGGGAAAGTGGGTACCACTTTCACGGAAAAAAATCATAACAAATAAAATATTACTCAAAAAAATACAAAATAAAATATCCCAAGATAGATAGTGGCATATAACTTCTCACTAAAGAAGTCATCCATTGAGGGCAAACTGAAAGGAGTACAGAGTCCATTTTTTACAAAAATTAGTATTTTAGAAGCCATTAGAAGGATGGATTCATATTCAATAAATCTAAGAGGGTTGCTAATAAACAAGTTGAAACGTTGTTATTTGGAATATTTTCATATATTGTGGAAACTTTAAATATTGATTTTGGAAACTTTTAATATTGAGTATGGTATTTGAATTTAATTATATGGATTTGATAGCCTTTTAAAATTTGAAATAATATATAATATTTAATTTTGATTGCATTAGATGTGGATTATCATGAATTATATGTATGTTTCTTGTTTACTTGGATTGTCATGAATTGTATGTGGACGTAGATGATGAATGATGATAATGGATAATTGTTTTACAAACATGGAATGATGAGAGATAATGATGAAAGATGATGAATGACAATAATGATATGATATATATGGGCATTAGATGATGATCAATTTAATGTGGACGTAGATTTATCTTCAAGCACAATAATTCTTCTTCTCTAGACATTTGAACTTGGTTTAAGATAATTCTTCTCTATAATGTCATTAGAATGGATATAGATGATAAATAAATGGAATGTATTATAAATGAAATTAGAATGGATATTACTTGTGATGATATGATTATGAATTGTTTTAAAAACATGTAAAATTCAATTGTCATTTTTTCGCACAGTTAAAAATATATATCAAAGCATTTTACACATATAAAAAATAAATTAAACATAATTTTAAGAAATCAGTAAAGAATCATCACTGGTAAGAAATTAAACATAATTACAAATATGATAGGGTTTAACTTACCTCTTGTGTATTAGGTTGTTGTTCAATCATCAATGGTAATGTGCTAGATCTTTGTTTTAAAAAAACTCAACACGAGAAATGGATTAGTAGATAGAGGGGTGAGTTGCCTGACATTGTTAGTCCTAAGAAGTACCAACTTCCTCGGATGGATGTCAACCCATATTTTCTAAAAAAATAAAATATTGTATTTGAATAAATGTAAATATATAGACCTGTAACATCTTTAATAATAACAAGAGCTGAAAAAATGTAAAGTAATAAACAATAAGATTAAGTTGAAGAAGATACCTATTAAAATTCAAAATCATCACTGGTAATGTGCTAGATCTTTGTTTTAAAAAAATTCAACACAAGAAATGGATTAGTAGATAGATGGGTGAGTTGCCTAACATTTTTAGTCCTAAGAAGTAACAGCTTCCTCGGATGGATGTCAACCCACGTTTTCAAAAAATAAAAAGATTGTATTTAAATAAATGTAAACATATAGACCTATAACATCTTTAATGATAACAAGAGCTAAAAAAATGAATAGTAATAAATAATGAGATTAAGGTGAAGAAGATATACCTCTTTAAAGTTCAAATCATCACTGCCACTAGTAATGTGCTAGATTTGTGTTTTAAGAAAACCCAACACAAAAAATTGATTAGTAGATAGATGGGTGAATTACCTGACATTTTCAGTCCCGAGAAGTACCAATAAAAAGATTATAGTTAAATAAATTTAAATATATAGAACTGTAACATTTTTAATAATAAAAAGAAATGAAAAAAATGTAAAGTGACAAACAATAAGATTAAGATAAAGATAAAGAAGATACCTATTTAAAGTTGAAACAATCCGTTATCAATAGCTTCTTCAAACTTGATGTTCTCTTCTGTAGAGTGTGACGATGCAGCCAATTCCACTCTCAAGGTTGGGAATAATTGTACTTGTAGCTGTATTATTCACACCTCTTTATTTCAGAAAGGGAATTCTAATGTGTAATTTGCTCTGTCGAAAGGAAAGGTTTCCATGGAGTATACCGAGAAACATAACACCTTCATGCAACTTCCAGATTTTTATCTAACCTGTTTCTCAGTTTTGATTTTATAAATGATAATGCATTGAAAACCCTTTCATCCTCCACAGACCCAAAAATCATTGTTTGGCATAACTCATATAATCTGAAATATTCACTGATATCTTCTTGTAAGATAGAACTTTGATAGATTCCTCACCACAGCCTTGTAATAACACCACTTTCAGAAGGTTCATCTAAATTTTTATATTGGTTCCTCATTGTTGTTGTAAAATTTGTTGATTGAAACTTTAATAAATCAACATTCAGTATACCTTTTGATTTCCATACCCTTGAGCTTTGAAGTCTTTGTGAAATGTTCCATTATTGTAACCATGGATTTATGGAAATGCTTTCTTACAAAGTCTACATGACCACCTTCAGTATTCCAAAAATTAGGATTCATCACACCCATTGCTTCAAGAATTTTATCTTTAGAGAAATATTCTCTAATTTTTTATGATAAGGATTCTAATTTTTTTAAACTTTATTCTTGTTTCAACTATAACAGACTCAAATAGATTACATGTCACGGGAACATCTTCTTGTTCCGATCCTGTAATATCTTGATGTTTTTGCAAAATGTGTAGTGGTATGTCCCTCCCATTAACAGTGATGTAGAGGTGATCATGGCTATTAAATCTCAAATAGGTTTAGGATTTTTAAGATCTAATAAAGATTTCCAATTCTCAAAAATAGGAGCATCAAAACTATCTTAGGATCAGTAAAATATATCAAGAATTTGACATACCATTTTTCTCATCCATATAAAATCCACAATATAGATTAATCTACCCTGTGCATGCTTCATCGGTGTATTGATCTCCTGCAACATTGGAAGAATACCAACCAATGTAAGCAATATCTCCAAATCAGTTAAACGGAAAATAAAGTCCCTCGCCACTGAGTTATTGACTTCATGATGGTATTTAAGTGTAATGAAACAAACCAATGAAGGATAATCCTCATGAACTCTAAATGTAGGTTCATGCAAAGAGATCCATCTAGTCTCCTAGACATGACTTTGAGAAGTTTTTTCCATCTATAATTCCAATTACCAAATTTTTGGATTCCACTCAAGGAAATCACTTTGGGCTGCTTGACCATAGGCATGAAGTAGAGATCTTAAAGAGGTCTTCTAATTTAGCAACAGAGCCTTTCATGGTTTCTTACCATTTTATATACTAAATTGATTTCTATGAACCATACAGTGAATTGGTAACATATAAGGGCCATTGTTGTTTGTAAAGTAACACACAGCCCTATTCGATGACCCTACATGAAAGATGCACCATCTGCTCCAATGAACATACTTTAACTTTAATAGCAATCAAAACATGTAATCAGTCATTCCTACAATATCTTTCAAATGAGAAACAACTATTTTATGTAGGTTTTCGGCATTGGACAGTTTTCAACCATTTTTATAACACCCAACAGATGAGGTGTCCTTATATGATTGCCATACTAAAGTCATAGACATGGTTACATTCCATGCAGTGTTGTCGACCACTGTCACTT
Source organism: Taxus chinensis (assembly GCA_019776745.2). Classification (NCBI taxonomy): domain Eukaryota; kingdom Viridiplantae; phylum Streptophyta; class Pinopsida; order Cupressales; family Taxaceae; genus Taxus; species Taxus chinensis. Next base: position 305,989 of record CM034157.1, read on the forward strand.
CATCAATTGAAAGAGAGATAAAGGATTTTACATTCTCTTTCAAATCTTCCTTCTTTATCATCGAGAGGCATTTTTAGGATTTCCAATCAACTACTTCCAGGACCAATGAGACTGATTTAATTCAACCATTCTATTAAATTGATACAAAACTGATGAAATCAAGGAAATCTGAAACTTATTGTATCTTCCTTTTTTTAGTATGTGAAAAAGAGTAGAGAATTGTATGAATTTTGCATGTAGATTTGTTTCATTTTCTTATTTTTGCGACTACCAGTGACATTTCCTCCCTTTTCTAAGAATGTCTCCATGTTTTTGAAGTTTCTCTGCCTCATATTCAAATGCGTATCTAACATGCATGCATTCTTTTTTAGTTTTCCACTTGTGTGTTTTGATTTTTTGGCCATCTGACCCTGTTACAGTCAAATATTGTTTTCCATAATGTTTTTCTATAGTGTCCAGCTTCAGTTTATTTTTTGTTTCTTTCCCAATTTCCACGTACATATTTTACATGTACATTCAGATGGGATATCTTCATAATTAGATGATTATACAGGTTCAATAAATAGAAATGTAGCTACCTAATCAAACTTGTATGTCTTGCCAATGGTCCACATATTCTTGTTCATTTTCAATGCTTTACTTTTTTGAGTATAATTTTGAGCAATATCACGATCACCTTGTTTCCTCTTTCTTGGACTAGAGTTTGAATTTGATTTCTATGTTCCATTTTACTGAGTATTTGTATGTGTGATATCTTGATGCACTTCTGGTTGCACCCCAACAAGAATAATATCTTCAAGATCTGGCATATTATCGTAGGTTTCATTTGTTTGAATTTGATAATGTGTAAAATGCATGTCCACCTCAATAATACCTTCCAAATAGTTAGTATTCTAATTCTTTATGGTGGCATCTATATGGTTGGTATTTTCAATATCTGTATACGCAAAGTTTCCAAAATACTTTAAGAGTGATTTCTGAGATTTCTTACTTACCTTCAGGTTATTCGCATTCTTTGAGATAGCACCTTCCATTATTTTGAAGAGAGTCCCACATCAGCAAAAGGAGCAATTAACAACTTTTTCCACCGTCTAAGGTCTCTGTCGCATGTCCCCTATCTGAGGTCTTTGTCACTCATCAACTCTACACTTGTCATGTGTCAACAACCTATTCCCTGTCATGCATACACTATCTAAAGTTACTGTCATGCATCAATACTACCCTTGTCGTGCGTCAACTGCTATGCCCAAGTTGCATCAACACTGTTCTTGTCACACGTCAACACTGCCCTTGTCACGTGTTTGTAATATCTATTTGTCACGTGTTTTCAATAACTCTTTGTTGCACATCAACAATATCCCTGTCGCGTGTCAACAACAAACCCTACCAAGCTAACAGGAATCTTTGGTGCTTAAGGGTATGCGAGTTCAAATTTCATAGTATTGGTAATTTGGTAAGCTACTCATGTTGAAGGTAATACTACCCGGCAAATCACCTAGGTTTTTATAGGATATGTTTTCAAATGAAGGTGAATGACCCCCCCAAAAAAATATACTGTATCCAAATTTTAGGTGAATAGAACACCGACCCACTCTGAATAATTCACCTTTTCAAATTTTCCTAAAATGAAATTTTCACCATATTACAAATATTTGCCACTAAAACTATCCCTACAGCACGCCCAAAAACTCAAATGGGAGCTCGCCTATTATCTCACCTTGAGCTCGCTAAGGAGCTCACCTTGCCAACTCACCTTGAGCTCATCTGGTAGTTCACTTCAGAGTTTTTCGAGCATCTCGCTAAGTAGCTGTGTGCATGTATACTTTTCTTAATGCTAAATCAAATGAAACAAGAACTACCACCTAAAATAGCTCTACATTTTAGCTAAAACAAAGCATAAACACCATCATGATAAGAATTGAACAAGGGTTAGATGCTAACATTCATCAAATACAAACTTTGAAACTAACAATGTTAAATATCTAAACTCCTCTATTCTCTAACAACAAATAAATGAATGGACCTAAGTAAGCTCCATGGCAATCAAAAAGTTGTCTTAATGTATTCCAAGAACCTAGGAATGAGGGCTAATCAAAGTTGGGCTACAAGACCCTTTTGACACCTCCCATATGACCTAAGCACTTTAAGAAAGAGGCTTAACTCTTCAAGATGATGAACTCTCAAAAGGGCAAGGTGCAAGCTCTTAGTCTCTTTGCTATATGCTTTGCATTTGCTCTCTCAAGAAAGTTTAGGTGTAAGTAAAAAGGTAGAAGGAGGGATCTCCTTATATAGCCCAATGGATAAAGGAAACACTTCATCCCTTTGCATGTGGGATAAAGGTAAAACATGATTAGGAATGGATAAGGTTACTTTATTAAAGGTAACCTTACTTTAGAAGGGTTTAATTTATGCTTAGCAAGTCATGGGAGTTGGGGGGTGTTTTAATTAATCAAAGGTGATTAACTAATAGGTAGATGTAAGCTTATAGAAGATAATTAGAGGAATATTAGTACGATTTAGGCTATTAGAAGGGGATTAAATCAATTAAATATTGATTTATTGGTTAAATGGAAGGGAAAGCTAATTAATTAATAATAATTAATTAGTCTAGGTAGAAGGGGTGATTTATTAACGGAAGGTCGTTAATTAGGGTATTTGTTGGATAGGAAACTTAATTAATTAGCTTAGTGTAATTAATTAATGATGATATGAGGGAAAATGAGAACTTTTGATGATATGTCATCGATTTGCGAGAAAGAGGATAATTAACGCAATTTAAGTATTTAAATTGCTTGGGTGTAATTATGGGTGTCTACATTTTCCCCTCTTTGGGGTGGCATAAGTGACGCCACTTCAAAGATAGTAGACATGTGGAATTTTTAAGAGGTAGAAGAAAAATTAGTATAAGTGAGAGATGCCCCCTCGAGTGTCGATGGGGTGATGAAGGAAGTCAATCGATGATCGAAAAAGATGAGAAGTAGGTAGAAGTGGAAGGGGAAAGATGCCCCATAAGGGAAGAATAGGGGTGAGAGGAAAGTGATGTAGAATGAATATGGAGGAGGGGAGAGAAGAGCTTAGCCTCTAGCTGCTATGTATTGGAACAATTTCAGTGTCATCATATTGCCATAAGAGCTACGTCATCGGTCCTTATGAAAAATATAAGCATACGACAAAGTGTAGAATGACATGAAAATCCCATAATACAAACGAGGAAATTGTGCCATTGCTGAAAAACACCAACTCCATGCAACATACAAAATGAAATGCAATAAGAGAAATTGAAAGATGCCTAACTCCATGCAACATACAAAATGTAATGTAATACGAGAAAGTAAACAAGCTAAACTAACAGAGAAACATAATATAATGTTTTTATTATCGAGCTTCAGTTATGACCTATGTAAATTAATGACAAGGGTTGATGATGGTGCCCCAAGAAAGGATACATGTGAGGGGAATAACGGAGGACACTTGGGTCTGATGGAAAAGTAATGTGCACTAGGAAACAGTACCAGGCAACTCATTGTGCCCCAGAGTACAGATGAAGTAAGCAGCCTAGCTTTTGTTGATGGAGGTAGATCAAGATGATCCACAAGTCACACACATGAACAAGTGAGAGCCAAAGAGTGATGTTTTGTAGGATGAATTTAAATTTTTAGAAGTTTTCTGAAACATATTTGAATGTTTTTGAGTTGATTTTTTTAACATATTTGAATGTTTTGGTTGATTTTAAAAGTTTTATGAAACTATGTACAGGAAAACGAGGAAGAGTGGATGCCCCCAGTGATAGATGGGATGTACAAGGGCATAAGGCCACGTGCGTACTAAGAAAGGTGAAGATGTGAAAATGCCCCAACGATTAGGTGGGAGTATTCAAAGGAAAACTCTTCACAGGTAGAAGTGGGACCCAAGGCCATTATGGATAGGTTCAACATGATGGTGAACGTAAACCAATGAAGTGCTAGGAAGAAGCAAGGATGCCCCCAGCGTAAGTTGGCCTAAAAGCACATGATAGAAAGGAAGGAGAAGATTGTTTTTGTTGAAAGGGGACAAAGGTGTCCGCAAACATGGAAAAAAATTAAATCTTATACACATGGATGTTCTGAACGAAGTAGAAGAATGATGTGAATGATATGAATGTAGCTTAGAAGCCTCGCGATGAAGAAGTGATTAGCCAAAGGCATAAATCGTGAGACAAGATATGGACTAGAGTAAGAGTCTGAACAAGGTCCAAAAAAGACACTTGGTAACATACTAATCCTGTTTACTCATAGAGATCTAGTGTGTGCATGTGGATTTTATTACCTCTTGAAGTGAAGATTTAATAGACAACAAGTGAAGAGACCCTAGCCAATGTGTAGGAATGATTTATTTTGATAAGTGATTTTGTGAATGGAGGGTGAAAGGATAGCCGTACATTGCTCCACTGCCAGCCAAGCGTCCATAGCCCCGACGGAGATGTATTTGATTCTAATCACAACATTGCTCTACTACCAGTCAGGCATCCATAGCCCCAATAGAGATTATTGGAAATACCCCAAGAGAGAGTTATATATCAATTTTCTTTTGATTTGTAGCTTTTAGCTTTTGATTTTTGATTGATTTTGATTCTTTTACTTTTTGAAAACTTATTTCATCTCTCTTGTTTGACAAGGGGTTAAGAACCACTGATGGCTTGATGGAAGGAGGTGGAAGTGATTGTGATGACGACATTGGCTAGTGTCAACAAATATGTCCAAAATTTCTTCGCAACAAGTTTATTAGATGTTTGAATGTGATAGGATCTCCATGAGGTCAGTCATTCTTTAATTTACCAAGGTGATAAAAGACCAGGGTCAAAAAGATACCATAGAGATAAATGTCACAAAATGCGTGTGAATAAGCTAACCAAAATATCACCGAAGGGATGAAAATGGTAGGAAGACTTGCAGAAGAATAGATAAGGAAGGGAAGAAAGAAATATCCATGTGTACGCAACACCTGATTGCAATGTTTGATCTTTGTACCTTTGATTTTTGTTTGTTTTTTTTGTCAATTTTTTATTTTTGTATTTTTGAATTTTGATTTTTTGATTTTTAGATTATTTGATATATTTTAAAAACCGTTGTTACTAACAAGGTCACTCTGTGTGATAGGATCCAACAACAATGTTTGTAACTTCCTTGATAAGGGAGACTAAGCATGTTTGTTGATCAAGAGTCATGTTTTCTCCAATCTCGATGATCGTGGTGAGTTCACACTCAAAAAAGGACTGTGATTTATCCTGAAACATGGATTTTGTATGTGGGAGCTTGAGTTCCCTATCCAGAGGTTTATGCACTTTGTGCCATACTTGATGGTTATGTTGATGTATATTCTTGAATTGCACTTGATTTACAACTTTGAGACCCATTCGAGTTGTTGGGAGATTTTGATCTCTTGGAATTTTTGATCTGAGCTTGATAATGAACCTGTTTGGGTTTCTTATAAGCTGACACTTGAATTGTCTGACCTCGAGAAGGAGAAGAATGAGAAAATTTATGATTGATGATAAGAACGATAGAAATGGTAGTGGGCTTGCCACAACCATTGATAGAAGAAATATGTGATAGATGAAAAGGATACGGTCCAAGAATTGAAGAGGATGGGTTACCAGGAGGTGAGCCATAGATAGAAGGATGAAAGGCTACTAGGATGTGGCCCAAGAATAGAAGAAGAAGGGCTACTAGGACGTGACCCATAAATAGAAGATGAAGGGCTACTAGGATGTGGCCCAAGAATAGAAGAAGAAGGGCTACTAGGACGTGACCCATAGATGTAAGATGATGGACTACTAGGATGTGGCCCAAGAATAGAAGATGATGGACTACCCGGGGGTGATCCATACATAGAAGATAAGGGGCTAGTTAGGATGTGCCCCAAGAATAGAAGATAGTGGGCTACTAAAAAATGTCCCACAAATAGAAGAGGGAGGGCTACTAGAAGGTGACCCACACCTAGATGAAGATGAAGGGCTACTTGGCGTTGACCCCAAAAGAGATTGTGATTGAGGAATTATGATAGACGAAGAGTTATTGGGTGATGAGAAGATAGGCCATGGATCAATGCAAGACCAAGGAGTTTCATCACATAATGAAGAATGTGAAGATGGAAGAATAAGAGGAGGATCAAGTTGCATGATCTGAGGCTCTTCCTCTATTTCTTGATAAAAGGAATCAACCTTTTCCTCACAATATGCAGATGCATCAAAGTCTAAAGAGAATCCTTTTTTGTAATATTACTAAAGGAATATCTTCATATGCCCCTATAAATGCCCTGATTGTTTCTTCATTCTGAAAGAGATCAATCGGTATGAGTTGTTGATCAATCCCTAGGGGTTTATTGGAAGAAATAGGTTCACTTGGTGTGGAAGGCTTAGAAGATGTTTGATGATTATTGATAGAAGAAGATGATGTGGGGGACAAAGAATATGTGTAGCTAGATGTCTCAGGAGTAGAAGAAGGTGGTGTGGACCTACCTATACAATGGTATGTCATATGTAAAATAGTAGGATTAAGTCCAAAGTTTGTAGATTGCGACACATGGGTTGATTCAGATGTTTTTCTTGAAGGACTTTGAGTCACACGAATCTTCACAGAAGGAAGATTCTTGGGGGTGATTGATGAAGAAGGTCCTGCAAAGAAGGGAGGAATGTGATTCAATCATCACATTAGATGAACAATGACAAGGGTCTTGCGAAGAAAGAGAGGACCACAATTCAAGAATTATATTATACTTATGATTGGAGGGATTTGGATTCGCATGTATCTTCAAAGGAATAAGACGTCGTTGGGGTGACTGATAAAATGGGTCTTGTGAAGAAAGGGAGGACCATAACATAAGAGTCACATTAGATGATTGATTAAGAGGATCCTGCAAAGAAAGGGAGGACCATGACTTAGAAGTCACATTAGATGACTTAGGAGTCGCATTAGATGACTTAGGAGTCAAATTAGATAAATCTGAATAGTAGTTTGGATCTGAATCATCAGAAGATTCAGAGGAAATATTTGGATTAGAATTATAAGAAGAATGGGGTGAACTCGAATAATAATTTGGATCAGAAGTGTCCAAATCATACCACTTGACTATGAGATGATTTTGGGGAACCATTTACCCGTATGGGCTCTTAGCACAAAGAACCAAACGAGGTTTAGTTGTCCATGGGAATCTTTTTAATGAATTGTACACCTAGGTTCCATATTTTTTGTTGGGTTTTCCTTGATTTCCACGTCATTTTTACATGTACATTCAGATGGGAAATCTTCAGAATTAGATGATTGATAGAACAGGTTCAAAGGGAAGAAATTTAAGCTACCTAATCAAACTTGGGTGTCTTGCCAATGGTTCCACATATTGACTTTTAAGTTTTCAATGTGCATTGACTTTTCAAAACTTATAATTTTGAGGAATATAATCATCTTGATGACGTAATCACATCGATGAGACTATACTGAATTTGATTCCTATGTTCCATTTTACTGAGTTTTGTAAGATGTGATAATTTGAGGCATTCATGGTTGAAACACAGAAGGCATATCAACAAGGGATCTACATATTATGAAAATTTGTTTGAATTTGAATAATCAAAATGATTTTCAATAATATGGTTGAAGTTCAACAAATGATTCAAAATGGTAAATCTATATGGTTTTTTATCTCCAAATAAAGATATATAGCAAAGTTTCAAAGTTGATTAAGATTGATTTCTCAAAGATTTCTTACTTACAATTCAGGAGAATGACATTCAACAATAGAATTCCATTACGAGAAATTATTAGTTAGATTCCCTAGCATTTGCGTAGAAAATAAAGAAAGTAGCTCAAACTTATTCCATGTTGAAGAATGTGTGCACATGCAAGGTCTACTGTCGCATGTTATATGAGGTATTTTGTTGATTTCACAAGTAAACTTGTCATGTGTAACAAATTCCAATATGATGACACTCTATCAAGTTGACTCCACTAAATACTACCCTTGAATGATATGTCAACTGCAATGACACAAGTGGGTATCAAGATTAGTTCATTGCACCTGACGTCAAACTGCCCTTGCTGAATTTTTAGTTTAAGTAACCTTATCTATTTGAGGTGTGTTTCAATAAATATTTGTTGACATAAAAGTGAGAGAAACATGTAGAATGATGTGTTAACAATGTGGGTATACATGCCTACCAATGAATCAACAATGGTGTCAAAATCTATGAAATGGTTCTAAACAAGATTAAATTTGATATGCAAGGTGACATTATCATTAGTCATTGTGTAAGATGAAGTAAGCACTAGGGATATGTACTACAAGATATTGTGATTGCGAATGTCATCAGACAAAGAAGGTTACTCAACATGATTTTCAAATAGGACTGGTGTGGCTCCTAAGATAAAAAATGGCTACCAATGATCATCGCCATAGGAATAATTGCCAGGAGCGATCACTGTTGAATAAATCACCTTTGTAAAATTAAGAAATATCTTGTAAATTAAAACAAAAATAGTAGGTCTTAAATATTTGATCCATGGGTACTATCAAAGTCACGCTAAAACAAAGTTCACTTTAATGATGATCTCAAAAGGAATCTAGTCATGTGGTAGCTAAAAGAACTTCATTTCATTTTAAACTCACTTCTATGAGTGGACTCACCTGGGGTTCACTGGAAACCAGATTAATTGAGCACCTCGTGCTAAAATGTGTGCATGTATACTTTTCTTAATGCTAAATCAAATGAAGCAAGAACTACCACCTAAAATAGTTCTACAATTTAGCTAAAACAAAGCATAAACACCATCAAGATAAGAATTAAACAAGGGTTAGATGCTAGCATTCATAAATACAAACTTTGAAACTAACAATGCTAAATATCTAAACTCGTCTATTCTCTAACAACAAATAAATGAATGGACCTAAGTAAGCTCCATGACTATCAAAATAGTTGTCCTTAATGTTCCAAGTAACCTAGGAATGGGGGCTAATCAAAGTTGGGCTACAAGACCCTTTTGACACCTCCCATATGACCTAAGCACTTTAAGAAAGAGGCTTAACTCTTCAAGATGATGAACTCTCAAAAAAACAAGGTGCAAGCTCTTAGTCTCTTTGCTATATGCTTTGCATTTGCTCTCTAAGAAAGTTTAGGTGTAAGTATAAAGGTAGGTGGAGGGCTCTTTATATAGCCCAATGGATAAAGGATTCAACACATTCATCCCATGAATGTGGGATAAAGGTAAAACATGATTAGGAATGGATAAGTTTGCTTTATAAAACGTAACCTTACTTTAGAAGGGTTTAATTTATGTTTAGCAAGTCATGGGAGTTGGGGGGTATTTTAATTAATCAAAGGTGATTAACTAATAGGTAGATGTAAGCTTATAGAAGCTAATTAGAGGAATATTAGTATGATTTAGGCTATTAGAAGGGGATTAAATCAATTAAATATTGATTTATTGGTTAAATGGAAGGGAAAGCTAATTAATTAATAATAATTAATTAGTCTAGGTAGAAGGGGTGATTTATTAACGGAAGGTCGTTAATTAGGGTATTTGCTGGATAGGAAACTTAATTAATTAGCTTAGTGTAATTAATTAATGATGATATGAGGGAAAATGAGTGCTTTTGATGATATGTTGTTGATTTGCGAGAAAGGGGATAATTAGCGCAATTTAAGTATTTAAATTGCTTGGGCGTAATTATGGGTGTCTACATTTGCCCCTCTTTGGGGTGGCGTAAGTGATGCCACTTCAAAGATAGTAGACAGTGGAATTTTGAAGAGGATAGAAGAAAAATTAGTAGGAGGGAGAGATGCCCCTCGAGTGTCGATGGGGTGATGAAGGAAGCTGATCGACGATCGAAAAAGATGAGAATAGGCAGAAGAATGGGAAGGCAGGGGAGGGGTGAAAGGGAAGTGAGTAGATGAAATATGGATGAGGGGAGAGAAGAGCTTAACCTCTAGCTGCTTATGTATTGGAACAATTTGAGTGTCATCATATGGCCATAAGAGCTACATCATCGGTCCTTATGAAAAATATAAGCATACGACAAAGGTAGAAATACATGAAAAGCCCTATACTACAATTTGGATTGTCATCATTGCCATAAGTACCAACTCCATCGGTAACATAAAAAATGCAATGCATACGAAAAAGGTAGAAACATGCTCATAAATCCATGAAAACAATACAAAACGCACATATCCATACCCAGACAACGGTCAAATACAACTCCATGCAACATACAAAATGTAATGTAATACAAGAAAGTGAAAGATGCCTAACTCCATGCAACATACAAAATGTAATGCAATACGAGAAAGTAAACAAGCTAAACTAACAGAGAAACATAATATAATGTTTTTATTATCAAGCTTTAGTTATGACCTGTGTAAATTAACGACAAGGGTTGATGATGGTGCCCCAAGAAAGGATACATATGAGGGGAATAACGGAGGACACTTGGGTCTGATGGAAAAGCAATGTGCACTATGAAACAGTACCAGGCAACTTGTTGTGCCCCAGAGTATGGATGAAGTAAGAAGCATAGCTTTTGTTGATGGAGGTAGATCAAGATGATCCGCAAGTCAACACACATGAACAAGTGAGAACCAAAGAGTGACATTTTGTAGGATGATTTTCAATTTTAGAAGTTTTCTGAAACATATTTGAATGTTTTTTGATGATTTTTTTTAACATATTTGAATGTTTTGGTTGATTTTAAAAGTTTTATGAAACTATGTACAGGAAGATGAGAAAGTGTGGATGCCCCTAGTGATAGATGGGATGTACAAGGGCATAAGGCCACGTGCGTACTAGAAAGGTGAAGATGCAAAAATGTCCCAACGATAAGGTGGGACTATTCAAAGGTAAACTCTTCACAGGTTGAAGTGGGACCCAAGGCCATTATGGATAGGTTCAACATGATGGTGAATGTAAACCCATGAAGTGCTAGGAAGAGGCAAGGATGCCCCCAGCGTAAGTTGACCTAAAAGCACATGATAGAAAGGAAGGAGAAGATTATTTTTTGTGGAAGGGGACAAAGGTTTCCACAAACATGGAAAATAAGTAATCTTATACACATGGATGTTCTGAACAAAGTAGAAGAATGATGTGAATGATATGAATGTAGCTTAGAAGCCTCATGATGAAGAAGTGATTAGCCAAAGGCATAAGTCGTGAGACAAGATATGGACTAGAGTAAGAGTCTGAACAAGGTCCAAAAAAGACACTTGGTAACATACTAATCCTGTTTACTCATAGAGATCCAGTGTGTGCATGTGGATTTTATTACCTCTTGAAGTGAAGATTTAATAGAAAACAAGTGAAGAGACCCTAGCCAATGTGTAGGAATGATTTATTTTGATAAGTGATTTTGTGAATGGAGGGTGAAAGGATAGCCGTACATTGCTCCACTGCCAGCCAAGCATCCATAGCCCCGATGGAGATGTATTTGATTCTAATCACAACATTTCTCTACTGCCAGTTAGGCGTCCATAGCCCCGATAGAGATTATTGGAAATACCCCAAGAGAGAGTTATATATTAATTTTCTTTTGATTTGTAGCTTTTAGCTTTTGAGTTTTGTTTGATTCTTTTGCTTTCTGAAAACTTATTTCAGCTCTCTTGTTTGACAAGGGGTTAAGAACCACTGATGGCTTGATGGAAGGAGGTGGAAGTGATTGTGATGAAGACATTGGCTAGTGTCAACAAATATGTCCAAAATTTCTTCGCAACAAGTTTATTAGATGTTTGAATGTGATAGGATCTCCATGAGGTCAGTCGTTCTTTAATTTACCAAGGTGATAAAAGACCAGGGGCAAAAAGATACCATAGAGATAAATGTCACAAAATGTATGCAAATAAGCTAACCAAAATATCATCGAAGGGATGAAAATGGTAGGAAGACTTGTAGAAGAATAGAAAGGAAGGGAAGAAAGAAATATCCATGTGTACGCAACACCTAATTGCAATGTTTGATCTTTGTACCTTTGATTTTTGTTGTTTTTTTTTGTATTTTTGCATTGTTTTTTATTTTTAGATTTTTGATATATATATATATATATTTTAAAAACCGTTGTTACTAACAAGGTCACTCTGTGTGATAGGATCCAACAACAATGTTTGTGACTTCCTTGATAAGGGAGACTAAGCGTGTTTGTTTATCAAGAGTCATGTTTTCCCCAATCTCGATGATCGTGGTGAGTTCACACTCAACAAAGGATTGTGATTTATCCTGAAACATGGATTTTGTATGCGGGAGCTTGAGTTCCCTATCCAGAGGTTTATGCACTTTGTGCCATACTTGATGGTTATGTTGATGTGCATTCTTGAATCACACTTGATTTACAACTTTGAGATTGTTCCAGTTGTTGGGTTATTTTGAGCTCTTGGAAGTTTTGACCTGAGCTTGATAATGAACCTGTTTGGGTTTCTTATAAGCTGATGCTTGAATTTTCTGACCTCGAGAAGGAGAAGAATGTGAACATTTACGATTGATGATAGGAACGATAGAAATGGTAGTGGGCTTGCCACAACCATTGATAGAAGAAATATGTGATAGATGAAAAGGATACGGTCCAAGAATTGAAGAGGATGGGTTACCAGGAGGTGAGCCATAGATAAAAGGTGAAAGGCTACTAGGATGTGGCCCAAGGATAGAAGAAGAAGGGCTACTAGGACATGACCCATAAATAGAAGATGAAGGGCTACTAGGATGTGGCCCAAGAATAGAAGAAGAAGGGATACTAGGATGTGACTCATAGATGTAAGATGATGGACTACTAGGATGTGGCCCAACAATAGAAGATGATGGACTACCCAGGGGTGATTCATACATAGAAGATAAGGAGCTAGTTAGATGTGCCCCAATAATCGAAGATAGTGGGCTACTCAAAAATGTCCCACAAATAGAAGAGGGAGGGCTACTAGAAGGTGACCCACACCTAGATGAAGATGAAGGGCTACTTGGCGCTGACCCCACAAGAGATTGTGATTGAGGAATTATGATAGACGAAGAGTTATTGGGTGATGAGAAGATAGGCCATGGATCTATGCAAGACTAAGGAGTTTCATCACATAATGAAGAATGTGAAGATGGAAGAATAAGAGGAGGATCAAGTTGCATGATCTGAGGCTCTTCCTCTGTTTCTTGATTAAAGGAATCAACCTTTTCCTCACAATATGCAGATGCATCAAAGTCTAAAGAGAATCCTTTTTTGTAATCTACTAAAGGAATATCTTCATATGCCCCTATAAATGCCCTAATTGTTTCTTCATTCTGAAAGAGATCAATCGGTATGAGTTGTTGATCGATCCCTAGGGGTTTATTGGAAGAAATAGGTTCACTTGGTGTGGAAGGCTTAGAAGATGTTTGATGATTATTGATAGAAGAAGATGGTGTGGGGGACAAAGAATATGTGTAGCTAGATGTCTCAAGAGTAGAAGAAGGTGGTGTGGACCTACCTATACAATGGTATGTCATATGTAAAATAGTAGGATTAAGTCCAAAGTTTGTAGATTGTGACACATGGGTCGATTCAGATGTTTGTCTTGAAGGACTTTGAGTCACATGAATCTTTACAGAAGGAAGATTTCGTGGGGGTGATTGATGAAGAAGGTCCTGTAAAGACTAGGGAGGACTGTGATTCAAGCATCGCATTAGATGAATGATGATAAGGGTCTTGCGAAGAAAGAGAGGACCGTGATTCAAGAATTGTATTATACTTCTGATTGGAGGGATTTGGAGTTGCGTGTATCTTCAAAGGAAGAAGACGTCGTTGGGGTGACTGATAAAAGGGGTCCTGCGAAGAAAGGGAGGACCGTGACATAAGAGTCACATTAGATGATTGATGAAGAGGATCCTGCAAAGAAAGGGAGGACCATGACTTAGGAGTTGCATTAGATGACTTAGGAGTCGAATTAGATGAATCTGAAGAGTAGTTTGGATCTGAATCCTCAGAAGAGTCAGAGGAAATATTTGGATTGGAATCCTCAGAAGAAGAGGAAATGTTTGGATTAGAATTAGAAGAAGAGTGGGGGGAACTCGAATAATAATTTGGATCAGATGTGTCCAAATCATACCACTGACTATGAGATGAAGGTGGGGAACGAGTTACTCGTATGGGATCTCTAGCACGAAGAACCAAACGAGGTTTAGTTGTAATGGGAATATTTTGTTTTGAATTGCTAAACCTAGGTTCCATATTTTTGTAAGTATGGGGAACCGCGCGATAGTCAGTCATTTTTGGTGTTGTTTTAAGCACAAATGTCTAGATTTAGATAGTGTGATGAAACTCCTTCAAAGGGAAGGAAGTGACATGTCGATTTGGGTAGCATAAGGACAACTAACTAGACATTTCGTAAGTATTGATATGTGTGTGTGATTTTCTGAAGAAGGTCTAAGGAAAATAGACATCGTGATGACGTAATATCGATGAGATAAAAAGGGATTGTCCTAGAAAATAAGTTTTCTGAATGAATAATCACAAGGAACAATCATGCGAGTGTGAAACACAAAGCCAATCAACAAGGAAATACACCATATGAAAATGCGATGCAAAGATGATCAACAAGATGTTTTCACTTATGCCAAGTTCAAGGAAATGAACAAAACGTAAGTAAAAACAAGAAGTCAATGTGATCTCCCAATCAAGATATATGATGAGCGAGCTCAAACTCAATTAAGACCTATATCTCAAAAAGTGCCAATTACAATTCATGAATGACACAACAATATCACCAAGATATGTTAACCCACTTTGTAAGAAAGTGAAGTATTGATATCGAGGTGTTATTGATATAACACGCACAAATGGTAGTGCCTAGCACCTCTTTGAAATCGAGGTAATAATAAAACTGAAAAAAAAAGCTCAAAGTATAGCTAGGAATAGTTAAGAATGTGTGCAGCGTAACCGTACAATATAGGTATTTATGTCGAGTTTACAAGAAACAAGACGTAAATATCAAAATTGTAATGATACGAGACAAACAAGCTAACTCCTCTATGGAAGTCCGCAGTGATGAACCACGCCTAACTACAATGACGATCTTGACGTGGGTATCAAGATCACAATGGCTACCAAATGACGTGAAAATGCCTCTGCTCACTTTAGACGTTTAACTAACCCAGCCGCAAACATGGATGGGCGTAAACGGACATAAAAGTGAGAGAAACAGTCGAATGGAAACACAAAGGTAATCACACCTCTTTTGATCAACAAAGTGTCAAAAGAATATGAAGGAAATAAATCAAGAAAAATGACGAAAAATGCTAGCCTCACTTCAGCAGAGTTTCACCTCGCCCTAAGGCAAGTAAAAACTAGGTGAAAGTAATACGTCACACGTTTCTCAAAAAGAAGGTTCACAACTCA
This sequence comes from Taxus chinensis, assembly GCA_019776745.2. Taxonomy (NCBI): domain Eukaryota; kingdom Viridiplantae; phylum Streptophyta; class Pinopsida; order Cupressales; family Taxaceae; genus Taxus; species Taxus chinensis. The sequence goes on from CM034157.1 coordinate 321,358, forward strand.
ACACTGTTTTAAAATGGTCAAAGTGGGCTCCTGGCCAAAGTATATTCTCCTAGGTGGTTCTCTCACCCTAGGTGTTACAAAGTTGCCATGAGCGAGCGTGATTTACCCAAAAAGTCACACTGACTAGTTTGGGAGTATCTCGGCTTTACTTTACCCCCTTCAAGAACAGTAGGCAACTAGTGTGTCTACGTGTACTATCACTGGGGTCACCACAACGGACAACCTATAACTCTATCTCACAAAGGAATCACTAGTCAAGTAGGTAGTGCGGAGCACTTCCCGTTTCGTCCACAAGGTTCCCTCTTGCGTGGACTACTTTGGGGTTCCTGGAACCACCCCCATTGTTGTAGCTTAAGGCGTTATGCCAAAGGGGTTATGTTCCAGTTGAGCGGAGAGGGACGTACCCTTTTCCGAAACCTGCAATACAGTGTTTTGAATATGTTGTTCTTTTTATCTTGTTTAATTAGGTGTGGTTTGCTTGAACACCTTTTGGCAACCTGTATAACAACTGTATTAGTAGTTTTTGATTTTGTTTTGGTTCCTCCTTTCTTTGACAAGCGTTTTTAGGTCCTGCACTCAAGCGTTAGTAGTTCTCCAAGAAAATCACATTATTTAAAAGAGGATTAAGAGTTGCTTTTGATTCTCAAGATCATCCAAGGATGCAAGAGAAGAGCATACACAACAAATAATCCAACTAAAAAGTAAAGAAAATCTTTTCAATCAATGAACCATACAAAATTCTTGATAAATGTTCATTCCCTTAAACCAAAAGTGAAAGATGAAGTTTCCAATTTACCAAATGTTATAAAATGAAGACTAAAGTTGCTTTTGATTCTCAAGATCACCCTAAGGTGCAAGAGAAGAGCATACACAAACTTTATCCCAACTATATAGAAATGGAAAACTTCAAATCAAAGGACCATTGAAAAATGCTTTGTAAAAGGTTCATTCCCTTAAGCAAAATGAATAATCAAGTTTCCAAGTTTAATCCCAATGTTAACAAGATAGAGATCAAAGTTGTTTTTGATTCTCAATATCACCAAAAGGTGCAAGAGAAGATCATACACATGCTTTGGTCTAAATCGAGTAAGCATGGAAATACAACATTCATCAAAACATTAGACATGTTAGAAAATGACCAGTTTTAAAATAACAGAAAAACCTATAATTTCTGTAAGTACTAAATCCAAATTTATGTTTTCATTGCATATTTAACTTCAATACCTTTCCAACTCAAAAAAAATGGAGTCATTTTGAGTTCGGGAGACAAAAGTTATGGCCTTCGGAAGATGGGTTACACATATGCTCTTATGCTCATGGGTATGCACTTGACATGCACTCAAAAAATGTCAAAAAAACGTCCCTTAATCTACAAAATGGGAAAATTTTTCCAACCAAGATTCAATTTTGACAACAACCCATCACATTAATATATGAATAGAAGACTCAACGCTATCAAACATTAACATACATGCTCAAGAATTTAAGATTTTCAAGAAATTGACAAAACTAGCATGTAGAATGATGAAAAAGTAAGCTCTAAAAATGAAAACATGATGAAATCTTGAAATTTTCTCACCAAGATTAAATTTTGACAGCAACCCACCACATTAATATGTAAATAGAAGACTCAGCACTATCAAACACTAACCTACATGCTCAAGAATTGAAAATTTTCAAGAAATTGACAAAACTAGCATGTAAAATGTTGAAAAAGTAAGCTCTAAAAATGAAAATATGATGAAATCTTGAAATTTTCTCACCAAGATTAAATTTTGATAGTAACCCACCACATTAATATGTAAATAGAAGACTCAGCACTATCAAAAACTAACCTACATGCTCAGGAATTGAAAAACTAGCATGTAAAATGTTGAAAAAGTAAGCTCTAAAAATGAAAACATGATGAAATCTTGAACTTTTCCCATCAATTCCAATTTTGACAGCACTTCACCTCCTTCATACCTACAAGGAATACCCAACACATGCAAACTCAACAAAACAAGTTAAAAAAAACAAGTTAGATCAACATGTGTAAAAGAGGGTTAGTAACCAAAAATAAAACTTAACTACAAAAACTTGAAATTAAGTGCAAAGGACAATGGAGTAAGTCCCACCAGGCGTGCCAAATGTGTGCATGTATACTTTTCTTAATGATAAATCAAATTAAGCAAGAATTACCACCTAAAATAGTTCTAAAATTTAGCTAAAACAAAGCATAAACACCATCATGATAAGAATTAAACAAGGGTTAGATGCTAGCATTCATCAATACAAACTTTGAAACTAACAATGCTAAATATCTAAACTCCTCTATTCTCTAACAACAAATAAATGAATGGACCTAAGTAAGCTCCATGGCTATCAAAATAGTTGTCCTTAATGTTCCAAGAACCTAGGAATGGGGGCTAATCAAAGTTGGGCTACAAGACCCTTTTGACACCTCCCATATGACCCAAGCACTTTAAGAAAGAAGCTTAACTCTTCAAGATGATGAACTCTCAAAAGGGAAAGGTGCAAACTTTTAGTATCTTTGCTATATGCTTTGAATTTTCTCTCTTATAAATTTTAGGTGTAAGTAAAAAGGTAGGTGGAGGGCTCTTTATATAGCCCAAAGGATAAAGGATTCAACACATTCTCATGAATGTGGGATAAAGGTAAAACATGATTAGGAATGGATAAGGTTTTTTTTTATTAAAGGTAACCTTACTTTAGAAGGGTTTAATACATGTTTAGCAAGTCATGGGAGTTGGGGGTATTTTAATTAATCAAAGGTGATTAATTAATAGGTAGGTGTAAACTTATAGAAGCCAATTAGAAAAATATTAGTGCGATTTAGGCTATTATAAGGGGATTAAATCAATTAAATATTGATTTATTGGTTAAATGGAAGGGAAAGCTAATTAATTAATAATAATTAATTAAGTAGAAGGGGTGATTTATTAACGGAAGGTCGTTAATTAGGGTATTTGTTGGATAGGCAACTTAATTAATTAGCTTAGTGTAATTAATTAATGATGATATGAGGGAAAATGAGTGCTTTTGATGATATGTCATTGATTTGTGAGAAAGATGATAATTAACACAATTTAAGTATTTAAATTGCTTGGGTGTAATTATGGGTGTCTACAGTAGCTAAGCTGGGAGCTCACTTAAGAGCTCACTTGTGAGCTTACCGAGCAGCCCGCTGGGGACCTCACCTAGGATCTCACCAAGTATCTCACTTGGGAGCTCACCTAGTAGCTCACCTAGGAGCTCTTCTGGGAGCTCACTGATTAGTTGGACTTGAGCTCACCCAAGAGCTCGTCAAGTAACTTGCCTAGGAACTCACCTGGGAGCTCACCTGACATCTCACCTAGCCAACTCACCTTGACCTTACCTTGCCAACTTGCCTTGAGCTCACATTGCCAACTCACTGATAAGCTCACCTTTGAACTTTCCTAGGAAATCACCAAGCAGCTCACCTAGGAGCTCAGTTGGGAGCTATGCAAGCAGCTCACCTAGGAGCTTGTCGAGTAGCTTGACATGAGCTTACCTAGAAAATCACCTGGGAACTCACCTTACCATCTCACTGAGTAGCTTGACTTGAGCTCACTCAGGAGCTCATCAAACAGCTCACTTAAACACTCACATGGGATCTCTCCTAACAGCTCACCCAAGAACTTGCATGAGAGATCACCTATCAGCTCATTGAGGAGCTCACCTTGCCAACTTGCCTTGAGCTTGTCTGGTAGCTCACCTTAGAGTTCATCAAGTAGGTCACCAAGTAGCTCACCTAATAGCTCATTTGGGAGCTCACTGAGTAGTTCACTGAGTAGATTGACTTAAGCTTTCCTGTGAGCTCACCGAGTAGCTTACCCGGGGATCTCACCTAGGAGCTCACCAAGTAGCTTGCTTTAGAGATCACCTAGCAGCTTACCTGGGAGCTTACCAAATAGCTTGCCATGTAGCTCACCTAGGAGATCTTCTGGGAGCTCTGTGATCAGCTCAAGTTGAGCTCACCAGGAAGCTCATCAAGTAACTCACCTGGGAGCTCGCTTGACAGCTCACCTTGCCAACTCGCCTTGAGTTCACCTTGCCAAATCACCTTGAGCTCACCTTGCCAACTCACCTTGAGCTAATTTGGTAGGGCACATATAATCTCACCTTAGAGACTTCTGATAAGCTCACATGAGAGCTCACTGACTAGCTCACCTCACAGCTTGACTAGGAGCTCGACAAGTAGCTCGCCTAGGAGCTTGTCGAGCAGCTCGACTTGAGCTTTCCCAGAAACTCACATGGGAGCTTTCCTGACAACTCACCTTTCTAGATCACCTTGAGCTCACCCAAGATCTCACTTAAGCAGCTCAAATTGAGCTCACCTTGGAGCTTGTCAAGTAGCTCACCTGAAAACTTGCATGGGAGCTTACCTTACAGCTCACTTTGCTAACTTGCATAGGAGCTCACCTATTAGCTCACCTTGAGCTCACTAAGAAGATAACCTTGCTAACTCACCTTGAGCTCATCTGGTAGCTCACCTTGGAGTTCATCAAGTAGCTCGCTAAGAATCTCACCTGTGAGCTTGCATAACAGCTCACCTTGGAGCTCACCTAACAGGTCACCTGGGATCTCACATAGTAGCTTGCCAAGTAGGTTGACTTGAGCTCACTTATGAGCTTGGTGGGGACCTTTCCTAGGAGCTTGCCAAGTAGCTTGCTAAGTAGGTCACCTGGGAGGTCTTATGGGGAATCACCGATCAGCTCAAGTTGAGCTCACCCAGGAGCTTGTCGACTAACTCACCTGGGAACTCACTTGGGAGCTCACCTAACAGCTTACCTTAACAACTTACCTTGAGCTAACCTTCCTAACTGACCTTGAGCTAATCTGGTAGCTCAAATGTAAGTTCACCTTAGAGATATCTGATAATCTCACCTAGGAGCTCACCGAGTAGGTCACCTAGGAGCTCAGCAAGCAGCTCACCCAGGAGCTTGTCGAGCCACTCAAATTAAGCTTGCCTGGAAACTCACATAGGATCTCACCTGATAGCTCACCTTGAGCTCACCTAGGATCTCACTTAGAAGCTCAAAACTCACCTGGGAGCTCGTCAAGCAAGTCACCTAAAAACTCTCATGGGAGCTCACCTGACAGCTCACCCACAAACTCACATGGGAGCTCGCGTATCATCTCACCTTTCCAGCTTGCCTTCAGCTTACTGAGGAGCTCACCTTGCTAACTCACCTTGAGCTCATCTGGTAGCTCACCTTGGAGTTTGTCGACTAGCTCACCAATTAGCTCACCTAGGAGCTCACCTAATAGCTCACATGGGAGCTGATTAAGTAGCTCACTGAGTAGGTTGACTTGAGCTCACTTGTGATCTCACCAAGTAGCTTGCTAGGGACCCCACCTGACAACTTGCCAAGTAGATCACTTTAAAGCTCACCTAGCAAATTGCTTGGGAGCTCACCGAATAGCTCACCTGAACTTTCCTAGGAGCTCACTTGAACTTTCCTAAGAGCTCACCTGACAGCTCACCTTGCCAACTCACCTTGAGATCACCTTGCCAACTTACCTTGAGCTCATCTGGTAGGTCACATGTAAGCTCACCTTAGAGATTACTAATAAGCTCACCTTTGATCTCACATGGGAGCTCACCAAGCAACTCACCTAGGAGCTTGGCTGGGAGCTTGGCAAGTACCTTGCCTAGGAGCTCGTCAAGTAGCTCGACTTGAGCTTTCCGAGAAACTCACACTGGAGCTCACCTTGCCAAATCACCTTGAGCTCACCTAGGAGCTTGCCGAGTAGCTTGACTTGAGCTCATCTAAGAGCTCGTCAAGAAGCTCACTTGAAAACTTGCATGGGAGCTCACCTTACAGGTCACCTTGGAAAATTGCATGGGAGCTCACCTATCAGCTCACCTTAAGATCACTAAGGAGATCACCTTGAAAAATCACCTTGAGCTTGTCTTGTAGCTCACCTTGGAGTTTGTCAAGTAGTTCACTAAGTAGCTCACATGGGAGCTCAGCTAACAACTCACCTAACAGCTCACCTGAGAGCTTAGCGAGCAACTTGCTTAGTAGGTTAACTTGAGCTTGCTTGTGAGGTCACCGAGCAGCTCGCCAAGGACCTCACTGAGTAGCTCACCAAGTAGCTCCCTTGGGAGCTCACCTTGGAGCTTGCCAAACAATTCATGAAGTAGGTCACTTGGGAGTTCTTCTGGGAGCTCACTGATCAGCTCAAGTATAGCTCGCTCAAGATCTCGTCGAGTAACTTACCTAGGAACTCACCTGGGATCTCACCTAACATCTCACCTTGCCAACTCACCTTGAGCTCACCTTGCTAACTCACGTTGAACTTGCCTTGCCAACTCACCTTTAGCTCATATGGTAGCTCACATGTAAGCTCACCTCATAGATTGCCGACAAGCTCACCTTTGAGCTCACCCAAGAGCTCGTTGAGCTACTCGACTTGAGCTTGTTGGGAAACTCACTTGGGCGTTCAACTTGAGATCACTCGGGAGCTTGTCAAGCAGCTCAGTTGAAAAATCACATGGGAGTGCACCTAATAGCTCACCCAAAAACTCACATGGAAGCTCGTCTATCAGCTCACCTTGCCAGCTCACCTTGAGCTCGCTGAGGAGCTCACCTTGCTAACTCACATTGAGCTCATGTGGTAGCTCACCTCGAAGTTTGTCGAGAAGTTCACTATGTAGGTCACCTTAGGCTTCACCTAATAGCTCACTTGGGAGCTCACCAAGTAGCTCACCGAGTTGGTTTTCTTGAGCTCACTTGTGAACTCGCCGGGTAGCTCACCAGGGACCTCACCTAGGAGGTCACCAAGTAGCTCACTTAGGAGCTCACCTAGCAGCTTTCTTGGGAGCTCACCAAATAGCTCGAAAATTAGCTCACCTTTGAGCTATTCTCAGAGCTCACTGATCATCTAGCAAGGTGATCTCCCATGCGAGTTTTCAGGTGAGCTGATTAATGAGATCTAGGGTGAGCTCAATTCAAGTTTCTCGACGAGCCCTTGGGTAAGCTACAGGCCAGCTGGCAAGGTGAGCTATCAGGTGAGTTCCCATGTGATTTTCTAGGTAAGTTTAAGTTAAGCTACTCAACAAGCTCCTGGGTGAGCTGCTTGCCAAGCTCCTAGGTGAGCTCCTAGGTGAGCTACTATGTGAGCTCCTAGGTGAGCTCAAAGGAGAGCTTGTTGGAAATCTCTGAGGTGAGCTTACATGCGAGCTACTAGATGAGCTCAATGTGAGTTGGTAAGGTGAGCTCAAGGTGAGTTGGCAAGGCAAGCTATCAGGTGAGCTCCCAGGTAAGTTACTCGAAGAGATTTTGGGTGAGCTCAACTCAAGCTGATCGGCGAGCTCCTAGAAGAGATCCTAATCAAGCTACTTGGTGAGCTATTTAGTGACCTCCCATGTGAGCTATTTGGTGAGATCCTAGGTGAGGTCCTTGGTGAGCTGCTAGGGGAGCTCACAACTGAGCTCAAGTCAACCTACTCGGTGAGTTGCTTGGTAAGCTCCCAGGTGAGCTCCCAGGTGGGCTGCTTGAAAAACTCTAAGGTGAGCTACTAGACAAGCTCAAGGTGAGTTGGCAAGGTGAACTGATTAGTGAGGTCAAGGTGAGTTAGTAAGGTGAGATGATAGGTGATCTCCCATGTGAGTTTCTGGGTGAGCTGTCAGGTAAGCTCCCATGCAAGTTTTTAGGGGAGCTGCTTGATAAGCTCCTTGGTGAGATAAAGTTGAGTTTCTCGGTTCACTCCTAGGTGAGCTCAAGGTGAGCTTGCAAGGTAAGCTGTTAGGTGATATCTCAGGTAAGTTTTCAGGTAAGCTCAATTCAAGTTTCTCAACAAGCTCCAAGATGAGCTACTTACCAAGCTCCTAGCTCTACTTCTAGGTGAGCTAATCGGTGAGTTCCTATGTGAAATCAAAGGCAAGCTTGTCAGTAATCTCTGAGGTAACCTTACATGTGAGCTACTAGATGAGCTCAAGGTGAGTTGGTAAGGTGAGCTGTCAGGTGAGCTCCTAGGTGAGCTTAAGGTGAGTTGGCAAGGTGAGCTCCTTAGTGAACTCAAGGTGAGCTGATAGGTGAGCTCCCATGAGAGTTGGTAAAGCGAGCTATTAGGTTAGCTCTCATGTGAGTTTTTGGGTGAGTTACTTGATGAGCTCCCGGGTGAGCTCAAGTCAAGTAGATCAGCAAGCTCCTGGGTGACCTCAAGGTAAGCTGGCAAGGTGAGCTGTCAGGTGAGTTCCCAGGTAAGGTTCCAGGCAAGCTCAAGTTGAGCTGCTCGATGAGCTCATGGGTGACCTATTTTCTGAGCTCCTAGCTAAGCTCCTAAGTGATCTCAAAGGTGAGATTGTCGGTAATCTTTGAGGTGAGCTTAGTGTGAGCTACAAGATGAGCTTAAGGTGAGTTGGTAAGGCAAGCTCAAGGTGAGTTGGCAAGGTGAGCTGAAGGTGAGTTAGTAAGGTGAGCTGTCAGGTGAGCTCCCAGGTGAGTTCCTAGGTGAGTTACTTGACGAGCTCTGGGGCAAGCTCAACTCGAGCTGATTGGTGAGCTCCCAGAAAAACTCCTAGGTAATCTACTTTGTGAGCTATTTGGTGAGCTCCTAGGTAAGTTGTTAGGTGAACTCCCAAGTGAGCTACTTTGCGAGCTCCCAGGCAATGTCCCCAACGAGTGAGCTATAGGATGAGCTCAAGGAAAGTTGGTAAGGCAAGCTCAAGGTGAGTTGGCAAGGTGAGCTGAGGGTGAGTTAGTAAGGTGAGCTGTTAGGTGAGCTCCTAGGTGAGTTATTTAATGAGCTCTCAAGTGAGCTCAAATCGAGCTGATCAGTGAGCTCCCAGGAAAGCTACTTTGCAAGTTATTCAATGAGCTCCCAGGGAAGTTGTTAGGTGAGCTCCCAAGTGACCTACTTTGTAAGCTCCCATGAGAGGTCCCTGGTGAGCTACTCGGTGAGCTCAAAAGTGAGCTCAAGTCAACCTACTCGACGAGCTACTCAGTGAGCTCCCAGATGAGTTTCCAGGTGAGTTGTTAGGTGAGATCCTAGGTGAGAAACTTGGTGAGCTACTCAAAAAACTCCAAGGTGAGCTACCAGATGAGCTCAAGGTGAGTTGGCAAGGTGAGCTCCTCAGTAAGCTCAAGGTGAGTTGATAGGTGAGCTCCAATATGAGTTGGCAAGGCAAGTTGTCAGGTGAGCTCTCATGTGATTTTTTGGGTGAGCTGCTTGACAAGCTCCTGGGTGAGCTAAAGTTGAGCTACTTAGTGAGCTCCTTGCTGAGCTAAAGGTGAGCTATCAGGTGAGGTCCCAGGTGAGTTTCTGGGTAAGCTCAAGTCAAGCTACTTGACGAGCTGCTTATCAATCTCCCAGTCAAGATCCTAGGTGAGCTACTTGATGAGCTCCCAGGCGAGGTCAAGTTAAGCTGCTTAGCAAGCTCCTGGGTGAGCTCAAGGTGAGCTGGCAAGGTGAGCTTTTAGGTAAGCTCCCAGGTGAGTTTGAGCTCAAGATACCAGCTGAGCTCCCGTGAGCTCCTCAGTGAGCTCCCAGGTGAGCTCAAAGGTAAGCTTGTTGGTAATCTCTTAGGTGAGCTTACATGTGATCTACCAGATGAGCTTAATGTTAGTTGGTAAAGTGAGCTGCAATGCGAGCTGGAAATTTAAGCTGTCAGATGAGCTCCCAGGTGAGTTCCCAGGTGAGTTACTCAATGAGCTCCCAAGCGAGCTCAACTCAAGCCGATCTAGCGAGCTCCCAGTGAGCTCCCAGGTCTACTTGGTGAGCTATTCAGTCCCACAAGGTGAGCTCAAAAGTAAGCTATGCTCAAAGCTAGCTATTTTGGCAACGTGAGCTCCAAGGTGAGGTCCTCTGAGGTGAGCTTACTGCTACCAGATGAGCTCATGTTAGTTGGTCAAGCGAGCTCAATGCGGTGGAAATTTAAGCTCAGATGAGCTCCCAGGTGAGTTCCCAGGTGAGTTACTCAACGAGCTCCCAAGCGAGCTCAACTCAAACTGATCAGTGAGCTCCCAGAAGAAATCCCAGGTGAGCTACTTGGTGAGCTATTCGGTGAGCTACAAGGAGAGCTCCCAAGTGAGCTATTTGGCAACCTCCAAGGTGAGGTCCCTGGTGAGCTGCACAGTGAGCTCAAGTCAACCTACTCGGTGAGCTACTCAGTGAGCTCCCAAGCTAGCTGTTAGGTGAGCTCCCAGGTGAGCTCCTTGACAAACACCAAGGCGAGCTACCAGGCAAGCTCAAGGCAATTTGGTAGGGTGAGATTCTCAGCGATCTCAAGGTGAGCTATCAAGGTGAGTTAATAGGTGAGCTCTCATGTGAGTTGGCAAGGTGAGTTGTCAGGTGATCTCCCATGTGAGTTTTCGGGTGAGCTGCTTTACGATCTCTCGAGTGAACTCAAGTCAAATTTCTCAGCAAGCTCCTGGGTGAGCTCAAGGTGAGCTGGTAAGGTGAGCTGTCAGGTGAGCTCCTAGGGTAGTTTCTGGGAAAGCTCAAGTCGAACTACTCGATGAGCTCTTAGGTGAGTTGCTTGCCAAGCTCCCAGCCAAGCTCCTAGGTGAGCTGCTCAGTGAGCTCCTAGAAGAGCTCAAAGGTGAGCTTATCAGTAATCTCTGAGGTGAGCTTAGATACGAGCTACCATATGAGCTCAAGGTGAGATGGCATGGTGAGCTCAAGGTGAGTTGGAAAGGTGAGCTCAAGGTAAGTTGGCAATATGAGCTATCAGGTGAGCTCCTAGGTGAGTTCCCAGGTGAGTGACTCGACAATATCTCTAGCGACCTCAAATCGAGTTGATCAGAAAACTCCTAGAAGAGCTCACAGGTGAGCTACTTTACGAGCTATTCAGTGAGCTCCTAGATGAGCTTCTAGGTAAGCTCCCAAGGGATGTACTTAGTGAGCTCCTAGGCGAGGTCTCCGGTGATCTGCTTAGCGAGCTCACAAGTAAGCTCAAGTCAACCTGCTTCGTGAGTTGCTCAGTGATTTCTTAGGAAAACTCTCAGGTGAGCTACTTGGTGAGCTACTCAATGAACTCTGAGGTGAGCTAACAGATGAGCTCAAGGTGAGTTTTCAAGGTGATCTCCTCAGCGAGCTCAAGGTGATCTAGCAAGGGGAGATGATAGGTGAGCTCCCATACAAGTTGGTAAGGCGAGCTGTCAGGTGAGCTCGCATGTGAGTTTTCAGGAAAGCTCAAGTCGATTTTGCTTGATGAGCTCCTGGGAAAGATACTTGCTGAGCTCTTATCTAAGCTCCTAGGTGAGCTACTCAATGAGCTCCCGAGAGAGCTCAAAGGTGAGCTTTTCGGTAATCTCTGAGGTGAGCTTACATGCAAGCTACTAGATGAGCAGAAGGTGAGTTAGTAAGGTGAATTGAAGGTGAGTTGGAAAGGCAAGCTCAAGGTAAGTTGGGAAGGTGAGTTGTCAAGTGAGTTCCTAGGTGAGTTACTCGATGAGCTTCCAGGTGAGCTCAACTCACACTAATCGACGAGATCCCAGAAGAGCTCCTAGGTGAGCTACTTGGCAAGTCGTTTGGTGAGTTACTAGGTGAGCTGCGAAGTGAGGTACTTGGTGAGCTCTAAGGAGAGGTCCCCAACAAGCTGCTTGATGAGCTCACAAGTGAGTTCAAGTCAACCTACTCAATGAGCTGCTTGGTGAGCTTTTAGGTGAATTGTTAGGAAAGCTCCCAGGTGAACTAGTTGGCGAGCTATAAGATGAACTCTGAGGTGAACTACCAAATGAACTCAAGGTGAGTTGGCAAGGTGAGCTCATCAGTGATATGGCAAGGTAAGCTAATAGGAAAGCTCCCATATGAGTTATCAAGGTGAGTTGGTAATGCAAGCTTACCTTTGAGCTTACCTTGAGCTAGTCTTACATTGAGGTGATCTTACATGTGAGTTACAAGACTAGCTCAAGGTGAGTTGGTAAGGCAAGCTCAATGCAAGTTGGCAAGGTGAGCTCCCAGGTGAGTTCCCAAGTGAGTTACTCGATGAGTTCCCAAGAGAGCTCAACTCGAGCTGATCGGCGAGCTCCTAGAAGTGCTCTGACAAGGTTACCTTTGAGCTCACCTGGGAGATCACCGAGTAGCTCACCTAGGAGCTCAGTTGGGAGTTTGGTACAAAGCTTGCCCAGGAGCTCATTGAGAAGCTCAAATTGAGCTTTCTCAGAAACTCACCTGGGAGCTCAACTTCAACTCACCCAGGAGCTCATCAAGTAGCTCACCCAAAAACTCACATGGGATCTCACCTGACAGGTTGCCTTGCCAACTCGCATGGGATATCACCTTGCCAACTCACCTTGAGCTCATTGATGAGCTCACCTTAAGCTTTTCAGGTAGCTCACCTTAGAGTTCATTGAGCAGCTCGCTAAGTAGCTCACTTCGGAGCTCAATTAGCAACTTTCTGAGTAGGTTGACTTGAGCTCACTTGTGAGATTACCGAGCATCTTGTTGGGGACCTCACCTAGGAGCTCACCAAGTAGATCACTTAGGAACTCACCTAGCAACTCGCTTGGGAGATTACCGAATAGCTCACCAATTAGCTCACATTAGAGCTCTTCTAGGAGCTCGCCGATCAGCTCAAATTGAGCTCACCTAGGAGATCATCAAGTAACTCACATGGGAACTCACCTAGGAGCTCACCTGACTACTTACCTTGCCAACTCACCTTGAGCTCACCTCTCCAACTCACCTTGAGCTCACCTTTCCATCTCTCCTTTGAGCTCACCTCATAGCTCACATATAAGCTCACCTAGGAGCTTAGCTAGGAGATCGGCAAGTAGCTCAACTTGAGCTTGCCTAGAAACTCACTAGGGAGCTCACCTAATAGCTCACCTTACCAGCTCACCTTAAGCTTGCCTAGGAGCTCACCAAGTAGCTCAACTTGAGCTAGCCTAGGAGCTTGTTATACAGCTCACCCAAAAATTTGCATGGGAGCTCGCCTTACAGCACGCCCAAAAACTCAAATGTGATCTCGACTTATCATCTTACCTTGAGCTCGCTGAGGAGCTCACCTTGCCAACTCACCTTAAGCTCGTTTGGTAGCTCACCTCAGAGTTTTTCGAGTAGCTCGCTAAGTAGCTCACTTGGGAGCTCACCTAATAGCTCGCTTGAGAGCTCACCGAGTAGGTTGACTTGAGCTCACTTGCGACCTCATCAGGGACTTCACCTGGGAGCTTGCCAAGTATCTCACTTGGGAGCTTGCCTAGTATCTCACCTAGGAGCTCATTATATAGCTCACTTGGGAGCTCTGCTTGGAGCTCACTGATCAACTTGATTTGAGATCACCCAAGAGCTCATTGAGTAACTCACTAGGGAACTCACTTGTGAGCTCACCTAATAGCTGACCTTTTCGACTCACCTTAAGCTCACCTTGCCAACTCACCTTGAGCTCATCTAGTATCTTACATGTAATCTCACCTCAGAGATTACCAATAAGCTCAACTTTGAGCTTTCCTGGGAGCTCATCGAGTAGCTCAGATGGGATCTCGGTAAGTAGCTTACCTAGGAGCTTTTCGAGTAGCTCAACTTAAGCTTTCCCGGAAACTCACCTGGGAGCTTGCGCTATAGCTTACCTTACCAGCTCACCTTGTGCTCACCCAGGATATCACCGAGCAGCTCGACTTGAGCTCGATCGAGATCTCATCAAGAAGTTAACCTGAAAACTTGCATGGGAGCACTCCTAACAGCTCACCTAGAAACTCGTATGGGAGATCACCTATCAGCTCACCTTACCAGCTCACCTTGAGCTTGCTAATGAGCTCACCTTGCTAACTCACCTTGATCTCATCTGGTAGACCTCCTTAGAGTTCATCGAGTAGCTCACCAAGTAGCTCACCTAGGAGCTCATCTAATAGCTCACCTGGGAACTCACCGAGTAGCTCATAGAGTAGGTTGACTTGAGCTCACTAGTGATCTCACCAAGTAGCTCGTTAGGGACCTCACCTGGGAGCTCACCAAGTAGCTTGCTTGGGAGGTCACCAAACATCTCATCAAGTAAGTTAACTTGAGCTCACCGAGTATCTCATCAGGGACCTCTCCTTGGAGCTCGCTAAGTATATCACTTGGGAGCTTGCCTAGCTACTCACCTAGGAGCTCACTGAATAGCTCGCAAAGTAACTTCCTTGGGAGTTCTTCTTGGAGCTCACCAATTAGATCAAGTTGAGCTCACCTTACTAAGTCACCTTGAGCTCACCTTACCAACTTGCCTTGAGCTCACCTTGCTAACTCACCTTGAGCTCATCTAGTAGCTCGCATATAAGCTCACCTCAGAGATTTCTGATAGGCTCACCTTTGAGCTCACCTGGGAGCTCACCGAGTAGCTCACCTAGGAGCTTGGATGGGAGCTCGGCAAGTAACTCACCAAAGAGCTCATCGAGTAGCTAAACTTGAGTTTTGCTAGAAACTCACCTGGGAGCTCACCTAACAGCTCACCTTGTTAGCTCACCTTGAGCTTACCTTACTAACTCACAAAGAAGCTCGCCTATCACCTCAACTTACCAGATTAACTTGAGCTCGTTGAAAATCTCACCTTGCTAACTCACCTTGATCTTGTTTGGTAGCTCATGTAAGAGTTCATCGAGTAGCTTGCCAAGTAGCTCACCTGAGAGCTCACCTAAAGCTCACTTGGGAGCTCATCGAGAAGCTCACCGAGTAGGTTAACTTGAGCTCTCTTTTGAGCTCTCTTATGAGCTTGCCAAGTAGCTCACAGGGGACCTCACCTAGGAGCTCACCAAGTAGCTCGCTTGGGAGCTCACCTAGCAGCTCGTCTAGGAGCTCACTGAATAACTCACAAAGTAGCTCACCTCGGAGCTCTTCTGGGAGCTCACCGATCTACTCGAGTTGAGCTTGCCTAGGATCTCATTGAGTAACTCACCTGTGAATTCTCCTGGGAGCTCACCTGATAGCCCACCTTGCAAACTCACCTTGAGCTCACCTTGCCAACTCACTTTGAGCTCACCTTGCCAGCTCACCTTAAGCTAATTTTGTAGCTCACATGTAAGTTCACCTTAGAGATTGCCAAAAAAATCACCTTTGAGCTCACTTGAGAGTTCACCGAGAAGCTCACCTAGGAGCTCAATTGGGGGCTCAGGAAGTAGCTTACCTAGGAGCTCGTCTAGCAGCTCAACTTGAGCTTTCTCTAAAACTCACCTAAGAGCTCACCTGATAGCTCTCCTTGTGATCTTACCTTCAGCTTGCCTTAGAGCTCACCAAGTAGCTTAACTTGAGCTCACCCAGGAGTTTGTCAAGTAGCTCACCTAAAAAATTACATGAGAGCTCACCTAGAAACTTACATGGGAACTCCCCTTGAGCTCGCTGAGGAGCTCACCTTGCCAACTCACCTTGAGCTTGTTTGGTAGCTCACCTCAGATTTTGTTGAGAAGATCACCAAGTAGCTCACCTGGGAGCTCACCTAACAACTCACCTGGGAGCTCACTAAGTAGGTTAACTTAAGCTCACTTGTGAGCTCACTGAGTAGCTCACCTGGGAGCTCACCAAGTAGCTTGCTTAGGAGATCACCTAGTAGCTTGCCTGGGAACTCGTCGAATAGCTCACCAAGTAGCTCACCTGGGAGCTCTTATAAGAGCTCACTAATCAGGTCTAGTTGAGCTCACCCAAGAGCTCATCAAGTAACTCACCTGGAAGCTTTCCTTCCTAAATCACCTTGAGCTCACGTTGCCAACTAACTTTGAGCTCATTTAGAAGCTCACATGTAAGATCACCTTAGAGATTACTAAGAAGCTCACCTTGAGCTCGCATGGGAGTTCACCGAGGAGCTCACCTAGGTGTTTGGCTGGGATCTCGGCAAACAATTTTCCCAAGAGCTCGTCGAGTAGCTCAACTTGAGCTTACCTAGAAAATCAGCTAACAGCTCACCTTTCCAACTCATCTTGAGCTCACCCAGGAGCTCACCAAGTAGCTCGACTTGAGCTCACCCAAGAGCTCATCAAGCAGCTCACCTAAAAACTCACATGGGAGCTTGCATTATGGCCCACCTTGCTAACTCACATAGGATCTCACCTATCATCTCACCTTTCCAACTTGCCTTGAGTTCGCTAAGGAACTCACCCTACCAACTCAGCTTGAGCTCGTCCGGTATCTCACCTCAGAATTCATCGAGCAGCTTGCCAAGTAGCTCACCTAATAGCTCACCTGGGAGCTCACCTAATAGGTCACCTGGGAGCTCACCGAGTAGCTCTCCAAGTAGGTTGACTTGAGCTCACTTATCAGCTCACCAAGGACCTCACCTGGGAGCTCACCAAGTAGCTCCCTTGGGAGCTCACCTAGTAGCTCACCTGGGAGCTTGTCGAATAGCTGGCCAAGTAGCTCATTTGGGAGATCTTCTAGGAGCTCACTGATAAGCTCGAGTTGAGCTCACTTGGGAGCTCATCAAGTAACTCACCTAGGAACTCACCCAGGAGATCACTTGACAGCTCACCTTGCCAACTTGCCTTGCTAACTCATCTTGAGCTCACCTTGAGCTCATCTAGTAGCTTGCATGTAAGCTCGCCTTGAGCAAGATCCTAGGTGAGGTCCCTAGTGAGCTACTCGGTGAGCTCACAATTGAGCTCAATTCAACCTACTCAGTGAACTGCTTGGTGAGCTCCTAGGCAAGTTACTAAGTAAGCTCCCAGGTGAGCTACTTGGCGAGCTGCTCGATGAACTTCAAGGTGAGCTACCAGATGAGCTCAAGGCAAGTTAATAAGGTGAGATACTCAGTTAACTCATGGTGAGCTAGAAAGGTGAAATGATGGGTGAGCTCCCATGTGAGTTTATAGGTGATCTGTAAGCTAAGCACCCATGTGAGTATTTAGGTGAGCTACTTGATGACCTCCCAGATGAGCTTTAGTCGAGCTACTCAGCGAGCTCAAGGTGAGCTATTAAGGTGAGGTATTAGGTGAGCTCCCATGTGAGTTTCTGATCAAGCTCCCAGCTGAGCTACTAGGTGAGCTACTTGGTGAGCTTCTATGTGAGCTCAAAGGTGAGCTTATTGGAAATCTTTGAGGTGAGCTTACATGTGAGCTACTAAATGAGCTCAAGGTGAGTTGGAAAGGTGAGCTCAAGGTGAGTTCGTAAGGTAAGATATCAGGTGAGCTCCTAGGTGAGTTCTTAGGTGAATTAGTCGATGAGCTCTCGGGAAAGCTCAACTCGAGCTGATCGGTGAGCTACTAGAAGAGCTCCCGGGTGAGCTACTTGGTGAGTTGCTCAGTGAACTCCCAGATGAGCTGCTAGAGGAAAGCTCCCAGGAGAGCTAATTGGAGAGCTCCCATGCATAATCCCCAGTGAGCTACTTAGTGAGCTCACAAGAGAGCTCAAGTCAACCTACTCACTGAGCTCCTAGGCTAGCTTTTAGGTGAGCTCCAAGGTGAGTTCCCAGATGAGCTACTTGGCAAACTGCTTGATGAAATTCGATGTGAGCTACCAAATGAAGCTCAAGGCGAGTTGGCAAGGTGAGCTCCTTAGTGATCTCAAGGTGAGTAGGCAAGGTGAGCTGATAAGCGAGCTCCCATGTGAGTTTCTGGGTGAGTTGATAGGAAAGCTCACATGCAAGTTTTTAGTTGACCTACTTGTCAAGCTCCAGGGTGAGATCAAGTCAAATTACTCGGTGAGCTCCTAGGTAAGCTCAAGATGAGCTTGTAAGGTGAGGTATCAGGTGAGCTCCTAGGTGAGTTTTCAGGTAATCTCAAGTCAAGCTACTAAACGAGCTACTTGCCGAGCTCCCAGCTGAGCTCCTAGGTGAGCTGCTCGGTGAGCTCCCAGGTGAGCTTGTCGGTAATATTTGAGCTGAGGTTACATGTGAGTTCCTAGATGAGCTTAAGGAAAGTTGACAAGGTGATTTGTCAAGTGAGCTCCTAGGTGACTTACTCAATGAGCTCCTGGGTGAGCATAACTTGAACTAATCAGAAAGCTCCTAGATGAGCTCCCAAGTGAACTACTTAGCTCACTAGATAAGATGCTAGGTGATCTCCCAAGTGAGATACTTTGTGAGATCCCATGTGAGGTCCCTAGCGAGTTGCTCAGTGAGCTCAAGTTAAACTACTCAACAAGCTTCTCGGTGATCTCCCAGGAATGCTATTAGGTGAGATCTGAGGTGAGCTACTTGGTGAGCTAATTGATGAACTTCGAGGTGAGCTACTAGACAAGCTTAAGGTGAGTTGGCAAGGTGAGCTGTCAGGTGAGCTCCCAGGTGAGTTTCTGGGTAAGCTCAAGTTGAGCTGCTCAACGAGCACCTGTGTGAGCTTCTTACTGATCTCCTAGCCAAGCTCCTAGGTTAGCTACTCGGTGAGCTCCCAGGTGATCTCAAAGGTGAGCTTGTTGGTAATCTATAAGGTAAGCTTACATGCGAGCTACATGATGAACTCAAGGTGAGTTGGAAAGGTGAGCTCAAGGTGGGTTGGTAAGGTGAGCTCAAGGTGAGTTAGCAAGGTGAGCTATCAGGTGAGCTCATAGGTAAGTTCCCATGCAAGTTACCTGACAAGATTCTGGGTGAGATTAACTCGAGCTGATCGGTGAGATCCCAGAACAGCTCCTAGGTGAGGTACTTGGTGAGATAATTTTGTGAGCTTCTAGGAGAGCTACTAGGTGAGGTCCTAAGCAAGCTACTTGGTGAGCTCTGAGGTGAGGTCCCTAGAAATCTACTCGGTGAGCTCACAAGTGAGCTTAATTTAACCTACTAAACAAGCTACTCGGTGAGCTCCTAGGTGAGCTGTTAGGAGAGCTCCCAGGTTAGCTGTGAGGTGAGCTCCCAGGTGAGTTACTTGGTGAGCTACTTGATAAACTCTAAGGTGAGCTACCAGAAGAGCTCAAGGTGAGTTGATAAGGTGAGCTCCTCAATTAGCTCAAGGTGAGCTCCCATGTGAGTTGGAAAGGAAACCTATCAGGTGAGCTCCTATGTGAGTTTTTATGTGAGCTTCTTGACGAGGCTCCTGGGTGAGATGAAGTCAAGCTACTCAGTGAGCTCTTAGGTGAGCTCAAGGTGAGCTGCCAAGGTGAGTTTCTAGGTAATTTCAATTCAAGTTGCTCGACGAGCTCCTAGGTGAGCTACTTCTCGAGCTCTCAGCTGAGCTCCTAGGTGAGCTACTTGATGATCTCCCAGGTGAGCTCAAAGGTGAGCTTGTCGAAAATATCTGAGCTGATCTTACATGTGAGCTACTAGATGAGTTCAAGGTGAGTTGGTAAGGTGAGCTCAAGGTGAGTTGGTAAGGTGAGCTCAAAGTGAGTTAACAAGTTGAGCTGTCAAATGAGATCATAGGTGAGTTACTCGACTAGCTCCCGGGAGAGCTCAACTCGAGCTAATCACAAGCTCCTAGAAGAGATCCTAGGTGAGCTACTTAGTGAGTTATTTGGTGAGCTTCTAGGTGAGTTGTTAGGAAATCTCCCAAATAAGCTACTTGGTGAGCTCCTAGGCAAGGTCCTCGGTGATCTACTTGGTGAGCTCACAATCGAGCTCAAGTCAACCTACTCAGTGAGCTTCTTGGTGAGCTCCTAGGCAAGCTGTTAGGTGAGATCCCAGGTGAGGTACTTTGTGAGCTACTCAACAAACTCTGAGGTGAGATACTAGACAAGCTCAAGGTGAATTGGAAAGGTGAGCTCCTCAGTGAACTCAAGGTGAGCTAGCAAGGTGAGCTGATAGGTGAGCTCTGATGTGAGTTTTCAGGTGAGCTGATTGACGAGCTCCAGGGTGAGCTCAAGTCAAGTTACTCAGTGAGCTCTTAGGAAAGCTATAGGTGAGCTGGCAAGGTGAGCTACCTTAGGTGAGCTCCTAGGTGAGTTTCTGGGTAAGTTCAAGTTAAGTTTCTCGACGAGTTCCTAGGTGAGCTACTTGCCGAGCTCCCAACCGAGCTCCTAGGTGAGTTACTTTGTGAGCTCCTAGGTGAGCTCAAAAGTGAGCTTGTTGGAAATATCTGAGCTGATCTTACATGTGAGCTACTAGATGAGCTCAATGCAAGTTGGTAAGGTGAGCTCAAGGTAAGTTGGCAAGGTGAGCTTAAGGTGAGTTGGCAAGGAAAGCTATCAAGTGAGCTCCCAGGTGAGTTCTTAGGTAAGTTACTCGAAGAGCTCCCAAGTGAGCTTCAACTCAAGCTTATCCATGAGATCTCAGAAGAGCTCCCAGGTGAGTAACTTACTTGAGCTATTCGGTGAGCTCCCAGGTGAGCTACCTTGGTGAAATCCTAGGTGAGGTCCCTGGTGAGCTGCTAGGGGAGCTCACAACCGAGATCAAGTCAACCTATCTGGTGAGATGCTTGGTGAGCTCCCAAGTGAGCTTCTTGACTTACTCCAAAGTGAGATACCAGATGAGCTCAAGGTGAGTTAGCAAGGTGAACTTATTAGTGAGCTCAAGGTGAGTTGGTAAGGTGAGCTGATAGGTGAGATCCCATGCGAGTTTCTGGGTGGGCTATCAGGTGAGATACCTGACAAGCTCACCTGGTGAGCTCAACCTACTGAGTTGCTTGGTTAGCTCCTAGAGCTAAGATTAGAGTGAGTTGGTAAGGCAAGCTGTTACGTGAGCTCCCAGGTGAGTTTTTGGGTAAGCTCAAGTCAAGAGTTGCTTGATGAGCTCTAAGGCAAGCTGAGCATCACCAAGCTCCCAGCTGACCTTTTAGGTTTGCTACTTAGTGAGCTCCCAGGTGAGCTCAAAGATAAGCTTGTTGGTAATCTCTGAGGTGACCTTACATGCAAGCTACTAGATGAGATCAAGGTGAGTTGGCAAGGTGAGCTCCTCAGTGAACTCAAGGTGAGCTTTGATGAGAGTTGGCAAAGTGAGTTGTCAGGTGAGCTCTCATGTGAGTTTTAGGGTGAGCTACTTGATGAGCTCCCGGGTGAGCTCAAGTCAAGCTACTCGGCAAGCTCCAGGGTGAGCTCAAGGTAAGCTGGCAAGGCGAGCTGTCAGGTGAGCTCCCAGGTAAGGTTTGGGGCAAGCTCAAGTTGAGCTACTCAATGAGCTCATGGGCAACTTGTTTTCTGAGCTCCCAGCCAAGTTCTTAAGTGAGCTTATCAGTGAGCTCCCAAGTGAGCTCAAAGGTGAGATTATCGGTAATCTCTAAGGTGAGCTTACATGTGAGATATAAGATGAGCTCAAGGTGAGTTGGTAAGGTGAGCTCAATGTGAGTTGGCAAGGTGAGCTAAAGGTGAGTTAGTAAGGTGAGTTTTCAGGTGAGTTCCTAGGTGAGTTACTCGACGAGCTCTCGGGTGAGGTCAAATTAAGTTGATCGGCGAGCTCCTAGAAGAGTTCCTAGGTGAGCTACTTTGTGAGTTATTCGGTGAGCTCCCAGGAAAGTTGTTAGGTGAGCTTCCAAGTGAGCTACTTTGTGAGCTCCCACATGACATCCCTGGTGAGCTACTCGGTGAGCTCAAAAGTGAGCTCAAGTCAAAATCCTCAATGAGCTGCTCAGTGAGCTCCTAGGTGAGCTATTCGGTGAGCTCCCAAGCGACCTGTTAGGTGAGATCCCAAGTGAGCAACTTGGCAAGTTGCTCGATGAACTTCAAGGTGAGCTAGCAGATGAGCTCAAGGTGATTTGGCAAGGTGAGCTCATCAGTGAGATTAAGGCGAGTTGATAGGTGAACTCCAATACGAGTTAGCAAGGCAAGATGTCAGGTGAGCTCTCATGTGATTTTTTGGGTGAGCTCCTTGACAAGCTCCCGGGTGAGCTAAATTCAAGCTACTCGGAGAGCTCCTAGGAAAGCTAAAGGTGAGCTGTCAGGTGAGTTCCTAGGTGAGTTTCTGGGAAAGCTCAAGTCAAGCTACTTGACGAGCTCCTGGGTGAGCTACTTACCGAGCTCCTACGTGAGCTGCTCGGTGAGCTCCCAGTCGAGATCAAAGGTGAGCATATTGGTAATCTCTGAGTTGAACTTACATACGAGCTACCAGATGAGTTGAAGACAAGTTTGTAAGGTGAACTCAAGGTGATTTAGCAAGGCTAGCTCAAGGTTAGTTAGTAATGTGAGCTGTCAGGTGAGCTCCCATGTGAGTTCCTAGGTGAGTTACTCGGTGAGTTCCCGAGTGAGCTCAAGTTGAGCTGATCGGCAAGCTCCTAGAAGAGCTCCTAGGTGAGCTACTTGGCTAGCTATTCGGTGAGCTCTGAAGTGATCCGCTTGGCGAGCTCCCAGGTAAGCTACTTGGTGATCTCCCAGCCTAGGTCTCTGGTGAGCTCCTAAGTGAGCTCACAAGCAAGCTCAAGTTAACCTACTCAGTGAGCTTCTCGGTGAGTTCCCAGGCAAGGTGTTAGTTGAGCTCCTAGGTGAGCTACTTAGCGAGTTACTTAATGAAATCTAAGGTGAGCTACCAAACAAGCTTAAGGTGAGTTGGCAAGGTGAGATCCTCAGTGATCTCAAGGCGAGATGGCAAGGGGAGTTGATAGGTGAGCTCTCATGAAAGTTAGTAAGGTGAGCTGTCAGGTGAGCTACCATGTGAGTTTTCAGGTGAGCTGATGTATGAGCTCCTGGGTGAGCTCAATTCCAACTTCTTAGCAAGCTCCTGGGTGAGCTCCAGATGAGCTAGCAAGGTGAGTTGTCAGGTGAACTCCCAGGTGAATTTCCTGGAAAGCTCAAGTCGAGCTACTTGATGAGCTCCTGGGTGAGCTACTTACCAAGCTCCTAACCAAGCTCCTATGTGAGATGCTTGGTGAGCTCCTAAGAGAACTCAAAGGTGAGCTTTTTGGCAATATCTGTGGTGAGCTTACATGTGAGCTACCCGATGAGAACTAGGTGAGTTGGCAAGGTGAGCTCAAGGCGAGTTGGCAAGGTGAGATCAAGGCAAGTTGGCAAGGTGAGTTATCAGGTGAGTTCCCTCGTGAGTTCCCAGGTGAGTTACTTGATGAGCTCCTGGGTGAGCTCAACTCGAGTTGATCAGTGAGCTCCCAGAGGAACTCTTAAGTGAGCTAATTGGTGAGCCGTTTGGTGAGCTTCTAGGTGAGCTCTGAAGTGAGCTACTTTGCAAGCTCCTAAGAGAGGTCCCTAGAGAGCTACTCAGTGAGCTCATAAGTGAGCTCAAGTAAACCTACTGGATGAACTGCTCTATGAGTTCCTCGGTGAGTTGTTAGTTGAGCTCCCAGGTGAGCTACTTAGTGAGCTACATGATGAAATCTGAGGTGAACTACAAGATGAGCTCAAGGTGAGTTGGCAAGGTGAGCTCCTCAGTGAGCTCAAAGTGAGTTGATAAGGTAAGTTGATAGGTGAGCTCTCATGCAAGCTAGCAAGGTGAGCTGTCATGTGAGCTCCCATGTGAGTTTTTAGGTGAGCTATTTAATGAGCTCCCTGGTGAGCTCAAGTTAAGCTACTTAGAAAGCTTTTGGGTGAGCTCAAGGTGAGCTAGCAAGGTGAGTTATCAAGAAAGCTCCCAGGTGAGTTTTAGGGTGAGCTCCTTGTTGAGATCCTAGCTAAGCTCCTAGGTGAGCTGCTTAGTGAAATCCCAGGTGAGCTCTAAGGTAAGCTTATCAGTAATCTCTGAGGTGAGTTTACATGTGAGCTACCAGATGACCTTAATGTGAGTTGGTAAGGTGAGCTCAATGTGAGTTGGAAAGTTGAGCTTCCAGGTGATTTACTCGACGAGCTCCCAAGTGAGCTCAACTTGAGCTAATCAACAAGCTCCCAGAAGAGCTCCCAGGTGAGCTGCTAGGAGAGCTCCCAAGTGAGCTACTTGGTGACCTCCAAGGTGAGGTTCCATGTGAGCTGCTCAGTGAGCTAAAGTCAACCTACTTGGTGAGCTAATCAGTGAGCTCCTAAGCTAGCTTTTAGGTGAGCTCCTAGGTGAGCTCCTTGAAAAAATCCAAGGTGAGCTACCAGATGAGCTCAAGGTGAGTAGGAAAGGTGAGCTGGGAAGATGAGTTGATAGGTGAGCTCCCATGTGAGTTGGCAAGGTGAGCTCTCACATGAGTTTTCATGTGAGCTGCTTTATGGGTCCTAGGTGTACTCAAGTTAAACAAATCAGCGAGCTCCTAGTTGAGCTCAAGGAGAGCTGGTAAGGTGAGCTTTCAGGGGAGCTCCCAGGTGAGTTTCCAGGCAAGCTCAAGTTGAATTGCTCAATGAGCTCCTAGGTGAGCTACTTACCAAGCTCCTAGGTGAGCTACTCGGTGAGCTCCCAGGTGAGATCAAAGGCAAGCTTGTTGGTAATCTCTAAGGTGAGCTTAGATATGAGCTACCATATGAGCTCAAGGTGAGATGGCATGGCGGGCTCAAGGTAAGTTGGTAAGGTAAACTCAAGGTGAGTTGGCAAGGTGAGCTATCATGCGAGCTCCCAGGTGAGTTCCCAGGTGAGTTACTTGATGAGCTCCTGGGTGATATCAATTCAAGCTGATCGGTAAGCTCCTAAGCAAGCTACTAGGTGAGGTCCCAAGCGAGCTACTTGGCGAGCTCCCAGGCGAGCTCCCCAGTGAGCTACTTGGTGAGCTCACAAGTGAGCTCAAATCAACCTACTCGGTGAACTGTTCACTAAGCTCCTGGGTGAGCTACTTCCTGAGCTCCCAGTTGATCTATTAGGTGAGCTACTCAGTGAGCTCCCAGGTGAGCTCAAAGGTGAGCTTATTGAAAATCTCTGAGGTGAGATTACCTGTGAGCTACCAGATGAGCTCAAGGTGAGTTGGCAAGGTGATGTCAAGGTGAGTTGGAAAGGTGAACTCAAGGTGAGTTGACAAGGTGAGATGTTAGGCAAGCTCATAGGTGAGTTCCCAAGTGAGTTATTCGAGTAGATCCCGGGAAAGCTCAACTTGAGCTGATCGGCGAGCTCCTAGAATAGCTCTTAGGCGTGCTACTTGGTGAGCTATTCGGTGAGCTTCTATGTGATCTGTTAGGTTATCTCTCAAGTGAGCTAGTTGGCGAGCTCCCAAGCGAGGTCCTCGGTGATCTACTCAGTGAGCTCACAATCGAGCTCAAGTCAAACTACTCAGCAAGCTACTGGGTGAGCTCCCAGGAAAGCTTTTAGGTGAGCTCCCATGTGAGATACTTGGTGAGCTACTCAACGAACTCTGAGACAAGCTACCAGATGAGCTCAAGGTGAGCTCCTCAGCAAACTCAAGGTGAGTTGGCAAGGTGAGCTGATAGGTGAGCTCCCATGTGAATTTTTAGGTGATATGATTGACGAGCTCTAGGGTGAGCTCAAGTTGAGTTGCTCGACAAGCTCCTGAGAAAGCTATAGGTGAGTTGGCAAGGTGAGCTATCAGGTGAGCTCTCATGTGAGTTTCTAGGAAAGCTCAAGTTGAGCTACTTGACAAGCTCTTGGGTGATCTACTTTTTGAGCTCCCAGTCAAGCTCCTAGGTGAGCTACTCTTTAAGCTCCCAAGTGAGCTTGTTGGTAATCTCTGAGGTGAGATTACATGTGAGCTACTAGATGAGCTCAATGTGAGGTTACAAGGTGAGATTAAGGTGAGTTGGCAAGGAAATCTCAAGGCGAGTTGGCAAGGAAAGCTGTCAGGTGAGCTCCCAAGCGACATCCCAGGAAAGTTACTACAAGAGCTCCTAGGAAAGCTCAACTCGAGCTGATAAGAGAGATCCTAGAAGAGCTCCCAGGGGAGCTAGTTTGTGAGCTATTCACCGAGCTTCTAGGTGAGCTATTTGGCGAGCTCCTAGGTGAGGTCCCTAGTGAGCTACTTGGGGAGCTCACAACCAAGCTCAAGTCAACCTACTCAATGAGCTACTCAGTGAGCTACTAGGAAAGCTATTAGGTGAACTCCCAAGCAAGCCACTTGACAAAATCCAAGGTGAGCTACTAGATGAGCTCAATGAGAGTTGGCAAGGTGAGCTACTCAGTGAGCTCAAGGTGAGTTGGCAAGGTGAGTTGATAGGTGACTTCCCATATGAGTTTCTAGGTGAGTTGTCAGGTGAGCTCCCATACAAGTTTTTAGGTGAGCTACTTAACAAGCTCCCTAGCAAACTGAAGTTGAGATGCTCAGTGAGCTCAAGATGAGTTGGCAAGGTGAGCTATTAGGTGACCTCCCAGGTGAGTTTCTGGGCAAGCTCAAGTAAAGTTACTTGACGAACTCCATGGAAATATTCTTACCAAGCTCCCAGCTGAGCTCCTAGGTGAGCTACTCAGTAAGTTCCCAGGTGAGCTCAAAGGGGATCTTATCAGCAATCTCTGAGGTGAGCTTACATGCGAGCTACCAGATGATCTCAAGGTGAGTTGGTAAAGTGAGCTGTTATGTAAGATCCCAGGTGAGCTTAAGGTGAGTTGGTAAGGTGAGCTCCTCAGAAAACTCAAGGTGAGCTGATAGGTGAGCTCCCATGAGAGTTGTTAAAGTGAGCTGTCAGGTGAGATCTCATGCAAGTTTTTGGGTGAGCTGGTTGATGAGCTCCCAAGTGAGCTCAACTCGAGCTACTCGGTAAGTTCCTGGGCAAGCTCAAGGTGAGCTGGCAAGGTGAGATATCAAGCGAGCTCCCAGGAAAGGGTAACATAAGCTCAGGTTGAGCTTCTCGATGAGCTCATGGGTGACCTATTTGTCGAGCTCCCAACCAAGGTCCTAGGTGAGTTGGTTGGTGAGCTCCCATGTGAGCTCAAAGGTGAGCTTGTCGGTAATCTCTGAGGTGAGCATACATGCGAGCTACAAGATGAGTTCAAGGTGAGTTCGTAAGGTGAGCTCAAGGTGAGTTGGTAAGGTGAGTTGAAGGTGATTTAGTAAGGCGAGATGTCAAGTGAGCTCCCAGGTGAGTTCTTAGGTGAGTTACTTGACGAGCTCCCGGGTGAGCTCAACTCGAACTGATCAGTGAGCTCCCAGAAAATCTCCCAAGTGAGATACTTTGTGAGTTATTCGGTGAGCTCCCAGGAAAGTTGCTAGGTGAGCTCCCAAGCAAGCTACTTGGCGAGCTACCAGGCGAGGTCCCCAGTGAGCTGCTCGGTGAGCTCAAAAGTGAGCTCAAGTCAACCTACTCGATGAACTACTCAGTGAGCTCCTAGGTGAGCTGTTAGGTGAGATCCCAGGTGAGCTATTAGGTGATCTCTTAGATGAGCTACTTGGAAAGCTCACCGAGTAGCTCACTTAGGAGCTCATTTCGGAGCTCAAAAAGTAGCTCACCTAGGAGATCATTGAGCAACTCAACTTGAGATAACCTAGAAACTCACCTGGGTGATCGCCTTGCCAACAAGATCACCTTTAAGCTCACCTGGGAGATCACCAAGTAGCTCACCTAGGAGCTTGGCTAGGAGCTCAGTAAGTAGCTCACTAAGCTGCTCGTCGAGTAGCTCGAGTTGAGCTTACCCAAAAACTCACCTGGGAGCTCGCTTGATAGCTTGCCTTGCCAGCTCACCTTGAGCTCACCCAAGATCTCGCCAAGTAGATCTACTAGCGCTCACTCGAGAGCTTGTCAAGTAGCTAACCTAAAAACTCACATGGGAGCTCACCTGACATCTCACCCAGAAACTCACATGGGAGCTCACCTACTAGCTCACCTTGTCAGCTCGCCATTAGCTCGCTAAGGAGCTTACCTTGCCAACTCACCTTGAGCTCGTCTAGTAGCTCACCTTGGATTTTTTTGAGAATCTCTTCAAATAGCTCACCTGTGAGCTCACCGAACAGCTCTTCAAGTAGCTCACCTGGGAGCTCATCGATCAACTCGAGTTGAGCTCACCCGGGAGCTCATCTAGTAACTCACCTGGGAACTCGTCTAGGAGCTCACCTGGGAACTCACCTAGGAGCTCGCCTGACAACTCACCTTAGTAACTCACCTTGAGCTCTCCTTACCAACTCACCTTGAGCTCACCTTGCCAACTCACCTTGAGCTTGCTTTTCCAACTCACCTTGAGCTCATTTGGTAGCTCACATGTAAGCTCACCTCAAACATTGCCGACAAGATTTCCTTTGAGCTCACTAAGCAGGTCACCTAGGAGCTCAGTTAGGAGCTCAGCAAGAAGCTCACCTAAAAACTCACATGGGATCTTGCCTGACAGCTTGACTTGTTCTAGCCCAGGAGCTCATAATGCAAATCACTCAAAAACTCGCATGGGAGCTCACATGACACTAGGCCCAAAAAATCAAATGGGAGCTCGCCTATCATCTCACCTTGAGCTCACTGAGGAGCTCACCTTGACAACTCACCTTGAGCTTGTCTAGTAGCTTGCTTCAGAGTTTGTCAAGCATCTCACTAAGTAGCTCACTCGGGAGCTTACCTGAGAGCTCTTTGAGTAGGTTGACTTAAGCTCACTTGTGAGCTTACCAAGCAACTCACTGGGGACCTTGCCTAGGAGCTTGCCAAGTCTCTCACTTGGGAGTTTGCCTAGCAGCTCACTTGGGAGCTCTTCTAGGAGCTCACTGATTAGTTGGAGTTGAGCTCGCCCAAGAGCTCATCGAGTAACTTGCCTAGGAACTCACCTGGGAGCTCACCTGACATCTCACCTTACCAACTCACCTTAAGCTCACCTTGCCAACTTGCCTTGAGCTCACCTTTCCAACTCACCGATAAGCTTGACTTTGACCTTATATGGGAGCTCACCGAGTAGATCACCTAGGAGCTCAGCTGGGAGCTCCATAAGTAGCTTTCCTAGGACCTCGTCGAGCAAATTGACTTGAGCTTACCCAGAAAATCACCTAAGAGCTCACCTTACCATCTCACCTTGAGCTCACCTAGGATCTCACTGAGTAGCTTGACTTGAGCTCACTTGGGAGCTCATTAAGCAGCTCACCTAAAAACTCACATGGGAGCTCTCCTGACAACTCACCTAGAAACTTTCATGGGAGATCACCTATCAGCTCACCTTGAGCTTGCTGAGGAGCTCACCTTGCAAACTCACGTTGAGCTTGTCTGGTAGCTCACCTTAGAGTTCATCGAGTAGGTCACCAAGTAGCTCACCTGGGAGCTCACCAAGTAGCCCACTTAGTAGATTGACTTAAGCTCACATGTGGGCTCACCAAGCAGCTTACCCAGGGATCTCACCTAGGAGCTTGCCAAGTATCTTGCTTCAGAGCTCACCTAGCAGCTTACCTGGGAGCTTACCAAATAGCTTGCCATGTAGCTCACCTAGGAGATCTTCTAGGAGCTCTATGAGCTCATCATGTAACTCACCTAGGAGCTCACCTGACAACTCGCCATGCCAACTCACCTTAAGTTCACCTTGCCAACTCACCTTGAGTTCACCTTGCCAACTCACCTTGAGCACATTTGGTAGGTCACATGTAAGCTCACCTCAGAGACTTTCGATAAGCTCACATGGGAGCTCACCTAGTAGCTCACCTAGGCTGGGAGCTCAGCAAGTAGCTCGCCTAGGAGCTTGTCGAGAAGCTCGACTTGAGCTTGCCTAGAAAATTACATGGGAGCTCACCTGACAGCTCACCTTGCCAGCTCACCTTGAGCTCACCCAGGAGCTCACCCGAGTAGCTCGAATTGAGCTCACCTTCGAGCTCATCAAGCAGCTCACTTGAAAACTTTCATGGGAGCTTGTGTTACAGCTCACCTTGCCAACTTGCATGGGAGCTCACCTATCAGCTCACCTTGAGCTCGCTGAGAAGATAACCTTGCTAACTCACCTTGAGCTCATTTGGTAGCTTTCAATAAGCGTGCCTACAAGATCACATAACAGCTCACCTAGGAGCTCACCTAACATGTCACCTGAGAGCTCACATAGCAGCTTACCGAGTAGGTTAACTTGAGTGCACTTGTGAGCTCTGTGGGCACCTTTCCTAGGAGCTTGCCAAGTAGCTCGCCAAATAGGTCACCTGGGAGCTCTTATGGGGAATCACCGATCAGCTCAAGTTGAGCTCACCCAGGAGCTCGTCAACTAACTCACCTAGGAACTCACTTGGGAGCTCACCTGACAACTTACCTTACCAACTTGCCTTGAGCTAGCCTTACTAACTGACCTTGAGCTCATCTGATAGCTCACATGTTAGTTCACCTCAGAGATTTCTGATAAGCTCACCTTCGAGCTTACCTGGGAGCTCATTGAGTAGGTCACTGAGGAGCTTAGCTGGGAGCTCGGCAAGCAGCTCACCTAGGAGCTCGTCGAGCCACTCAAATTAAGCTTGCCTAGAAACTCACATAGGATCTTGCCTGACAGCTCACCTTGAGCTCACCTAGGATCTCACCTAGAAGTTCAAAACTCACCCAGGAGCTCCTTAAGAAAATCACCTAAAAACATGCATGCGAGCTCACCTGACAACTCACCCAAAAACTCACATGGGAGCTCACCTATCATCTCACCTTTCTAACTCACCTTGAGCTTGCTGAGGAGCTCACATTCCTAACTCACCTTGAGCTCATCTAGTAGCTCACCTCAGAGTTCGTCAACCAGCTCACTAGGTAGCTCACCTAGGAGCTCACCTAATAGCACACCTGGGATCTCACCGAGTAGCTCACTGAGTAGGTTGACTTGAGCTTGCTTGTGAGCTCACCGAGTAGCTTGCTAGGGACCTCACCTGGTAGCTTACCAAGTAGCTCACTTTGGAGCTCACCTAGCAACTTCCTTGGGAGCTCACCGAACAGCTCACCAAGTAGCTCACCTGGGAGATCTTCTAGGAGCTCACCGATCAACTCACCTGAACTTTCCTGGGAGCTCACCTGATAGCTCACCTTACCAACTCACCTTGAGCTTGCGTTTCTAACTTGCCTTGATCTCATCTAGTAGCTTGCATTGTAAGCTCACCTCAGAGATTACTCACAAGCTCACCTTTGAGCTCACATGGGAGCTCACCTAGGAGCTTAGTTGGGAGCTTTGAAAACAACTCACCTAGGAGCTTGTCGAGAATCTTGACTTGAGCTTGCCCAGAAACTCACAATGGAGCTCACCTTGCCAACTCACCTTGAGCTTACCCAAGAGCTTACTTGATTCACCTGAGCTCATCAAGCAGCTCACCTAAAAAGCTCATCGAGAAGCTCACCTTAAAGCTTGCCTTGCCAACTCGCATGGGAGCTTTCCTATCAGCTTACCTTAAGCTCACTGAGGAGATCACCTTGAAAAATCACCTTGAGCTTGTATTGTAGCTCGCCTCAGAGTTCGTCGAACAGCTCACCAAGTAGCTCACCTAGGAGCTCACCTAACAACTCACCGAGTAACTTGCTTAGTAGGTTAACTTGAGATCACTTCTGAGGTCTTTGAGTAGCTCACTAGGGACCTCACTAAGTAGCTTGTAAAGTAGCTCCCTTTGGAACTCACTGAACAATTCATGAAGTAGGTCACTTGGGAGCTCTTCTAGGAGCTCATTGATCAGCTCAAGTACAGCTCACTCTAGAGCTAGTTGAGTAACTCACATGGGAACTCACCTAGGAGCTCGCCTGACAGCTCACCTTGCCAACTCTCCTTGAGAGCTCACCTTGCTAACTCACCTTGAGCTCACCTTGCCAACTCACCTTTAGCTCATCTGGTAGCTTACATGTAAGCTCACCTCATATATTTCTGACAAGCTCACCTTTGAGCTCGCCTGGGAGCTCACCGAGTAGCTCACCTAAGAGCTCAGCTGGGAGCTTGGCAAGTAGCTCAGGAGCTTATTGAGCTGCTTGACTTTAGGTTTCCAGGAAACTCACTTGGGAGCTCAACTTGAGCTCACTCAGGAGCTCGTCAAGTAGCTCACCTGAAAGCTCGCATGGGAGCTCACTTGACAGCTCACCCAAAAACTCACATGGAAGCTCATCTATCAGCTCACCTTACCCTATCACCTTGAGCTCGCTGAGGAGCTCACCTTATAAACTCACCTTGAGCTCATGTGGTAGCTCACCTCAGATTTTGTCGAGAAGTTCACTAAGTAGCTCACCTTGGAGTTCACCTAACAGCTCACCTGGGAGCTCACCAAGAAGCTCACTGAGTTGGTTGTCTTGAGCTCACTTGTGAACTCACTGAGTAGCTCACCAGGGACCTCGCCTAGGAGCTCACCAAGTAGCTCACTTGGGAGCTCACCTAGCATCTTACCTAGGAGCTCACCGAATAACTCGCAAAGTAGCTCACCTTTGAGCTCTTCTCAGAGCTCGCCGATCAGCTCAAGTTGAGCTCACCCAGAAGCTTGTCAAGTAACTCACCTGAGAACTCGATTGGGAGCTCACCTTGAGCTCACCTTGCCAACTCACCTTGAGCTTTCCTTGCCAACTCACCTTGAGCTCATCTGGTAGCTCACATGTAAGCTCACCTAAGAGATTGCCAACAAGCTCACCTTTGAGCTCTCTTGGGAGCCCACTGAGAAGCTCACCTAGGAGCTCATCTAGGAGCTTGGAAAGTAGCTCGTGCAAGAGCTCGTCTAGCAGCTTGACTTGAACTTTCCTTAAAACTCACCTGAGAGCTTGCCTGACAGATCACCTTGCCAACTTGCCTTGACCCACCTAGGAGCTCACTTGAAAACTCACATGGGATCTCACCTTACAGCTCATGTTATTAACTCACATGGAATCTTTCTTATCACCTCAACTTGCTAGCTCAACTTGAGCTCAGTGAAAATATCACCTTACCAACTCAGCTTGAGCTCGTCTAGTAGCTCACCTCAGAGTTCATCAAGCATCTCACCAAGTAACTCACCTGGGAGCTCACCTAATAACTCACCTGAGATCTCACCTATAATCTTTCTTGGGAGGTCATCGAGTAGGTTGACTTGAGCTCTCTTCTGAGCTCTCTTGTGAGCTCACCAAGTAGCTCGTAGGGGACCTCATCTGGGAGCTTGCCAAGTAGCTCACTTGGGAGCTTGACTAGTAGCTAATCTGGGAGCTCACCGAATAGCTCACCAAGTACCTCACCTGGGAGCTCTTCTGGGAGCTTACTGATCTACTTGAGTTGAGCTCACCTGGGAGCTCATCGAGTAACTCACCTGGGAACTCTCCTAGGAGCTCACCTAATAGCTCTTCTTACCAACTTGCCTTGAGCTCACCTTGCCAACTCACTTTGAGCTCACCTTGACAACTCACCTTGAGCTCATCTGGTAGCTCAAATGTAAGCTCACCTCAGAGATTGCCGATAAGCTCACCTTTGAGCTCACTTGATATTTCACCGAGAAGCTCACCTAGGAGCTCAACTGGGAGATTGACAAGTTTCTTACCCTAAAACTCACCTGGGAGCTCACCTTGCAAGCTCACCGAGCAGCTTAAATTGAGCTTACCTGGGAGTTTGTCAAGCAGCTCACCTGAAAACTCACATGGGATCTCACCTGACAGCTCACCTAGAAACTTTCATGGGAGCTTGCCTATTAGCTCACCTTGAGCTCGTTGAGGATCTCACCTTACCAACTCACCTTGAGCTCGTATGGTAGCTCACCTCAGATTTTGTTGAGAAGCTCACCAAGTAGCTCACTTGGGAGCTCACCTAAATGATTACCTAGGAGGTCACCGAGCAGCTTACTGAGTAGGTTAACTTGAGCTCACTTGTGAGCTCACCGAGTAGCTTGTTAGGGACCTCACCTGGGAACTTGTAGAGTAGCTCACTTGAAAGTTCACCTAGCAGCTTACCTTTGAACTCACCGAATAGGTCATGAAGTAGCTCACTTGGGAGCTCTTCTGGGAGCTCATAGATTAGCTCTAGTTGAGCTCACCCAGGAGCTCATCAAGTAACTCACCTAGAAGATCACCTTACAACTCACCTTGAGCTCACCTTGCCAACTCACCTTGAGCTCATCTGGTAGCTCACATGTAAGCTCACCTTAGAGATTACTGACAATCTCACCTTGAGCTCACATGGGAACTCACCTAGCAGCTTGGTTAGGAGCTTGATAAATAGCTTTCCTAGGAGCTCGTTAAGTAGCTCAACTTGATCTTTCCCAGAAACTTGCCTGACAGCTCACCTTTCCAGCTCACCCTGAGCTCACCGAGTAGCTCGACTTAAGCTCACCCAGGAGCTCGTCAAGAAGCTCAACTAAAAACTCACATGGGACCTCGTGTTATAGCTTGCCTTGCCAACTCACATGGGAGCTCACCTATCATCTCACCTTACCAGCTCCCCTTGAGCTCACTGAGGAGCTCACCTTGCTAACTTGCCTCAAGCTCATCTAGTAGCTCACATCATATTTATTTGAGAAGCTCACCAAGTAGATCACCTAGGAGCTCACCTAACAACTCACCTAGGAGCTCACTGAGTAGCTCACCAAGTAGGTTGAATTGAGCTCACTTGTCATCTCACTGAGTAGCTCGCTAAGGACCTCACCTGGGAGCTCGCCAAGTAGCTCCCTTAGGAGCTCACCTAGCAGCTTGCTTGGGAGCTTGTCGAATAGCTCTCCAAGTAGCTCACCTGAGATATCTTCGAGGAGCTCACCGATAAGCTTGAGTTGAGCTCACTCGAGAGCTTATTGAGTAACTCACCTTGGGAACTCACCCAGGAGCTTCACCTGATAGCTCACCTTAGCAACTCACCTTGAGCTTGCCTTAGCTAACTCACCTTGAGTAGCACCTTAGAGCTCATCTAGTAGCTCAAATGTAAGCTCACCTTAGATATTACTGATAAGCTCAACTTTGAGCTTACCTTGGAGCTCACTGAGAAACTCAACTAAGAGCTTGGCTGGGAGCTCAGCAAGTAGCTCGTCAAGCAGCTCGACTTAAGATAACCCAGAAACTCACTTAGGAGCTCACCTGATAGCTCACTTTTCCAACTTGCCTTGAGCTCACCCAGGAGCTTGCTGAGTAGCTCACCTGGAGGTGAGCTCACATGGGAGCTCACTAATCAGCTCACCTCAGTGAGCTACACGGGTGAGCTCCCAGGTGAGCTGTTAGGCGAGCTCCTAGGTGATCTACTTGGTGAGCTTCTCAACAAACTCTTAGGTGAGCTACCAGATGATCTTAAGGTGAGTTGGTAGGGTAAGCTCCTCAGTGAGCTCAAGCCTAGCTGATAGGTGAGCTCCCATGTGAGTTTTTAGGTGAGCTACTTGATGAGCTCCCGGGTGAGCTCAAGTCAAGATACTCAGTGAGCTCCTGGGAGAGCTCAAGGTGAGATGGAAAGGTGAGCTATCAGGTGAGATCCCAGGTGAGTTTCTGGGAAAGCTCAAGTTGAGCTGCTTGATAAGCTCCTGGGTGAGCTACTTCTAGAGCTCCTAGCCTAGCTCCTAGGTGAGCTACTCTATGAGCTCCCAGGTGAGCTCAAAGGCAAGCTTGTTGGTAATCTCTGAGGTGAGCTTACATGGAAGCTACCAGATGAGCTTAATGTGAGTTGGCAAGGTGATCTCAAGGTGAGGTGGTAAGGCGAGCTCAATCTATGTTGGCAAGGTGAGCTGTTAGGCAAGCTCCCAGGTGAGTTCCGAGGTGAGTTACTAAATGAGCTCCCAGAAGAGCTACTTGGTGAGCTGTTCGACGAACTCCTAGGTGAGCTACTAGGTGAGATCCCAAGTGAGCTACTTGGTGATTTCCTAGGTGAGGTCCCCAGTGAGGTGGTGACCAAGCTCACAAGTGAGCTCAAGTCAACCTACTTGGTGAGCTGCTCAGTGAGCTCCCAGGTGAGCTATTAGGTGAGCTCCGAGGTGAGCTCCTGGATGAACTCCAAGGTGAGCTACAGATGAGCTCAAGGTGAGTTGGCAAGGTGAGCTCATCAGCGAGCTCAAGGAGAGCTGGCAAGGTGAGCTCCCATGTGAGTTGGCAAGGTTAGCTATCAGGTGAGTTCCCATGCGAGTTTTTCGGTCGAGATGCTCAGTGAGATCCTGGGTGAGCTCAAGGTGAGATGGCAAGGCAAGCTGTTAGGAAAGCTCCTAGGCAAGTTTTTAGGAAAGATCAAGTCGAGCTGCTTGATGAGCTCCTGGGTGAGCTACTTGTCGAGATCTCAGTTGGGTTCCTAGGTGAGCTACTCGGTGAGCTCCCAGGTGAGCTAAAAGGTGAGCTTCTTGAAAATATTTGAGGTGAACTTACATGTGAGCTACCAGATGAGCTCAAGGTGAGTTGGCAAGGTGAGCTCAAGGTGAGTTGGCAAGGTGAGCTACTTAGTGAGCTACTCAGTGAGCTAACAAGTGAGCTCAAGTCAACCTACTTACTACTTGGTGAGCTCCCAAGTGAGTTATTAGGTGAGCCCCAAGGTGAGCTACCCTAAGGTGAGCTACTAGATGAGCTTAAGGAAAGTTGGCAAGGTGAGCTCCTCAGTGAACTCATGGCAAGCTGGAAAGGTGAGCTGATAGGTGAGCTCCCATGCTTGTTTCTGGGTGAGCTGTAAGGTGAGCACCCATGAGAGTTTTTTGGGTGAGCTACTTGATGAGCTCCCGGGTGAGCTCATGTCGAGCTACTCGGCGAGCTGCTGGGTGAGCTCAAGGTGAGCTATTAAGGTGAGCTGTCAGGTGAGCTCCCATGTGAGTTTCTGATCAAGCTCAAGTCAAGCTGCTCAATAGGCTCCTGTGCGAGCTACTTGTTGAGCTCCTAGCTGAGCTACTAGGTGAGCTACTCGGTGAGCTTCTTGGTGAGCTCAAAGGTGA
Source organism: Taxus chinensis (assembly GCA_019776745.2). Classification (NCBI taxonomy): domain Eukaryota; kingdom Viridiplantae; phylum Streptophyta; class Pinopsida; order Cupressales; family Taxaceae; genus Taxus; species Taxus chinensis. Next base: position 357,600 of record CM034157.1, read on the forward strand.
GCTTATTGGAAATCTCTTAGGTGAGCTTACATGTGAGCTACTAGATGAGCTCAAGGTGAGTTGGCAAGGTGAGCTCAAGGTAAGTTGGTAAGGTGAGCTCAAGGTGAGTTGGTAAGGTGAGCTATTAGGTGAGCTCCCTAGTGAGTTCCCAGGTTAGTTAGTTGACGAGTTCCCATGCAAGCTCAACTTAAGCTAATCGCTGAACTCCCAGAAAATCTCCCAGGTGGGCTACTTGGCCAGCTGTTTAGTGAGCTCCCAGGTGAGCTACTTAGTGAGCTCCCATGCGAGGTCCCCAACTAGCTACTCGACGAGCTCTCAAGAGAGCCGAAGTCAACCAACTGGATGAGATCCTAGGTGAGCTATTAGGTGAGCTCCAAGGTGAGTTGTTAGGTGAGCTACTTGGTGAGCTACTCGATGAAATTTGAGGTGAGCTCAAGGCATGTTGGTAAGGTGAGCTCCTCAGTGAGCTCAAGGTGAGTAGGTAAGATGAGCTGATAGGTGAGCTCCCATGTGATTTTTTCGGTGAACTGATAGGTGATCTCGCATGTGAGTTTTCAGATGAACTACTTGACAAGCTAAGCTCAAGGTCAAGCTACTCAACAAGGTGAGTTGCTCAAGGTGAGCTATTAAGTGAGCTCCCAGGTGAGTTTCTGGGCAAGCTCAAGTCGAGATGCTTACCAAGTTATTAAGTGAGCTGGTTACTGAGCTCCTAGTTGAGCTACTCGGTGAGCTCCCAGGTCAGCTACTCAGTGAGCTTGTTGGTAATCCCTAAGGTGAACTTACACGAGAGCTACCAGATGAGCTCAAGGTGAGTTATTAGGTGAGCTATTAGGTGAGTTACTCAGTGAGCTCCTAGGTGAGCTCAACTCGAGCTGATCAGTGAGCTCCCAAAAGAGCTCCCAGGTGAACTACTTGGTGAGCTATTAGGCGAGCTGCTATATGAGCTCCAAAGTGAGATACTTGGCGAGCTTCAGTGTGAGGTCCCCAGTAAGTTTCTCAGTGAGCTCACAAGTGAGCTCAAGTCAACCTACTTGGTGAGCTACTTGATGGGATCTTAGGTGAGCTATTAGGTGAGCTCCCAATTGGTACTTGGAAAGCTACTCGATGAACTTCGAGGTGAGATATTAGATGAGATTAAGGTGAGTTAGCAAGGTGAACTCCTCAGTAAGCTCAAGGCAAGTTGGCAATGCAAGTTTTTGGTTGAGCTTCTTGACGAGGCTCCCAGGTGAGCTCAAGTTGAGTTGCTCATCAAGCTCCTAGGTGAGCTCAAGGTGAGCTGGCAAGGTGAGCTGTCAGGAAAGCTCCTAGGTGATTTTTTGGGAAAGCTCAAGTCGAGATTCTCGATGAGAACTTGCGTGAGCTACTTGACGAGCACCTGTGTGAGTTGCTTACCAAGATCCCAGCTGATTTCCTAGGTTAGCTACTCGGTGAGCTCCCAGGAAAGCTCAAAGGTGAGCTTGTCGGTAATCTCTGAGGTCAGCTTAGATGTGAGCTACCAGATGAGATGAAGGTGAGTAGGCAAGGTGACCTTAGGGTGAGTTGCCAAGGTGAGATCAAGGTGAATTACCAAGGTGAGCTATCAGGTGAGCTCATAGGTAAGTTCCCAGGTGAGTTACTTGACGAGCTTCCAGGTGAGCTCAACTCAAGCTGATTGGCAAGCTCCCAGAACAATTCCCAGGCAAGCTACTTGGTGAGCTATTTTGTGAGCCATTAGGTGAGCTGCTAGGTGATCTCCCAAGTGAGCTAATTGGCAAGCTCTGAGGTGAGGTCCCCAGCAATCTACTCGGTGTGCTCACAATTGAGCTCAAGTTAACCTACTCGACAAGCTGCTCGGTGAGCTCCCAGGCAAGCTGTTAGGAGAGCTCCTAGGTGAGCTATTAGGTGAGCTCCCAAGCAAGTTACTTGGCGAGCTACTCAATGAACTCTGAGGTGAGCTACCAAACAAGCTCAAGGTGAGTTGGCAAGGTGAGATTCTCAGCAAGCTCAAGGTGAACTAGCAAGGTGAGCTCCCATGTGAGTTGGCAAGGTGAGTTGTCAGGTGAGCTCCTATGGGAGTTTTCATGAAAGCATCTTCATGAGGCTCCCGGGTGAGCTCAAGTCAAGATGCTTGGTGAGCTCCTAGGTGAGCTCAAGGTGAGCTGTTAGGTGAGCTCCCAGGTGAGTTTTTGAGAAAGCTCAAGTCAAGATACTTGATGAGCTCTTGGACAAGTTGCTTCCCAAGCTCCCAGCTAAGCTCCTAGGTGAGCTACTTGGTGACCTCCCAAGTGAACTCAAAGGTGAGATTTTCAGCAATCTCTGAGGTGAGCTTACATGAGAGCTACTAGATGAGCTCAAGGTGAGTTGGCAAGGTGAGCTCAAGGTGAGTTGGTAAGGTGAGCTCTAGGTGAGTTGACAAGGTGAGTTGTCAGGCGAGGTCATAGGTGAGTTCCCAGGTGAGTTACTCAACTAGCTCCCAGGTGAGCTCAACTCGAGCTGATTGGTGAGCTCCTAGAAGAGCTCCTAGGTGAGCTATTTGGTGAGCTATTCGGTGAGCTTCTAGGTGAGCTATTCGGTGAGCTTCTAGGTGAGCTGTTAGGAGATCTCCTAATTGAGCTACTTGGTGAGCTCCCATGTGAGGTCCTCGGTGATCTGCTCGGTGAGCTCACAATCGAGCTCAAGTCAACCTACTCAGCAAGCTACTTGGTGAGCTCCCAAGCAAGCCATTAGGCAAGCTCCTAGGTGAGATACTTAGTGAGCTACTCAAAAAACTCTGAGGTGAGCTACTAGATGAGCTCAAGGTGAGTTGGCAAGGTGAGCTCCTTAGGAAACTCAAGGTAAGTTGGCAAGGTGAGCTGATAGGTGAGATCCCATGCTAGTTTTCAGGTGAGCTGATTGATGAGCTTCGAGGTGAGGTCAAGTCAAGTTACTTAGTGAGCTCATAGGTGAGCTATAGGTGAGTATCAGGTGAACTCCCAGGTGAGTTTTTGGGTAAGCTCAAGTTGAGCTGCTCGACGAGCTCCTGTATGACCTACTTGCCAACCTCCCAGTCAAGCTCCTAGGTCAACTTCTCTATGAGCTCCCAGGTGAGCTCAATTAGAGCGAGTAAGATAAGATCAAGGTGAGTTAGCAAGGTGATCTCAATGTGAATTAGCTAGGCAAGTTATCAGGTGAGCTCCCAGGTGAGTTCCTAGGTAAGTTAGTCAAAGATCTCCTGGGTGAGCTCAAATCGAGCTGATCGGAAAGCTCCTTGAAGATCTCCCAGGTGAGCTACTTGATGATTTATTTGATGAGCTCCCAGGTGAGCTATTTGGAAAGCTCCTAGGCGAGGTCCCTAGTGAGTTACTCAGGGAGTGCATAATCAAGCTCAATTCAACCTACTCTTTGAGCTGCTTACAGAGCTCCCAGATGAGCTGTTAGGTGAGCTCCGACGCAAGCTGCTCGACAAAATCCAAGGTGAGCTACCAGATGAGCTCAAGGTGAGTTGGCAAGTTGAGCTACTCAGTGAGCTCAAGGTGAGTTGGCAAGGTGAGCTGATAGGTGAGCTCCCATGTGAGTTTTTAGGTGACCTGTCATACGAGCTCCCATGTGAGTTTTCAGGAGAGTTGCTTGAAAAGCTCCCTGATGAGCTCAATTCAAGCTGCTTGGTGAGCTCCTAGGTGAGCTCAAGGTGAGCTGGAAAGTCAAGCTACTTACCAAGCTCCCATCTGAGCTCCTAGGTGAGCTACTCGGTGAGTTCCCAGGTGAGCTCAAAGGAGAGCTTGTCAGTAATCTCTAAGGTGAGCTTACATGTGAGCTACTAGATGAACTCAAGGTGAGTTGGTAAGATGAGCTGTCAGGTGAGCTCCTAGGTGAGCTTAAGGTGAGTTGGTAAGGTGAGCTCCTTAGTGAACTCAAGGCACATTGATAGGTGAGCTCCCATGAGAGTTGGCTAGGTGAGCTGTTAGGCTCACTCTCATGTGATTTTTTAGGAGAGTTGCTTCATGAGCTCAAGGGTGAACTCAAGTTGAGCTACTCGGTGAGCTCCTGGCTAAGCTCAAGGTGAGCTGTCAGGTGAGCTCCTAGGTGAGTTTCCGGGAAAGCTCAAGTCGAACTACTCGATGAGCTCCTAGGTGAGATCAAAGGCAAGCTTATCGATAATCTCTGAGGTTAGATTAGATGTGAGGTACCATATGAGCTCAAGGTGACTTAGCAAGGTGAGTGCAAGGCAAGTTTGCAAGGAGAACTCAAGGCAACTTGGTAAGGTGAGCTATCATGCAAGCTCCTAGGTGAGTTCTCAGGTGAGTTACTTGATGAGCTCCTTGGAAAAATCAACTCAAGTTGATCAGTAAGCTCCCAGGTGAGCTATTTGGCAAGCTGTTCGGTGAAATCCTAGGTGAGCTGCTAGGCGAGCTTCCAAAGGAGCTACTTGGCGAGCTCCTAGGTGAGGTCCCTGGTGAGCTCTTCAGTGAGCTCACAAGTGAGCTTAAGTCAACCTACTCGGCATGCTATTTAGTGAGCTCCCATGAGAGCTGTTAGGTGGGCTCCCAGGTGAGGTCCCCAATGAGCTACTCGGTGAGCTCAAGTCAACCTACTCAAAAACATCTGAGGTGAGCTACCAGATGAGCTTAAGATGAGTTGGCAAGGTGAGCTCCTAAGTGATCTCAAGGTAAGTTTATAGGTGAGCTCCCATGAGAGTTGGTAAAGTGAGCTATTAGGCAAGCTCCCATACAAGTCTTCGGGTGAGTTGCTTGACAAGCTCCTGGGTGAGCTCAAGTCGAGCTACTCGGTAAGTACCTAGATGAGCTCAAGGTGAGCTAGAAATGTAAGCTCCAAAGTGAGTTTTTGGGAAAGCTCAAGTTGAGCTGCTTGATGAGCTCCTCGGCAAGCTACTATCTGGGCTCTCATTTGAGCTCTGAGGTGAGCTTCTCAGTGAGCTCCCAGGTGAGGTCAAAGGTGAGCTTGTCAACAATCTCATAGATGACCTTACATGTGAGCTACCAGATGAGCTCAAGGTGAATTGGCAAGGTGAGCTAAAGGTGAGTTGGTAAGGTGAGCTATCAGGTGAACTCCCAGGTGAGTTCCTAAGAGAGTTACTTAATGAGCTCCCAGGCAAGCTCAACTTGAGTTGATTGGTGAGCTCCTAGAAGATCTCCTAGGTGAGCTACTTGGAAAGCTATTCGGTGAGCTCCCAGGCAAGCTGCTAGGTGAGATCCTAAGTGAGCTACTTGGTGAGCTCCTAGGTAAGGTCCCAGGTGAGCTCACAAGCAAACTCAAGTCAACCTACTTAGCGAGCTACTCGGTGAGCTCCCTGGTGAGATGTTAGGTGAGCTCCCAGGTGAGCTACTTGGTGAGCTACTCGATGAACTCCAAGGTGAGATATAAGACAAGCTCAAGGTGAGTTGGCAAGGTGAGCTCAAGGTGAGCTTATAGGTGAGCTCCCACGTGAGTTGGTAAGGTGAGATGAAGGTGAGCTCAAGGTGAGATGGCAAGGCAAGTTGTCAGGTTAAATCCCAGGTGATTTTTTGTGTAAGCTTAAGTCGAGCTTCTCAACAAGCTCTTTGGCGAGTTGCTTACCAAGCTCCCAGCTGAGCTCCTAGGTGAGCTATTTGGTGAGCTCCCAGGTGAGCTCAAATGTGAGCTTGTCGGCAATATCTGAGGTGAGCTTACATGTAAGCTACCAGATGAGCACAAGGTGAGTTGGCAAGGTGAGCTCAAGGCAAGTTGGCAAGGTGAGCTCAAGGCAAGTTGGAAAGGTGAGCTATTAGGTGAGCTCAACTCTAGTTGATCGTCGAGCTCCTAGAAGAGATCCTAGGTGAGCTAATTTGTGAGCCATTCGATGAGCTCCCATGTGAACTGCTAGGCAAGCTTAGAATCAAGATACTGGGTGAGCTCCAAATTGAGGTCCCTGATGAGCTTCTCAGTAAGCTCACAAGAGAGCTTAAGTCAACCTACTCAGAGAGCTACTCGGTGAGCTCCCAGGTGAGCTATCTGGTGAGTTCCTTGGCAAGCTACTTGGTGAGTTCCCTGGCAAGCTGCTAGGTGAGCTCCCAAGTGAGCTACTTTGCAAGCTCCCAAGTGAGGTCCCCATTGAGCTGCTCAGTGAGCTCACAAGCGACCTCAAGTCAACCTACTCGATGAGCTACTCGGTGAGCTGTTAGGTGAGCTACACAATGAAATCTAAGGAAAACTACCAGGTGAGCTCAAGGCAAGTTGGCAAGGTGAGCTCCTCAGTGAGCTCAAGGCAAGCTAGCAAGGTAAGTTGATAGGTGAGAACCCATGTAAGTTGGCAAGGTGAGATGTTAGGTGAGCTCCCATTTAAGTTTTTTGGCAAGTTGCTTGATGAGATCTCAGGTGAGCTCAAGTCGAGCTGCTCAGAAAGCTCCTGGGTGAGCTCAAGGTGAGATGGCAAGGTGAGCTATCAGGTGAGCTCCTAGATGAGTTTCCTGGTAACCTCAAGTCGAGCTGCTTGATGAACTCCTGGGTGAGCTACTTTCTGAGCTCCTAGCTGAGCTCCTAGGTGAGCTACTCAGTGAGCTACCAGGTGAGCTCAAAGGTAAGATTTTTTGTAATCTCTGAGGTGAGCTTACATGTGAGCTACCAGATGAGCTCAAGGTGAGTTGGCAAGGTGAGTTGTTAGGCACTCTCCCAGAAAATCTCTCAGGTGAGCTACTTGGTGAGCTATTTGGCGAGATCCTACGTGAGCTGCTAGGAGAGCTCCTAAGTGAGCTACTTAGTGACCTCCTAGGTGAGGTCCCCGAAGAGCTACTCGGTGAGCTAAAGTCAACCTACTTAGTGAGCTTCTCAGTGAGCTCCTAGGCAAGCTGTTAGGTGAGCTCCCAGGTAAGCTACTAGGTGAGCTCCTTGATGAACTCTGAGGTGAGCTTCCAGATGAGCTCAAGGTGAGTTGGCAAGGTGAGCTCCTCAGCGAGCTCAAGGTGAGCTGACATGGTGATCTCTCATGTGATTTGGTAAGGCTAGCTGTAAGGTGAGCTCCCATGAGAGTTTTTGGGTGAGCTACTTAATGAGCTCCTGGGTGAACTCAAGTTGAGCTGCTCGACAAGCCCTTGGGTGAGCTGCTTGCCAAGATCCTAAGTCGAGCTTCTAGGTGAGCTGTTTGGTTAGCTCCCATGCAAGCTCAAAGGTGAGCTTGTCGGTAATCTATGAGGTGAGCTTACATATTAGCTATCATATGAGCTCAAGGTGAGTTGGCAAGGAGAGCTCAAGGTGAGTTAGAAAGGTGAGCTCAAGGTAAGTTGGCAAGGTGAGTTGTAATGTGAACTGCTAGGTGAGTTACTCGATGAGCTCCTGGGAAAATTCAACGAGATTTGGTGAGCTCCAAGGTGTTTTTTCTTGTTATTTTCAGCACATGTTAGTCCTGATCAAACCACGGCACTGACACCCACTCAACCAATAATTTTTAAAATGCCAACAAGAGGAACAGTAAAAAAGAACATTGGTAAATGCATGCCACTAGCTTCGGCCCCTAACGGGACACTAAAAATTTCCTCCTCTTTTGAATTCCAACTCTCTCACTTGGTGGCTTGCCCAGTGCAATGGGCATATTAGTTTTGAATAATATAAATTTAGATGAAGATTATTTGGGCATTGATAGTAATGACCCAACTGGTTTTTTCAATACCCGCGAGATGATTCAAGGCCAACAGGTATACTTCAATTTAAATATGCTTTACAATTTTGAATTACATTTCGATTTAAATTTATTTCTCTAAATCTTGATTAATTTTATCACAAACAGAATCAGGCCACCCAAAAGTAGAAACAAGTAGCAGTTGATGTTGTCGAAAGCCCCCATATTTCTCCAGCAAGATCATCTTCATCAGATTCAGATAGTGAACAGTTTCTACCCTTTCCTTTGGATAACTTAATTGGTTTTTATTGTCAATTCCATGTCAGTGATTTTATTCTACCTCATATCAATTAACTTATGGAATGGGAGAGAAGGGCTAAAGTTCTTATCAATGAGATTATTAGTCGTTATGAAAATTATTGGTAAAGGGATAGTTTATATGCTACAGTCTAGAATCAACCTGTGAAGATGGATTCCTTACTTACCCAAGTAAGAATTGGGACTGTCACGTATAACAATAACTATAAAGACAAAATTTTAGATAAGTCATTAAACAAATTGGAAAATATTAGTGCCAAGGCCCAGGCATATTTTAACAAATGGTCCAAGGACAAGGATTTGGTAGCTATTGCAAATGCTGAAAGAGATAGAGTGGTTGTAAGTACTATCACTTTCAAACAATAATTCTTGTTAATTTGAAATTTTCATTTTTTAGTAATATTTTGAATTGGCATTACTCATTTTGTGTAGTTGAAATATGAAAATTTGAAGAGTCAAGCAAAGGTATTACAATTTCACTTGGAAATAGTGAACAACAGTTTATCCGTAGCAAATAATTTGAAGAAAAATATTGTTTTGGTTAACAAACAAAACAATAAACTAAAGCAGATAATTAAAGAGCATGGCTTCGACCCTGGCATATTATTCAAAGCTAAGGCAGTAGCTAATCTAAATTTTCTGTTGCATGGAGATGCGACAAATCAAGAAGAAAGAATTTTAAAAAATCTGGACAGTGTTGTGGAAGATCTTATAAGTTCTGGGGTTATTTCTACTGTTGGGGAAATGGGTACAGCCATAGTGGAAGAAGCCATTGGGGAAAGGAGCAGAGGAGTAGAAATGGATAAAGAAAAAAGGGTTGAAAACATGAAACTTTTATTATTGTGGAAACTTTAAATATTGAGTTTGGAAACTTTTAATAGTGAGTATGGTATTTGAATGTAATTATATGGATTTGATAGCCTTTTAAAATTTGAAATAATATATAATCTTTAATTTTTATTGCATTAGATGGGGATTATCATGAATTATATGTATGTTTCTTGTTTACTTGGATTGTCATGAATTGTATGTGGACGTAGATGATGAATGATGATAATGGATAATTGTTTTACAAACATGGAATGATGATAGATGATGATGAAATATGATGAATGATGATAATGATATGATATATATGGGCATTGGATGATGATCAATTTAATGTGGACGTAGATTTATCTTCAAGCACAATAATTCTTCTTCTCTAGACATTTGAACTTGGTTTAAGATAATTCTTCTCTATAATGTCATTAGAATGGATATAGATGATAAATAAATGGAATGTATTATAGATGAAATTAGAACAGATATTAATTGTAATGATATGATTATGAATTTAAAAAAAAAATGTAAAATTCAATTGTCATTTTATCCCACAGTTAAAAAAATATATCAAAGCATTTTACACATATAAAAAATAAATTAAACATAATTTTAAGAAATCAGTAAAGAATCATCACTGGTAATAAATTAAACATAATTACAAATATGATAGGGTTTAACTTACCTCTTGTGTATTAGGTTGTTGTTCAATCATCAATGGTAATGTGCTAGATCTTTGTTTTAAAAAAACTCAACACGAGAAATGGATTAGTAGATAGAGGGGTGAGTTGCCTGACATTGTCAGTCCTAAGAAGTACCAACTTCCTTGGATGGATGTCAACCCATATTTTCTACAAAAATAAAATATTGTATTTGAATAAATGTAAATATATAGACCTGTAACATCTTTAATGATAACGAGAGCTGAAAAAATGTTAAGTAACAAACAATAAGATTAAGTTGAAGAAGATACCTATTCAAATTCAAAATCATCACTGGTAATGTGCTAGATCTTTGTTTTAAAAAAATTCAACACAAGAAATGGATTAGTAGATAGATGGGTGAGTTGCCTAACATTGTCAGTCCCAAGAAGTAACAGCTTCCTCAGATGGATGTCAACCCACATTTTCAAAAAATAAAAAGATTGTATTTAAATAAATGTAAACATATAGACCTATAACATCTTTAATGATAACAAGAGCTGAAAAAAATGAATAGTAGAAAACAATGAGATTAAGGTGAAGAAGATATACCTCTTTAAAGTTGAAATCATCACTACCACTGGTAATGTGCTAGATCTGTGTTTGAAGAAAACCCAACACAAAAAATTGATTAGTAGATAGATGGGTGAATTTCCTGACATTTTCAGTCCCGAGTACCAATAAAAAGATTATAGTTAAATAAATTTAAATATATAGAACTGTAACATTTTGAATGATAAAAAGAGCTGAAAAAAATGTAAAGTGACAAATAATAAGATTAAGATAAAGATAAAGAAGATACCTATTTAAAGTTGAAACAATCCGTTATTAATAGCTTCATCAAACTCGATGTTGTCTTCTGTAGAATGTGACGATGAGCCAATTACACTCTCAAGGTTGGGAATATTTGTACTTGTAGTTATATTATTCACACCTCTTATTTCACAAAGGGAATTCCAATGCACAATTACTCTGTCGAATGGAAAGGTTTCGATGGAATATCGAGAAACATAAACCCTCATGTAACTTTCTAGATTTTTATCCAACCTGTTTCTCAGTTTTGATTTTATAAATGATAATACACTGAAAACCCTTTGATCCTCCACAGAACCCAAAATCATTGTTTGGCATAACTCGTATAATCTGAAATACTCACTGATATCTTCTTGTAAGATATAACTTTGATAGATTCCTCGCCACAGCCTTATAATAGCACCACTCTCAGAAGGTTCGTCTAAATTCTTATATTGGTTTTTAATTGTTGTTGCAAAATTTGTTGATTGAAACTTTAATAAATCAAAATTCAGTATACCTTTGATTTCCATACCCTTGAGCTCTGAAGTCTTTGTAAATTTTTCCATTATTGTACCCACTGATTTATGGAAATGCTTTTTGACAAAGTCTGCATGACCACCTTCAGTATTCCAAAAATTAGGATTCATCACACCCATGGATTCCAGAATTTTATCTTTACAGAAGCATTCCCTAATTTCTGATGACAAGGTTTCTAATTTTTTTTTAAAGATTTATTCTTATTTCAAGTATAACAGACTCAAACAGATTGCGTGTCATGGGAACATCTTCTCGTTCCGATCCTGTAATATCTTGACGTTTTTACAAAATGTGTAGTGCTATTTCCCTCTCATTAACAGTGATGCAGAGGTGATCGTGGATATTAAATTTCAAAAAGGTGTTAGGATTTTTAAGATCTAATAAAGATTTCCAATTCTCAAAAACAGGTGTATCAAAAATATCTTGGGAATAATATAATAAATCAAGACTTTGACATACCATTTTTCTCATCCATATAAAATCCACAATATAGATTAATCTACCCTGTGCATGATTCATCAGTGTATTGATCTCCTTTAACATTGGAAGAATACCAACAAATGTAAGTAATGTCTCCAAATGAGTTAAACAAAACAACAAGTCCCTCGCCCTATCAACTTCATGATGGTATTTGTGCATGAAACCAACCAATGAAGGATACTCCTCACGAACTCTGCATACAGGTTCATACAAAGAGATCCATCTAGTCTCCACATCCTTGAGAATTTTTTTTGCATTTTTAATTCCAATTACAAATTTTTGGAACTCGAGAAATCACTTTGGGCTACTTGAAATATAGGCATGAAGTTCTCTTATAAGGTCTTCTAATTTAGCAACATTTTCATGGTTTCTTACCATTTTATATGATAAATTCATTCTATGAGCCATACAATGAATTGGTAGCATATATGGGGCCACTATTGTTTGTAATCTAACACATAGCCCTATTCGGTGACCCTGCATGACAGATGCACCAACTACTCCAATGCATACTAACTTCGTAGCAATTTCATAATCAGTCATTCCAGCGATATCTTTCAAATGAGAAACAACTATTTTATGTAGGTTTTCGGAATTGTAGTTTTCAACCATTTTTATAACACCCAATAGATGAGGTGTCCTTATATGATTTAGTAAAGTATAGATGTGGATACATACCCATGCAGTGTTTTCGACTGTTGTCACTTCATCAATTGAAAGAGATATAAAATTTGTTTTTTTACATTCTCTTTCAAATCTTCCTTCTCTATCATCGAGAGGCATTTTTCCATTTCCCATGCACTACTTTCATACCAATGAAACTGAGGTACATTTAGCATTCCGTTAAATTGATACAAAACTTTGAAATCGAGGAAATCTAAAATAGCTTCTCCTTTTTTAGTATGTGAAAAAGAGTAGAGAATTGTATGAATTTTGCATGTAGATTTGTTTCTTTCATCTTACCAATATGCGATGTGATCGTTCCTCCATTTTCCAAGAGATATCTATGTTTTTTCTGATCTGCCTCATATTCCGCTACATATCTAACATACATGCATTCTTTTTTAGTTTTCCACCTGTGTGTTTTGATTTTTTGGCCATCTGACCCTGCTACAGTCAAATATTGTTTTCCACAATGTTTTTCTATAGTGTCCATCTTTAGTTGAATTTTTTATTGCTTTCCCAATTTCCACATACATATTATACATGTACATTCAGATGGGATATCTTCAGAATTATATGATTTTACAGGTTCAACAAAAAGAAATTTAGCTGTCTAATCAAACTTGTGTGTCCTACCATTGGTCCACATATTCTTGTTCATTTTCAATGCTTTACTTTTTTGAGTAGAATTTTGAGCAATATCACGATCACCTTGTTTCCTCTTTCTTGGACCAGAGTTTGAATTTTATTTCTGTGTTCCATTTTTCTGAGTATTTGTATGTGTGATATCTTGATGCACTTCTGGTTGCAACCCAACAGGAATAATATCTTCAAGATATGGCATATTATCGTAGGTTTCATTTGTTTGACTTTGATACTATGCCTAATGCATTTCCACCTCAATAATACCTTCCACATAGTCAATATTATGATTCTTTTTGGTCGGATCTATATGGTTGATATTTTCAATATCTGTATACGCAGAGTTTCCAAAATACTTGAAGAGTGATTTCTGAGATTTCTTACTTACTTTAAGGTTATTCGCATTCTTTGAGATAGCACCTTCCATTATTCTAAAGAGAGTCCTACATCAGCAAAAGAACTAATTAGTGAATTTTTCCACTATCTAAGGTCTCTATCACACGTCCCCTGTCTTGGGTCTCTGTTGCGCATCAACTCTGCACTTGTTGAGTGTCAACAACCTATTCCCTGTCACGCATCCACTGTCTGAAGTTACTGTCATGCATCAATACTACCCTTGTCGCGCGTCAACTGCTATGCCCAAGCTATGTCAACACTACCCTTGTCGCATGTCAAAATTGTTCTTATCGCATGTCAACACTACCCTTATCACATGTCTGTAATATCTCTTTGTCGCACATCTACAATAACTCTTTGTCATGCGCCAACAATATTCCTGTCACGTGTCAACAACGAACCCTCCCAGGCTAACAGGAATCTCTTGTGCTTAAGGGTATGTGAATTCAAATTTCACAGTATTAGTAATTTGGTAAGCTACTTGAGGTATACTACCCAGTGAATCACCTAGGTTTTTATAGGAGATGTTTTCAAATGAAGGCAAAGCCGACCCCCTAAAAAAATATACTATATATTTTAGGCAAAAAAAACACCGACCCACTTCGAATAATTCACCTTTTCAAATTTTCCTAAAATTAAATTTTCACCATATTAAAAAATATTCACCACTAAAATTATGACCAAAAACTCAAATGGGAGTTCACCTATTATCTCGCCTTGACCTCGCTAAGGAGCTCACCTTACAAACTCACCTTGAGCTCACCTGGTAGCTCACTTCAGAGTTTTTCAAGCATCTCGCTAAGTAGCTCACCTGGGAGCTCACCTGAGAGCTCACCGAGTAGGTTGACTTGAGCTCACTTGTGAGCTTTCTGAGTAGCTCTCCAGGGACCTCACCTAGGAGCTCGCCAAGTATCTCACTTGGGAGCTCACCTAGTAGCTCACCTAGGAGCTCTTCTGGGAGTTCACTGATTAGTTGAAGTTGAGCTCACCCAAGAGCTCCTCAAGTAACTTGCCTAGGAACTCACCTGGGAAAGTTGGTCACCTATTATATCACCTAGCCAACTCACTTCTTTCATGCTTGATGTGTTGGGCAACTTGCCTTGTAGGTTCTTACACCTTGCCAACTCACCGATTAGCTTAATTTTGACCTTTGCAAATCTGCTATCCTCATTTTGTAGTTGACCTAGGAGCTCAGCTGGGAGCTCCTCAAGTGGCTCACCTGGGAACTTCTCCTATGGAGGATTTACATTGGGGGTTGTTGAAAAGTATTAAAATGTAGATTTATGTTAGGTGCCTGATTTTTTCAACTTTTTTAACATCTGCACTGGTTTCTTTTTTACCTTCTCACACCAAGTCTGGCTAGCCGCATGCAAAAAAATTTGTGAGGGATTGTTGTAGGAGGGTGTGCGTGGAACATCTAAAAGTTCCCTTTCCTTTGGTTACTAGATGCGTGAAATATGGTGGAGAGTTTTCAGTTGGTTCTGTCTACCACTGAGTAGCTCACCAAGTAGATTGACTTAAGCTCACCTTTGAGCTCATCGAGTAGCTTGCCCAGGGATCTCACCTAGGATCTGGCCAAGTAGCTTGCTTTAGAGATCACCTAGCAACTTACCTAGGAGCTTACTGAATAACTTGCTATGTAGATCACCTAGGAAATCTTCTGGGAGCTCTGTGATCAGCTCGAGTTGAGCTCACTAGGGAGCTCATCAAGTAGCTCACCTGACAGCTTGCCTTGCCAACTCACCTTGAGTTCACCTTGCCAAATCACCTTCAGCTCACCTTGCTAACTCACCTCGAGCTCATCTGGTAGGTCACATGTAAGCTCACCTCAGAGACTTCTGATAAGCTCGTATGGGAGCTCACTGACTAGCTCACCTAGCAGTTCGACTAGGAGCTCGGCAAGTAGCTCACCTAGGAGCTTGTCGAGCAACTCGACTTGAGCTTACCCAGAAACTCACATGGGAGCTTTCTTGATAGCTCACCTTGCCAAATCACCTTGAGCTCACCCAAGAGCTCACCTGAGCAGCTCAAATTGAGCTCACCTTAGAGCTCGTAAAACAACTCACTTGAAAACTTGCATGGGAGCTTGCCTTATAGCTCACCTTGCCAACTCGCATGAGAGCTCACCTATCAGCTCACCTTGAGCTCACTGAGAAGATAACCTTTGTAACTCACCTTGAGCTCATCTAGTAGCTCACCTTGGAGTTCATCGAGTAGGTCACCAAGAATCTCGCCTGTGAGCTCACATAACAACTCACTTAGGAGCTCACCTAACAGGTCACCTGGGAGCTCACATAGCAGCTTGCTGAGTAGGTTGACTTGAGCTCACTTTTCAGCTCAGTGGGGACATTTCCTAGGAGCTCGACAAGTAGCTCACCAAGTAGGTCACCTGGGAGCTCTTATGGGGAATCACCGATCAGCTCGAGTTGAGCTCACCCGGGATCTCATTGACTAACTCACCTGGGAACTAACTTGGGAGCTCACCTAACAGCTTGCCTTGCCAACTTTCCTTGAGCTAGCCTTGCCAACTGACCTTGAGCTCATCTGGTAGCTCGCATGTAAGTTCACCTTAGAGATTTCAAATAAGCTCACCTGGGAGCTCACCGAGTAGGTCATCTCGGAGCTCAGCTAGGAGCTCAGCAAACAACTCACCCAAGAGCTCACGAGCCCTCACAAAACAAGTAACCTTTCAGATCCTAGACTCTACCAATATCGGTCATCATTAACCGCCATCGTTATACTGACTATAACCAATACTAGCCGTTTCCCCTCCCCGTTTTCCACAAAGTAATTTAAATTGATATCTTATATCTTTTGTTTAATTCATTATTAGCATGGGAACTGACCACCTTCGAAAGGAAGGTTTTTTTTTTTTTATTTCCTGGGCCAAAGGCAGTTTCCTCATTTATTGTCTATTAAAATCTTGTGTCTTGTGTTCGTATTTGCAGGTAGTCCGTCCAAACAAATGAGTTTTTCTTCGTATCACCTGATCTTTCTCTATGGTACGCACACATCATCTCGACATTCTACAACATTCTTTCCGCCTAGCCCAACCCTATCTAGTTCTAAAGGAAGAAACATTTCGAGTGCAACACATTTTGGCACGCCGCGTGGGAAACCCATTTGGGTTTTTTGTTTCTCTTTCCTTATTTTCATTTGAGGAAGCAACTTGCTGTTTGCTGTTTTTTGTTATAGATTTCGTAAAGAATTTGTCTTTCTTTCTTTCCAGTTTCGCATTTTATTTAAAGTCATTATCTCTCTTGCTTCATCGAACCATAAATTTCGATTTGGGTTAAAACACTTCATTGCATTCCGGCTTGTTTTTTTTTTCAATTCCTTAGTGACGAGATTAGTAAAAAAACCAGGTCGTACATGTGTGGTGATATCCCTGGTATTGACTGAAATTAATCTTACATTCACTGCACAAGTGACACATACCGAATCACTTCACAATTAACACAACAGCTCAATACATCCCCCCTTTTTCCCGCGGTATTTTCCTCCCCCGATTGAGGTAAACCTTATAAGCCAAAACACTTTCCATTTCCCCTAATCCTCCTTGTTTAGGATTCTGACAATCATTCTACGTCTCAGGCAATACGCCCATGATAATTAAAATTAACCCTAGGGTTAATCTCTGGACTGGCGTGTGCATCTTGCTTGTTTTTATTCTGTTTTCTTTCTCATACTCTATCTTCTGTGGACTCAATACTGACAATAATACTAAATGTTTTAAAAAACTCAATTAGGGCAGCCTTTTTATATCTTGTTTATAGCCAGACTTCTTACACCGACATCGGTTACCTTACCTTGACCGACGTCGGCATAGTATAACCGAATCGGTTACTAGACCGATATCGGTTACTGTCTTTTTTTCCAAATTGTCCTGACAAACCCGCAACCTACCATTTTAACTAGTCTGAGTTTGTTCTATTCCTGATAGATTGAAGAAACCCTACTGTGAACTCCTGGCCCAGGGTTGTTATCATCTCGAAGCAACTGCCGCCATGGTGTTCACATCTTGCTCTGTTCTTTTTCTGAATCAACACCCAAATCACCCATCACCCCCTTCACATGCTGTGGGAATTCCTAAACGGATACAGCGAGTTCCTAAAATTTCCCTGTGGGAATAAGGACTTTGCCAAGTTTCTGATGCTAAATTCAGCGCTGTACAATACTATTTGTCCTCATACCCCTGACCGTACGGCTATGGTCAGCTCCTTTTGGTATCCTATTAGTATAGCTTCTCATTTAGCTCCCACTCCCCCGCCTATAATACCGCCTTGCTTCCTGCATCTCTAAGCCCCGTCTCCCAATCTGACGGCTTCAGAGGTTCATACGACTCAGATTGGCTTTCCATTGGTTAACCTCGGACCCCACATATCATTACCACTGACTGCCCCTACCTCATATCTCTTGCAGACCACTCCATTCATGACTTGCTCTCTGCCACCTATCCACACGAGCTTTCCTTCTCAAGCTCTGCCTACCTTTTCATTCCCCTACACGTATCCAGTACCTCAACAATCCTATATGGACATCCCTATTCGGGTGCCTCACATATTCATCCTCCACACCTTATATCAACACTATACCCCCACCAGTGTCTAGCGGTGGTCCTTGGCCCAATTTGCCTCTGTTTACCACAACCACACCATCATCTCATCCAACTACTGATGTAATTAAACAAATGATGGAAAAAATGCAAAACTTGGAGGCTTCTATTTCAGGAAGTCGTAGCACCTTGACATACGAGCAAGTTTGTTGGGAGCCCATTCACCCTTCTGTCCCCCTTCATTCATATCCTCCTCAATGGGAGTTGCTGAAATTTACTCGTTTTAATAGTGAAGAGGACCCTCAACAACACTTGCGATCATTTAGACATGCTTGTTATTTAATTGCCTATGATGATGCCTTGTTACTATGCACATTTCCCATGTCCTTATCAGGACCCACCTTGGAGTGGTACAGTGCTTTAACCCAGCACTCAATCTTCTCTTTTAACCAACTAGCCCATCTTTCTTGGATCACTTCTCCATTAACATTGCTAAGAAAGTATCCATTACCGACCTTTATGCCATTCGACAATTCGAAGACGAATCTATCGCAGATTTCGTCAGACGATGGCGCGGCCTTATCAACCAACTTACATATGCCTTGCCTCAGATTGAACTTATCAAAATTTTCACGTGGGCATGTGCTAAGCACATTTCTCCTACTCTCCAAATTCAAACTTTCCGTACATTTGATGAAGCCGTTAACTAATGGCTCAAAAACTAAGGATTCGAGCCTTAGAGGAAGAGAAATGGCGGTTACGTACAAAACCACCCCAAAACCCCCAAGGTCTGACTCCTGATTCTAACCATAAACCAAATACCACCAGCTCCTCATTCGTCCACTTCTTCTAAAAGAAAAAGGAGCTGTCCACAGCGGTGATGGTCAAATCTCAAGCGCCGTCCAAGACTCCACCAAAAACCACCTAATAAGTACAAAGCCGAGCCCATCAATACACTCCCTTGGAAGAAACATATGGTGTGATACTTGGAAAAATTGCTCAAGTCAGGAGCCATTACCGTTACCACCCTGTTAAACGTCAACTCGGCGGGTTTGACTCCACTCGCGCTAAAAAATTCCTTCCTGGTACAAAGAAAATGACTTCTTCGTAACTCCATTCTCACCGCAGTGAAGGGACACAGTCATGAGAAACTGCATATGTTTGAAAAACATAGTTGGTAGGAAATGGTTGACGGTAGGGGATATAACCCTCGATAATCCTAATGCCCCTGCCAACCGAAATTTGAAAATCTTTAACAAACCATTCCCGAATCACTCTTCCAATAGCAACGTAAACCAGGATATCTTAGCCGAGGAGAGTTTTCATGAGATCCATGCAGTCTTCGATACCCAGCCAAAAGCCTCTATCGAGAAAATTTTGAATCAAACCTCTTCACTAACACAGGAGCCCGAACCTCCTTTACCACCATCAAGCCAAAGCGAAATCATTCTTGTTCCCATAAAAGAGTTAACTGCCCAGACTTCTCTTCCCATCGATGAGTCTTCTTATACCACATCCCTACAAGACTGCGAGCGGATGTTATCTAATCTATCTATTTCCCAAACTTCTCCTTCTACCACTCTTACTGTACAAGAGGAGGGTACACCACTCCTTTTGACATCCTTAGACAAGAAATCTCTTACACCAACATCACCAAATTCTTTAACCATGACAGACCCTCTCAAACATGCCCTCCTGCCTATTAGTCCTTCATCGCCTAAATCTTTTCAACGACCGGTTGACCTCTTGACATCTATTGATACAGTGCCTCATTTACCCCCTGTATCACACCCACAGTGGACTGGAATCACAACCCACCTTTCTTCCATACCAAATTTACAATTCAAACCTGAAGACTGTCATTCTCCAGAAGATAGATGAATCCTATGGGAACGTTTGAGTACCCCTTATTCTACTCAAATGCAAATGACCGATCCTGAGGCCTCCACCATATACCTGAAGTGTTTACAGAAGCTTAAAGTGCCCATGTTCTCACCTTCACCCCCCTCACCTCTACCAAATGCCCCGTCCACTTCTATTAACTTAGCCAAATCTTCCCCTATGCTTGGGACCTTGCCCATACCCAGTCTAACACACCCGCCTAAGCGACTAGATTTGTCCAAGAATAAAGCCGCCTCGCCACCTAGGAGACACACTCAACCCATGCCTCTATCACAATCAAAACCATCATCATCATACCTACCTTCCATATTGGGACCTCATCCTTCCACCTTGCACCAATATATCATACCTCCTGCGTTTTCTTCAAAACGACCTACACCTTCTGCACCCATACAGGGATCAAAGGGTATATCAACATTATCACTTTGCGTATCCTGTCCACCTATCAACCCTAAAAAAATTCCATCATCAAAAGATTTGTTTTCGGTCACTCCTATTTCCCCGTGGTTGTTTTCTGATACCACACCATCTGTGGCCTCATCATCCAATATAGCTTCTACGCCAAAGAAACCACGTTTAGTGAAAAACATGTGTCAACACCCCTCAGCTAAACCACCACCCATAAGAACCAACCACGCCCAAACATTACCAAAACCCGCACAATCAATACCCTCATCCTCTTCTGATTTTGACCCACTTAAAGGATCTTACGCCAAAATCCTTGCTATGTTAGTAGAGAATGCGACCATTTCCCTACCCCCACTTAGACCTTATGACCCGTCTAAACCTCGACCTATAGGTTATGATGAGTCTAAGATCTACGCTTATCATCACACACCAGGACATGATGTGGAGGGATGCAAAGCTTTAAAAACCATCCTTCGTCAGTCACCTCTCCCAGATAGAAAGGTTAAGAAAGACAACTTACGAAGGGAGAGATCTTTAGTTTCCATTCCCTCTCCTATACCATTTGTCCCCGCCTCACCAAGATCTGTCATTATTACAACTCCACCTCTTGAAGACCATGATTTATCCCAATCATCTTCTTCATCTCCGGTCTACGAGATTAATATGATTAGTGTTGCTACTCGAGCGTAGAAAAACAATGAGAAAGTGAAAGAAAGCACACTTGCGTCCTCTCCTTCTCCGTCCAGCATCCCGATTGCACCACCACCCAAAGTGGTGATTCATGGACCCTCTTACCCCATCTCTAATGGAGCTGCCCATCGAGCCATGATCAAACAACTTTACCAATCACCTATAAAAATGACACTATATGATCTCATTCAGACTTCTGAATCTAATCGACAAGCTCTCGTTGAAATTCTTCAGGGGATCGAGGTCTTACCTAATGAAACCCTACCCGTTGCCTCCATTCTAACACCCAATCACGTTACCTCTCTCACTAAACAACCTATATCCCCAACCACTTCTATCTCTGTACCACAAGCTGCTGCAGTCAATTTCTCTGAAGATGAAATTGTCGATTTTGGTATAGAAGATCCTGACCCTGCCCTGTTCATCTCAGCTTATGTCCGGGACATTCGTGTACATCGTGTTATGATTGACGGGGGTGCTAGCCTAAACATCATCTCTTCAAAAGCTTTTCAACAAATGAATATCCCTTCTAGCTACATGTGTGCCAACCCCATCATGTTGCGGTCATTCAATGACGCTATTACCTCTACCTTAGGCACCGTGATCCTCAACATTCAGGTAGGACCACGTACTTTACCCGAACTCTTCTATGTCCTTGAGGGAGAGTTCCAATATAATATATTGCTGGGTCATCCTTGGATCCGGGCCATGGGATGCGTTCCCTCAACATTACATAGATGCATAAAATTTGAGTATGAGGGGAAGTCCTACACCGTAAAGCTGATCCTCCCCCCTTTAAAACTTGCAATATGTTATACCGCCCTAACGATGTGCTTATACCAATCAAGACACCCATACATTCAACCCAACCATCCTCTTCAAATGTACCTCCACCATCCACCTCAACCGCGCCTACACCTTCAACTGATGAAACCACCGTCGCAAAAACCACTTCCCTTCCCGCAGCTAACATCCCAACCTCCGACCCCTTAGTAGATGTTTTTCAACGCCTTATGCTGGGGGAGTACTGCCTATATAACGTTAGTTCTTTCCCTACCCTGCAGGAGTACAGACAATTACATGCACATCCCACCTACGACCGTCGCGTGGGGGAGGTAATCTCTTACGGACCACCCCATTGCCGCACCAACCTAACGTATGGGGGTGTTGACGCATCCTCCATTACCCCTGAACCTCCTCTTGGTGTGGTTCCCTTCCAATCCGATTTTCAATACTTGACAAATCGTCGTTTCGCCCTCACCTTCTTGACTCGTTGTGCTTGGAAAGGCTTTGGTTTTGGTCTTTACGAACAAGGCCGACATACACTCATTCTCGTGACTACCCGCAAACACAATGATCGCAGCGGTCTCGGTTTTCCTGAAACACCTACACAGGAGACACCTCGTGTCAGCTGTATTCTGGAAGAAGACGACGTCGCCCCTACCAAACCATCATCACCCACTTTGCCATCATCACCCACAGAATCTATAGACCCTGAATCTATCCCTCCTAACTTTTTTTTTTCATAAATGCTATCTTCATAGGTCCTCTCACTTATCAACGCGATAATGAGGACCCATCTTCTCTTCCCCTTCTATATCCAGACATGATCGAAGAGGATTCACCTTTGATTAATGTTGTTGAGTGTCAGGATGACGACTCCATCCTCACTTACTTTGGCGCAGATGATTCTTATATTCAACGAGCCTTACCATCTGAAACCCAAACCATGCTGAACAAATCTACTATAGAAATCAACATCCACATGGAGGAGGATCCTCACATTGTGAAGATCAGACAATCCCCTTTACTACTTTCCTCCGTGCTCGCAACCAAGCTTTCGCGTGGTCTTACGCTGACATGCCAGGAATTGATCCTACCATTGCCGTCCATAACATCACTCTAAACCCTGATTCCAAACCAGTCAAACAAAAACTGAGAAAAATGCATCCACGCATTGCCCTCTTGGTCAAAGAAGAGCTTCAACGACTTCTTTCTGTTTCCTTCATCTTGCCTATTGACTATCCTCAATGGATTTCTAACATCGTACCTGTCACTAAAGTGACGGGGGGACTTCGGATATGCACAGATTTCTGAGACCTTAACCTCGCTTACCCCAAGGATGACTTCCCCCTCCCAAGTATTGATCAACTTGTTGATCTCACTGCGGGCCATGAAATGCTTTCTCTCATGGATGGCTTTTCAGGATACAATCAAATTTTGGTAGCCCCGGCCGATCAACATAAAACTGCCTTCATAACTCCTTGGGGAACCTTCTGTTATCGTGTCATGCCGTTTGGCCTTAAGAATGCTGGTGCGACCTATCAGCGGGCTATGACCTACATTTTTCATGACATTATGCACACTATCCTTGAGGATTATGTCGATGATCTTCTGGGCAAATCTAAACATCGCAGTGAACATCTCGATATTTTAACCATTATTTTCGATCACCTGTTGCAATATTCTGTTCGTCTTCAACCAAAGAAATGTGTCTTTGGTGTTCTTTCGGGAAAACTTCTTGGCTTTATTGTCTCTTTGCGTGGCATTGAGGTCGATCCATCTAAAGTAAAAGCTATCCTAGAAATGCCCCCACCCAAAAACCTCAAACAATTACGTAGTTTACAGGGTAAACTTCAATCCATCCGGCGTTTCATCTCCCAACTCTCGGATCGATGTCACCCTTTTCATCACCTTCTTAAAAAAGACGTTGCCTTTCAGTGGAGAGAGGAGTGTCACCAAGCCTTCGAAGCTCTCAAATCCTATCTCTTGCAGCCACCCGTGCTTACCCCACCTCAAGACGACCGCCCTTTCTACCTTTACCTTTCCGCCACTAACCACGCTGTAGGGGCCATGCTTACACATCGTGACTCTGAAAATCAAGAACATTCCGTATATACTAATATAAGTCGTACTTTGGTGGATTATGAGACTAGGTATACACATGTAGAAAATTTGTGCCTAGCCCTATCATTCATGGCTACCAAGCTCCGACACTACCTTCTGAATCACAAAACTTTTGTCATCACCAACATGGACCCCATCCATTACATGTATGCCAAATCTCATCTAAACCAACGCATCGCCCGATGGCTCATGCTCCTCGCTGACCTCGACCTTGAGTTCGTCCACCAGAAATCAATCAAAGGACAAACCATCACAGACTAACTTGTGGAAGCCCCTTTACCTGGGGAACAATTTACCAATTTTACATTCCTCGACGAACTCATCGCCACTCTTTCACTCGGGGAAGAGTCGTATCAAATGACCCTCTTCTTAGATGGATCTAAATGCCAGCGCGGCGGAGGAGCCAGCGTTGTTCTCATCCCTCTCGATGCCGAGCCTATGCCTCTTTCATTCCGACTCGATTTCCCTTGCACTAATAATACAGCGGAATACGAGGCCCTTGTTCTGGGTCTCTAAGTTGCGATACACTTAGGTATCAAATCTATCAATATTTTTGGCAACTCTCAATTGGTATTCAATCAAGTTATGGGCATCTACCAATGTAAAAATGAGGAACTTCAAAAGTAAAAATACTACGTGGACTCACTTCTAGCCTTATTTACTCACTATTCTATCCAAACCATTCCCCACTCCACTAACAAATTTGCGGATACTATGGCTTGCTTAGCCTCGCAAATTCCAGCTTCAACAACTGACTCTGAATTATTCATCGTGGTCCAATAACTTTTTTCCCCATCCTACTCAACCCCGGTAGTTTGTGTGATAAATATTGTGTCTGCTAACTCGCAGGATACTTGGTATCACCAATTTCACGACTATCTTACAATCTCTGTTCTCCCACCTGACCTTACTAGTAATGGCAAATGTGCTTTTCTTAAAAGTGTTTCTCGTTATGTAGTTATGGGGGGACTCCTTTATAAACGTGGCTTTGATGGTATCCTCCTTCGGTGTCTAACCGGCGTGGAAGTCACCTATACCATCCAACAAGTCCATGATGGGATTTGTGGTGGACATTTTAGTGGCCTTGCCATGGCTAAACGAATCCTTTGCCTAGGTTATTATTGGCCTACTCTCAATAACGACTGCTGCGAATATGTTAAGCGTTGTGTTATGTGTCAACAACATGCTAACCTTCAACATACTCCTAGCCATCCGCTGCAGGTCGCACGAGATCTTTGGCCTTTCTCACAATGGGGTTTAGACCTTATTGGTGAGATTCACCCATCCTCTTCACAACGTCACCGATGGATAATCACAGCCACCGAATATTACACAAAATGGGTGGAGGCCATTCCACTCGTTTCGATCAAAAAAGAAAAATTTGTCGAATTCATTAACCATCACATTATCTGTCGTTTTGGTATTCCTCATCGCCTAATAACAGATAATGGTAAATCTTTTAAAAACAAGTTGTTACAAGACCTTTGTGACAAATTTGGTATCAAACTTAGTTTCTCATCGCCTTACTATCCGCAGGCCAATGGTCAGGCTGAATCTTCTAATAAAACCCTAACCAAAATCCTCATGAAAGTTGTCAATGAATCCGGAAGAAATTGGCACGATCACATTCCCTTTTCCCTTTGGGCTTATCGTACTAGCATTCGTACCTCTACTAATGCCACACCTTTTTTCTTTGGTATACGGTACCGAGGCTATTTTGCCTCTCGAAATACAAATACCCTCCTTAGAATATCTCTTCAGGATATTCTCACCAACGATGATTTCCGCCAAGAGCGGTTAGCCCAATTGGAGCTTCTTGACGAACGTCATCTTACAGCTCTTGATCACCTTCAAATCTATCAAAAACGCATCAAACGTGCTTATGATAAGCGACTTCATGAGCGTACCTTTAAGGTTAGTGATCTTGTCCTCAAAGAGAATCAACATGTCACCAAACTAGAAAAGAGCAAACGTGGAAAATTTGCTCCCAATTGGATTGGGCCTTATATAATCACTCACACCTATGGATCAGGCACTTATCATTTAGCTTCGCTTAATGGTAAACCTGAGCCTAAACCCCTTAATGCCTTGCATCTTCGACCATTCTACTGTTGAATTTAGTGTTATATCACTTCTTATCTACCTGCCGCTCATCCCTTGAGCTCACATACCACCACATGCACTTTGTTTCCTACACCTCATAATAAAAATCAAGCTCACATAGTTTGATTCTCACCTCACCTAAACGATGCCTTCCCCTTTTTAGTCTAGTCCATGACTTTCAAGTATTAAAATAAGCTGTATTCTTATGGGATTTTCTTGAGTCAAACTTCCTACCAAACTAGATGCTTCACGCCAAAAGAACATCTAGCTATCTAAATTATATATAGACTGTTCCCTCGAAGGACAGCTATATGCCAAATTATTGCTATTATTCTATATAGACTACTCCCCCGAAGGACAGCTATGCACTAAAATCATATCTGCTACTATAAATAGACTGCTCCCTCGAAGGACAGCTATACACAGTTAGCCTTTATCAGAATCTTCTCGCATTGATCAGCTTCGTGAAGACCTCAAGAATAGCACAATCAATATCCCTTGTAGACTTCCCGCATCGATCAGTCTATATTCAGTAAAATAAAAGCCTCATTCAAAATAACTTTTTGGGTCATGGACTTGTCTATTTAGGGTAGGTTCTCTTTCGTCAGAACACTCACTTTGTAATAAGTTCTCTGTACTTCAGCTATATCATCCACCTCACCTCACCATTTGTTTCAACTCAAGGGACGTAATGTACACCCGATATATTGTGATCATACAACTCTTTTCACCTAGGGACTACTCGTCTATGCATGGTACCTAGGGCTTCAAGCTCCTTCTACGTTGTGTGGTTTGTTTAGCTCTTTTCACCTACGGAGCACTCTTTCCGCTTTGCCTCGCATCTAGGATTGTGTGTTGATCTTAATCAGGACATGGTTCCCTTCTACTTGGGTAGGCTTACTTTCGCTTCCCTTATACCTTTTACAACATCACCAATTCATTACCGACACCAACAACCTTACCTTACCAATATTAATATCAATATTCTTACCAACCAACCAGTGGCCTAAACCGTACCAAATTTCCTGAATTCACCTCTCCCTGATCCTAAGGGAGAACTACATCGGTCTGAGGCCCCTCCTTGCTTTGTGCAAAGGGCTATGTAGGCAGCACTTCGGAGACATGGGGTCTCCCATGGTTAGCTCTACCATCCCCTACCATAACCTATCATGTGTGGTAAATATAAATATTTTTGTGTATTTTATTTTAATCACATTCCTCTTTATCCTTTTTCAAAACACCGAAAGTCAAAACGAAAACATTCTTATTATTATAACTCAAATCAACATACATATCTCGTTTTATTTAGATGTTAAACAAATACATCTTCTCTATCATTGACATGTAGGTCGGTACTCTTATTTATTCTTATACCTTGCTAACATTTATTTAGACCCTCACGCCTCATCCCAAACTAGGTGATGATTGTGATCATCGACCCCTCTCGCCAGGCCTCTCTATCCTCAAAGGTACCACGGCTATTGGTACTGCCCACTGATCTACCAATCTCTCCTGTAACATATGAATATGCCCTCTCGCATGGAGGACTCCAGCCTCTAGTCTCTCCGCCCGTGACTCCGCAACCACTAACAATCCTCTTGTCTCATTCACCTGCGTTTGGAGCTGCTGAACCAAACGCTGCAGACGATCCCTCTCTACTGTAATCACCGCTATGTTAGGACGATCACATACACCTCACAGTTCTGCTACCCACCATAATCTATAGGCCTCTGTCATTCCTGCATCCATTACCCTGCGATCAGCTGCTACCTCTTCAGGCCCTTCTGGAGGTGTTGGCTGGGGAGGTGAGAATACTGCCTCTGCATCAATCCTCATATAGGGTCTATAAGCCTGAGGTATATCCTGCAAAAATCCAAATTGTCGCCACACGCGATCTATAGGAATCCTCTCATATTCACCTGGCTTGTGCCCTGCGATCCACCTCAATCGCTCTACACCCCTCAATTCCTTAGCTATATTCTCTGTTACCATATAGTTCCCGTAAGGCCGCCAACAGATATCAGCAATCGTCACCCTCTCCCATACCTACCTGTAATACTCAATGTCACCCGTCACGACCTGAGATCTTGCCTCTTGTTCTATCAGGACCCATCGTCTGAATCCCAACCTCTGTACTCCGGTTTCTCCTGACTGGATGGATCGGCCTACTGGTCGCACACAAACAATGTGCTCATAGGCCTAACAGTGTAATAAGTATGAACAATCCAGTGTCGTCTTGTGATTTCACCTACAAGCCCATAAACCCCTGTATAACTCCGCCAAATATGCAGGTGCCCATGTAAAAGTCACGTTCCTTTCTATCATCTCCCAAATAACACACATCAATGCCTTTGGAAATCTTCCCCCATCCACCCTCGGTAACGCGTAATACCCTACCGTTATCATTAATATCACTGCTAACCTTGTCTCCTCAAGGTGTGCTGCATAAATTATCCCATATGTGAATGACAAACCTCGCTGTGTTAAATCTGTGCATATGGACCAAATACTGCTGTTATTGCTCCCCGCACCGCGCTAGGTAATGCCTGATATACTGGTTCTCCTATAATAGGGAGTCTCAAAATATGGAACACATCTTCCAATGTTACCATCATCTCCCTTGTTGGTAGATAAAAGGTATTTGTCTCAGGATTCCATCTCTCAATCAACGCCTGTAACATAGCATGGTTACATGCGATTCGTGAATAATAGAGGATTCCACTTAACCCCAAATGATTTATCAATGTCCATTCAGCTGGCATTACATCTGCTCGGATTCGTGATAATAGCGCTGGTACACTATCATTCATCCTTAGCCCTGCCTCTGCCTGCATACATCCAAATAACAAACAACCATTCAATTCCTCAAATCCCCCTGGGTTTTTTTTTTCTCAAATTCTGGAAATTCCTACAGAAACCGGTATCATTTACAGCTAATCGGTACCGGTTGAGTAACCGATACCGGTTATCCCTAACCGATATCGGTCACTGTTACTTTCATACACCTTGCTTAAAACAACCACCTACGACAATAAATTGCTCGTTTATTCCTCTCTGTATACACAGACATACCCGAAACCCTTGATTACCTACCACGTAACACTCACCCCATTTATAACCCTTGTTATCATCTTTTCTTTCTCATATCTACCCACATACTCTCCCCCATCTTATTCACAAAACATGCAGTAGTCAAATCACAAACAAAACGTTACCTCTTGGGTTGCAGTAGCTTTAGGTGGCCCTTGTCTTCCCTCTTGTCCCTGCCTGTTGGATGTTTCTCCTTGTCCTGCCATTATTACCACCTTTTTCAAACCTACCTTTCTGTCTTCTGAATCTCAGATCACAATCACTTTCCCTGTCTCTTCACTTCTAATCACTCAAATCTCTCATGTAATTACATGTCCCAGTCATTAAAACAGCGTCGCATTCGTGTATTTAATATCTTGCATGGCTCTCAAAATTAGAACTTAAGTTGCCACCCTAGCTTTTTTATTTTTAGAAAAGCTCACACCTAAATAACCGGTATCGGTTATGTAACCGATATCGGTCTACTAACTACCGCCGTCGGTTATCTAACCGATATCAGTTACACACCTGGCCTTTTGAAACATGGTCTTTTCTTCATTTTTTTACCTAATTTTTGTCGCGCCCACCTCTTTTCCTGCATCACAACACCATTATCCATATTTGTCCATCCACCACACATATCATTACAATTTCATTAACATCATCTATTTTACAAAAACAAACCAGCCATCAGCTAAGGATACCAAACCAAAACAAAACAAAACAAAAAACTATCTATCTATACCTCATTTGAATCCAACTCATCAGATACATATATAACAATGTCACAAAACCAGCCCAAAACATGCAACATTTCATCATATAACACATCATCCATATATTAACATGTCAATTAAACTCATCATACATTCTATATCATAAACCATCGACAAAATACTTAAAAACATTTTGAACACAACATGTGGATCAAAACATCATCTCTATATATATATACAAGTTTTCAAATATACACTGTGCCCTGCATCGGGGCCTCTGTGATCTCATAATCCAACAAAGCCGGCACGCAGGCCGCAATAACTATCAATAATCTCGACTCGGCTCGCAGACCAGTCCCTCATATCAAAAATATACTCGGCTCGTAGGCCGGTACCAACTATACAACCCGTACTCAGCTCGCAGGCCAGTATACAATAAATGAATGAATGAATAAATGAGTAATATGTAGGCACGCAGGCCTCTATAAACATAACCGGTTAGCAAACCGGTGCCCATATCCAATATACAAATACAAAAACCATGCCGGGCTCCCTCAGCTCTCCCCCACCGCCCTCAGCGCCTCTCCCAACTGGTCCCTGTGGTGCCTCTCGCCTCCTACCTATCACAGACACGCTGGCTGTGGCTGCACCTCCCTGAGATCTCTGGCTGTGAGAGGTCTCTGCTCTATGAGCTGTATAAGGCTGATACTCAACTCCGGTACCATCAAGAATATCCTGATAGTATCGGGCCTTCACTCTAACCTCCATATAGCGCTCTCGAGCCACTGAAGGAGCTGGGGCTGGTCCCCTGGCACCTAATACTAGTACCCCCTGTGCCTGTGCTAGTGGTGGCTGTGGCTGCGCTGCTGCTGGTGGTGGTGCCAGTACCTGTGCTGCTGCTGGTACTGCTGCCTGTACTTGTACCTGCACCTGTGGCTGTGCTGGTGGTGGTGGTGCTGCCTGTGCCTGTCCCTGAGCCTGGGCTAGCTGCCCCTGTAAGACCCCTATCTATGCCTGCGCAGCAGTAAGTTGCCCCTATAAGAGCTACACCTGACCCCTGAGCTAATCTCTCTCTGCCGTCACAGCTGCCAAGTCTGGCTGTGCGGGCTGTGCTACCCTCACCGCTCTCTGACCAGCCCACCACACCATGTATGCTCCTGTACAACCAGCATCATTTACTGTGTCATCTGCTGGCCTCTCAGCAACCTAATCTGGATCCAAGGGCTGTGGTGCAAGTAGTGGGGCCTCTACATCATCCCTCCTGTACTGAGGGAAGGGAGGTGGCTCGTCCTGTCGCAGCCCCATCTGCCTGCATACCCTCTCTAGGGGTATCCTTTCGTACTCTCTTGGCCTCTGTCCTGCTATCTAGAATGTGTACTGGATCAGACGCAACTGTAAGCGGGCTCCTCCATGAGGGTGATGACCTCTGTAAGGTCTCCATACAATATCTACCGCTGTCAGGCCCTCTAATAAATTCCTATAGTAGGCAACGTCTCTCCCCACAAGCACTACTCGTGGCTGCCCCACGACTCCCAACCACCTCTGAAAGTTGTATCTGTATATAACCTGTGGCCCTGGCTACTGGGGCAGCCCTACTGGTCTGATGCATATGATGTGCTCATATGCCCAACAGTGAAGTAAAAAAGTCGAACAAATACCAAATCGCCGCATCCGGCGATAACCCCAGAGCTCTCTATATAGCTGCACCAGATACACTAGTGCCCACGCATAGCAAGTATGCTCCTCCACCATCTCAAGCAACACCCCCATCAATGCTCGTGGAAATCGGCCTCCCTCTGAGTCCGGGAGGGCGAAGCAGGTGATCCCAATCATCATCAGCATAGCCAGCTGTGTATCATGTCGGTGCGCACAGTACATGTCACCATACCCGATACTCGCACTGTGATAGGTAAGTCACGTGGCTGCATCTCCAAAAACCTACAGGATGCTGTCCATCGCTGTCTCCGAATCTACCTGGAACACTGCCTCTCCCTCGATCGGCAGTCGAAGGATGTGATACACATCCTCCAATGTGATGGTCATCTCTCCAGTCGGGAGATGGAACACATTGGTCGCCGGATCCCATCTCTCGATGAGGGCAACCATCAGGCTGTGATCTCTATCAATAGCTCTGTATCGCTAGACTCTGCCGAGTCCCACCTCACGCATGATCACCCAATGAGCTGCAAATACGTGTGGCCACATCCGAACTAACAACGGGGGCATCCTATCCTGCATCGTCAACTGCTGACGTGCCTGCAAAACCAACCCACATCCTTAGACCTACTCTTTATCACAACATCTACTTTACCCTCTAAACCCCCTTTTATCCCCCCAACCACACCCCAACTCTATACCACCCCCCTCTAGTAACCTACCTTCAACCACCCACCCGGCCCAAAACCAAACCCACCCCACCCAAAACAAAACCAAACCCACCCCACCCAAAACAAAACAAACCCACACAAACCCCCAATAAACCCCGGACCGGTACCGGTCCCAAAAAACCGACCACGGCCCTCTTCCCACCGACGCCAGTCAACCACCGACCGATGCCGGTCACCCACACAGAACCCAGCCCCTAAAATTTTACGACCGATTCTGGTCGCTTAGCGACAGACATCGGTCACTATCATTTCCCGGAGCCGAACCCCCGCGCGGCCCCCCCACCTACATTTTTGCATTTTTTTACTTATCTACCCACCCAAACACCCTAAAAACCTACCCACCCAGCCACCTGGCCCTATTTTACCCATGTATCCTCTTCGTTTTTCAAATTAAGTCCATTTACTCATTATTTTCTAAAACATGTAAATTCCTACCCAAACCCCCAATTTAGCTTAATAGCATTCAAATGCACAAAATCAAGAGTTCCGAACCTACCCGAATGACGACACATCGTCGTGGTGGGATGGGTGGTGGTGGTCCAGCTGGTCCAGCCCCACCTGCTCCTCCTGCCTGTGCCATAGCTCCAATTCTCATCTGCTGGGTCCCCTGCCAATCAACTGCTGCCTCCTCCTCACTCGGGCCCACAAACAACTCACTCCTCCAGCAAAATAGCTCCACCTCACTCAATAAAACCTCCAATCTCAACTCTCCACATCAGACAAATCAATTTGGTTTTCAAATAACAAAAGTGACAATGACAAGCCGTATTTATCTTTTTATAGGTTTTTCACCCATAACCGATATCGGTTTCATTTTGCCCTAATGAACCGGTATCGGTCCCTTAACCGATATCGGTCATGTAGAATCGACATCGGTTTTTCTGCCAACTTTCCCCCAAATTTTTTCCCCCTATTTACCATTTGCCCCTTTTTAACCACATATCACCTATATCCACCTTTGCTGAACACCATTTGTTTACCTATTTGGCCCGACCCAAGGCCTCAACCTACCTATTTGGCCCGACCCAAGGCCTCAATCTACCCATTTGGCCCGACCCAAGGCCTCATCCTACCCATTTGGCCCGACCCAAGGCCTTAACCTACCCATTTGGCCCGACCCACGGCCTCAACCTACCTATTTGGCCCGACCCAAGGCCTCAACCTACCCATTTGGCCCGACCCAAGGCCTCACCCTACCCATCCGACCCGACCCAAAGCTACCACCCAATAACTTGGCCCGACCCAAGGCCTCACCCTAACCATCCAGCCCGACCCAAGGTTGTAACCTAACAACTTGGCCCAACCCACGGCCGTATCACTTCAATACCATACCCACAATCAACGTTTTATTTTATCCATCCATCCTGTACCTTTTGTTCAATCGAGCTCACCTGTTCATGTTTTAGCATGATTAGGGTCCTTGACTTGATCTGTCGACCAACTTTGCCTAGACCTAGACCATGACGTTTATCTCAACCAAACCAACCATTTGGTACTGTTGAACATGCCTAAACGTTCCTGTACCTTACCTGTTATATACCCTGGAGCTACTTCCTATGCCTTGGATACCAGGATTATATCACCCTTGTTTGGATAAACTATCGACCTTTGCCTATACATTGCTGGTTTGCTCGCCACATCATGTACCCTAGTCGCACTATTGCATTTCAACATGCATTTGCTGCCTTGGACCCCCCCCACCACCTTACCATCCTCTCTACAACATGTACCCTTTATCACCCCTATCCCTGATTTCCCGTTCACTCAATCCGTGATAGATTTGAGGGGGATTACCTATATCCTTAACAGGAGAAACCACTTCATATTATTGTCTACGCAGCTTTACAACACAAGCTACACGACAATAAGGGGCTAATGTACACACGAAATTCATGTCTTATGACCCCTTGTAACCCGTATCCCATTTTGCAACCTAACCTCATTACCTAAACCTTACACAATTATTTATTAATTACCTTGTAATTGATAAATCCCCATCACCTCACCTGCCACCTCATTTTGCCACCTCATCATGACCTAGCCCTAATCCTAAACTAACCTAATTAAAACCTAAAACTTAATAACCTAATTAAAATCTAAAACTTGGTCTACACCTACACCCATGACTAAGGACCCCTTTCTCGCACCTAAAACCGACCTTCTAGTCACTTGACCAAGCCCGCAACTAATCTCTCAGGAGAAAAGTAGGGAAGGTGGGCTGTTTTACTAAAAATAGCCTACTTTTTCCTTACCGATGCCGGTTCCTACTCGACTGCTGTCGGTTATGTAACCACCATCGGTTCCCTGTAAATGGCCTCCCCAAACCAAAAATGAAGGATCGGAATTTCATATTTTGGATCAGAGAAAAGGATTTTTTGAATCAAGAAAGAGCATCAGGAGCGATCGAGAAAACCTGGATCTTTACTTGACTGAGCAGAGACAAGTGAAGAGACAGGGAGAGTTAGTAGCAAGGGAGAGCAAGCCCAAGACTGCAACTGGATACCAGAGCCCTGTGATATTTAGCTGATTTGATCTGCTGTGTGCCAGACCATCCTACCTCAGTTCTACCTTTGCCATCAGAGCTCTTGGACCTGCATCTCCGTGAATAATCAGTAAGTTCCATCTTGCATGTCCTCTTTAATAACACTTCTTCGACTTTTTGAATCATAAGTCCCCACAAATCCATCCTTGGATCCACTACCCAATGTGTCATTACATCTAACTGTCATTCATCTACCTCTCATCACCCTATTTCCTAATATCATCTATATACAGCCCTACAAATAACACAACTACCAAATAACACCACCACCCCACAAAACAAGTAACCTTTAGATCATAAACTCTACCGATATCGGTCATCAGTAACCACCATTGGTTACAGTAACCGCCATCAGTTATACTGACTATAACCAATAACCAGCCTTTCCCCTACCCAGTTCAACAAAGCAATTTAATTGATATCTTATAGTCTTTTTTGTTAATTCATATTAGCAGGGGAACTGACCACCTTCGAAAGGAAGTTTTATATTTCCTGGGCCTAAGGTACTTTCCTCATTTATTGTCTAATTAAAATCTTGTGGTCTTGTGTTCTTATTTGCAGGTAGTCCTTCCAAGACAAAAGGGAGTTCTTCGCAGTTAGCCTGATCTTTCTCTACGGTACGCGCACATCATCTCGACATTCTACAGGTATTCCTCCTAGCCCCAACCCTTATCTGTTTCTAAAAGGAATGAAACATTCTGAGTAAAACAAGTTACTCAAAGATCTCTTGGGTGAGCTCAACTCGAGCTAATCAATGAGCTCCCAGAAGAGCTCCTAGTCATGCTACTTGGTGAGCTATTCAGTGAGCTCCTAGGTGAGCTATTTGGTGATCTCCTATGTGAGGTCCCTGGTGAGTTATTATGGGAGCTCACAACCAAACTCAAGTCAACCTACTAGGTGAGCTCCCAGGTGAGCTGCTTGACAAACTCTAAGGTGAGCTACCAGACGAGCTCAAGGTGAGTTAGCAAGGTGAACTGATTAGTGTGTTCAAGGTGAGTTTGCAAGGCAAGCTAATAGGTGAGCTCCCATGTGAGTTTTTGGGTGAGCTGTCAGGCGAGCTCCCTTGTAAGTTTTCAGGGGAACTACTTGACAAGCTCCCTGGCGAGCTAAAGTTGAGTTACTCAGTTAGCTCCTAGGTGAGCTTAAGGTGAGCTGGAAAGGTAAGCTGTTAGGTGATCTCCCAGGTGAGTTTTCGGGAAAGCTCAAGTCAAGTTTCTCGACGAGCTCCAAGGCAAGCTACTTACCGAGATTCCAACTTAGCTTTTAGGTGAGCTTCTTGGTGAGTTCCCAGGTGAGCTCAAAGGTAAGCTTGTTAGTAATCTCTGAGGTGACTTTACATGTGAGCTACCAGATGATCTCAAGGCGAGTTGGTAAGGTGAGCTATCAGGTGAGCTCCCAGGTGAGCTTAAGGTGAGTTGGCAAGGTGAGCTCCTCAGTGAACTCAAGGTGAGCTGATAGGTGAGATCCCATGAGAGTTGGTAAAGTGAGCTGTTAGGTGAGCTCTCATGTGAGTTTTAGGGTGAGTTTCTTGATGAGATCCCGAGTGAGCTCAAGTCAAGTTGCTCAGTAAGCTCCTGGGTGAGTTCAAGGTAAATTGGCAAGGCGAGCTATCAGGTGAGCTCCTAGGTAAGGTTCCAGGCAAGCTCAAGTTGAGCTGCTCGATGAGCTCATGGGTGACCTATTTTCTGAGCTCCCAGCCAAACTCCTAGGTGATCTCAAAGGTGAGATTGTCAGTAATCTCTGAGGTGAGCTTACATGTGAGCTATAAGATGAGCTCAAGGTGAGTTGGTAAGGCAAGCTCAAGGTGAGTTGGAAAGGTGAGCTGAAGGTGAGTTAGTAAGGAAAGTTGTCAGGTGAGCTCCCAGGTGAGTTCCTAGGTGAGTTACTCGATGAGCTCTGGGGCGAGCTCAACTCGAGCTAATCAGTGAGCTCCCAGATGAACTCCCAGGTGAGCTACTTTGTGAGCTGTTTGATGAGCTCCTAGGTAAGTTGTTAAGTGATCTCCCAAGTTAGTTACTTTGTGAGCTCCCAGGAAATGTCCCCGACGAGTGAGCTATAGGATGAGCTTAAGGCAAGTTGGTAAGGCAAGCTCAAAGTGAGTTGGAAAGGTGAACTGAAGGTGAGTTAGTAAGGTGATCTGTTAGGTGATCTCCCAGGTGAGTTCCTAGGTGAGTTACTCGATGAGCTCTCAGGTGAGCTCAACTCAAGCTGATCGGTGAGCTCCTAGGCGAGCTAGTATGTAAGTTCAGTGAGCTCCCAAGTAAGTTGTTAGGTGAGTTCCCAAGTGAGCTACTTTGTGAGATCCTAGGTGAGGTCCCCAGCGAGCTGCTCGGTGAGCTCAAAAGTGAGCTCAAGTCAACCTACTCGATGAGCTGCTCGGTGAGCTCCCAGGTGAGCTGTTTGGTGAGCTCCCAGGTAAGCTCCCAGGTGAGTTGTTAGGTGAGATCCTAGGTGAGAAACTTAGCAAGATACTCAATGAACTCTGAGGTGAGCTTCCAGATGAGCTCAAGGTGAGTTGGCAAGGTGAGCTCCTCAGCAAGCTCAAGGTGAGTTGATAGGTGAGCTCCAATACGAGTTGGCAAGGCAAGTTGTCAAGTGAGATTTCATATGATTTTTTGGGTGAGCTGCTTGACAAGCTCTCGGGTGAGCTAAAGTTAAGCTGTTTAGTGAGCTCCTTGGTGAGATAAAGGTGTGCTATTAGGTGAGGTCCCAGGTGAGTTTCTGGGCAAGCTCAAGTCAAGCTACTTGACGAGCTCTTGAGTGAGCTACTTATCGAGATCCCAGCCGAGCTCCTAGGTGAGCTACTTGACGAGCTCCCATGTGAGCTCAAGTTAAGCTGCTTAGCAAGCTCCTGGGTGAGCTCAAGGTGAGCTAGCAAGGTGAGCTGTCAGGTAAGCTCCCATGTGAGTTTCAGGGTGAGTTGCTTGTCAAGATCCCAGCCGAGCTCCTAGGTGAGCTTAAAGGTGAGCTTGTCGGCAATCTCTGGGGTGAGCTACCAGATGAGCTTATTGTGAGTTGGTAAAGTGAGCTCAATGCGAGTTGGAAATTTGAGATGTCAGACGAGCTCCCAGGTGAGTTCCCAAGTGAGTTAGTCGACGAGCTCCCAAGCGAGCTCAACTCAAACTGATCGGTGAGCTCCCAGAAGAACTCCTAAGTGAGCTACTTGGCAAGCTATTTGGAGAGCTGCTAGGAGAGATCCCAAGTGAGGTACTTGGTGACCTCCAAGGTGAGGTCCCTGGTGAGCTGCTTAGTGAGCTCAAGTCAACATACTCGGTGAGCTGCTCAGTGAGCTCGCAAGCTAGCTGTTAGGTGAACTCCCATGCGAGCTCCTTAATAAACTCCAAGGTGAGCTACCAGGTGAGCTGAAGGCAAGTTGGCAAGGTGAGCTTCTCAGCGAGCTCAAGGTGAGTTATCAAGGTGAGTTGATAGGTGAGCTCCCATGTGAGTTGGCAAGTTGAGCTGTCAGGTGAGCTCCCATGTGAGTTTTCAGGTGAGCTACTTTACGAACTCTCGGGTGAACTCAAGTCAAACTACTTGGTGAGCTCCTAGGTGAGCTGTCAGGTGAGATCCTAGGTGAGTTTATAGGAAAAATCAAGTCAAACTGCTCGATGAGCTCCTAGGTGAGCTGTTTTCCAAGCTCCCAGCCAAGCTCCTAGGTGAGCTACTTGGTGAGCTCCCAAGAGAACTCAAAGGTGAACTTTTCAGTAATCTCTAAGGTGAGCTTAGATATGAGATACCATATGAGCTTAAGGTGAGATTGCATGGTGAGGTCAAGGTGAGTTGGCAATACGAGCTGTCAGCCGAGCTCCTAGGTGAGTTTCCAGGTGAGTGACTCGACGAGCTCTCTAGCGACCTCAACTCGATTTGATCGAAAAAATCCTAGAAGAGCTCCCAGGTGAGCTACTTTGCGAGCTATTTGGTGAGCTCCTAGGTTAGCTTCTAGGTGAGCTC
This sequence comes from Taxus chinensis, assembly GCA_019776745.2. Taxonomy (NCBI): domain Eukaryota; kingdom Viridiplantae; phylum Streptophyta; class Pinopsida; order Cupressales; family Taxaceae; genus Taxus; species Taxus chinensis. The sequence goes on from CM034157.1 coordinate 395,730, forward strand.
CCAGGGGAGCTACTTGGAAAGCTCCTAGGTGAGGTCTCTGGTGAGCTGCTCAGCGAGCTCACAAGTGAGCTCAAGTCAACCTACTTGGTGAGCTACTCGGTGAGTTCCTAGGAAAACTCCCAGGTGAGCTACATGGTGAGCTACTCGACAAATTCTAAGGTGAGCTAGCTCAAGGTGATATTATCAAGGTGATCTCCTCAGTGAGCTCAAGTTGAGCTAGCAATGGGAGCTGATAGGTGAGCTCCCATGTGAGTTGGTAAGGCGAGCTGTCAGGTGAGCTCGCATGTGAGTTTTTAGGAAATCTCAAGTCGAGTTGATCGACGAGCTCCCGGGTGAGGTACTTGCTGAGCTCTCATCTGAGATCCTAGGTGATCTACTCAATGAGCTCCCAAGAGAGCTCAAAGGTGAGCTTATCGGCAATATTTGAGGTGAGCTTACATGTGAGCTACTAGATGAGCACAAGGTGAGTTAGTAAGGTGAACTAAAGGCGAGTTGGAAAGGTGAGCTCAAGGTAAGTTGGCAAGGTGAGTTATTAGGTGAGTTCCTAGGTGAGTTACTCGATGAGCTTCTGGGTGAGCTCAACTCACGCTAATCGACAAGTTCCTAGAAGAGCTCCCAGATGAGCTACTTGGCAAGCCATTCGGTGAGCTGCTAGCTGAGCTCTGAAGCAAGGTACTTGGCGAGCTCCAAGGAGAGGTCCCCAAAAAGCTTTTTTATGAGCTCACAAGTGAGCTCAAGTTAACCTAGTCGATGAGTTACTTTGTGAGCTTCTACGCGAGCTGTTAGGAAAGCTCCCAGGTGAACTAGTTGGTGAGCTACAAGATGAACTCTGAGGTGAACTACCAGACGAGCTCAAGGTAAGTTAACAAGGTGAGATCGTTAGTGAGCTAGCAAGGCAAGCTGATAGGTAAGCTCCCATACGAGTTATCAAGGTGAGCTATTAGGTGAGCTCCCATGTGAGCTTCGTGACGTGCTCCTGAGTGAGCTCAAGTCGAGCTACTTAGTTAGCTCCTGGGTGAGCTCAAGGTGAGCTAGAAAGGCAAGCTATTAGACAATCTCCTAGGAAAGTTTCAGGGTAAGCTCAAGTTGAGCTACTAGACGAGCTCCTGGGTGAGCTACTTGTCGAGATCCCATCCAAGCTCCTAGGTGAGCTACTTGGTGAGCTCCTTGGTGAGCTCAAAGGTAAGCTTGTTGCCAATCTCTGAGGTGAGCTTACATGTGAACTACAAGATGAGCTCAAGGTGAGTTGGTAAGGCAAGCTCAATGCAAGTTGGCAAGGTGAGCTATAAAGTGAGCTCCCAGGTGAGTTCCTAGGTGAGTTACTCAATGAGCTCCCGAGCGAGCTCAACTCGAGCTGATCGGTGAGCTCTCAGAAGTGCTCTGACAAGGTTTCCTTTGAGCTCACACGGGAGCTCACCGAGAAGCTCACCTAGGAGCTTAGTTGGGAGCTCGGCACAAAGCTCTCCTAGGAGTTCATCGAGAAGCTCAAATTGAGCTTTCTCAGAAACTCACCTGGGAGCTCGACTTCATCTCACCTAGGAGTTCATCAAGTAGCTCACCCGAAAACTCACATGGGATCCAACCTGAAAGCTTGCCTTGCCAACTCGCATGGGAGCTCACCTTACCAACTCACCTTGAGCTCGCTGAGATGCTCACATTGAGCTTGTCAGGTAGCTCACCTTAGAGTTCATCGAGCAGCTTTCTAAGTAGCTCACTTGGGAGCTCAATGAGTAGCTTGCCAAGTAGGTTGACTTGAGTTCATTTGTGAGCTTGCCAAGTAGATCGTCGGGGACCTCACCTAGGAGCTCACCAAGTAGATCACTTGGGAGCTCACCTAGCAACTCGCTTGGGAGATTTTTGAATAGCTCACCAAGTAGCTTACCTTAGAGCTCTTCTGGGAGCTTGCCGATTAGCTCAAATTGAGCTCGCCTAGGAGCTCGTCAAGTAACTCGCATGAAAACTCACCTAGGAGCTCACCTAACTACTTGCCTTGCCAACTCACCTTGAGCTCACCTCTCCAACTCACCTTGAGCTCACTTTTCCAACTTGCCTTTGAGATCACCTCATAGCTCACATGTAAGCTCACCTAGTAGCTTAGCTAGGAGCTCAACAAGTAGCTTGACTTGAGCTTGCCCAGAAACTCGCTAGGGAGCTCACCTGATAGTTCACATTACTAGCTTACCTTGACCTTGCCTAGGAGCTCATGAAGTAGCTTGACTTGAGCTAGCCTAGGAACTCATTATGTAGCTCACCAAAAAACTTACATGGGAGCTCGCCTTACAGCACACCCAAAAACTCAAATGTGAGCTTGACTTGTCAGCTTTCCTTGAGCTCGCTGAGGATCTCACCTTACCAACTCACCTTAAGCTCGTCTGGTAGCTCACCTTAGAGTTTTTCATGTAGTTCGCTAAGTAGGTCACCTAAGAGCTCACCTAATAGCTTACTTGAGAGCTCACCAAGTAGGTTGACTTGAGCTCACTTGTGAGCTTGCCGGGGACCTCACCTGGGAGCTTGCCAAGTATCTCACTTGGGAGCTCACATATCAACTTTCCTCGGAGCTCACTGAATAGCTCACTATGTAGCTCGCTTGGGAGATCTTCTTGGAGCTCACCGATCAGCTCGAGTTGAGCTCACCCAAGTGCTCATCGAGTAAATCTCCAAGGAACTCACTTGTGATCTCACTTGATAGCTAACCTTGTCGAATCACCTTGAGCTCACCTTGCCAACTCACCTTGAGCTCATCTGGTAGCTCGCATGTAAGCTCACCTCAGATATTACCAATAAGCTCACCTTTGAGCTTTCTTGGGAGCTCACTAAGCAGCTCAAATGGGAGCTCAACAAGTAGCTTGCCAAGGATCTTGTCAAGTAGCTCAACTTGAGATTTCCCGAAAACTCACCTGGGAGCTTACTTGACAGCTCACCTTACCAACTCACCTTGGGCTCACCCAGGATATCACCAAGTAGCTCGACTTGAGCTCACTCGGGAGCTCGTCAAGAATCTCACCTAAAAACTCACATGGGAGCTCTCCTAACAGCTCACCTAGAAACTCGCATGGGATATCACCTATCAGCTCACCTTGCCAACTCACCTTGAGCTTGCTGAGGAGCTCACCTTGCCAACTCACCTTGATCTCATCTGGTAGCTCACCTCAGAGTTCGTCGAGTAGCTCACCAAGTAGCTCACCTGGGAGCTCACCTAATAGCTCACTTAGGAACTCACCGAGTAGCTTGTAGAGTAGGTTGACTTGAGCTCACTAATGATCTCACCGAGCAGTTCACCGGGAACCTCACCTGGGAGCTCACCAAGTAGCTCATTTGGGAGCTCACCAAATAGCTCATCGAGTAGGTTAACTTGAGCTCACCGAGCAGCTCACTAGGGACCTCTCCTAGGAGCTTGCCAAGTATATCACTTGGGAGCTCACCTAGCTGCTCACCTAGGAGCTCGCTGAATAGCTCGCAAAGTAGCTCACTTGGGATTTCTTCTTGGAGCTCACCGATTAGATCAAGTTGAGCTCACCTTACTAAGTTTCCTTGAGCTCACCTTGTAAACTTGCCTTGAGATCACCTTGCCAACTCACCTTGAGCTCATCTAGTAGCTCGCATATAAGCTCACCTAAGAGATTACCAACAAGCTCACCTTTGAGCTTGCCTGGGAGCTCACCAAGTAGCTCACCTAGGAGCTTAGCTGGGAGCTCGACAAGAAGCTCACTCAAGAGCTCATTGAGTAGCTAAACTTGAGTTTTCCTAGAAACTCACCTAGGAGTTCACCTGACAACTCACCTTGTGCTCACCCAGGAGCCTGCTTAGTAGCTCGACTTGAGCTCACCTAGGAGCTCGTCAACTAGCTCACCCAAAAACTCACATGGGAGCTCACCTTACAGCTCACCTTGCTAACTCACATGGAAGCTTCCCTATCACCTCGACTTGCCAGATTAACTTGAGCTCGCTGAAAAGCTCACCTTGCCAACTCACCTTGAGCTTGTCTGGTAGCTCGCGTTAGATTTCATCGAGTAGCTCACCAAGTACCTCACCTGGGAGCTCACCTATAAGCTCACTTGGGAGCTCACTGAGAAGCTCACCGAGTAGGTTGACTTTAGCTATCTTTTGAGATCTCTTGTGAGCTTGCCAAGTAGCTTGCAGGGGAACTCACCTGGGAGCTCTCCAAGTAGCTCACTTGGGAGCTCACCTAGTAGCTCATCTGGGAGCTCTCTAAATAGCTCATAAAGTAGCTCACCTGGAAGCTCTTCTGGGAGCTTACCGATCTACTTGAGTTGAGCTTGCTTGGATCTCATTGAGTGACTCACCTACGAAATCTCCTGGGAGATTGCCTGATGGCCCGCCTTGCCAACTCGCCTTGAGCTCATCTTGTAGCTCGCATGTAAGCTCACCTCAAAGATTGCCAACAAGCTCACCTTTGAGCTCACTTGAGAGTTCACCAAGAAGCTCACCTAGGAGCTCAGTTGGGAGCTCAGCAAGTAGCTTACCTAGGAGCTCGTCTAGCAGCTCAACATGAGATTTCCCAGAAACTCACCTAGGAGCTCGCCTGATAGCTTTCCTTATGAGCTCACCTTGAGCTCACCCAAGAGCTCACCAAGCAGCTTGACTTGAGCTCACCCAGGAGTTTATCAAGCAGCTCACCTGAAAAATCACATGAGAGCTCACTTGACAGCTCACCTAGAAACTTGCATGGGAACTCCCCTTGAGCTCGCTGAGGAGCTCACCTTGTAAAATCACCTTGAGCTCATCTGGAAGCCCACGTCAGAGTTTGTTGATAAGATCACCTAGGAGCTCACCTAACAACTCACCTAGGAGCTCACCGAGTGGCTCACCGAGTAGGTTAACTTGAGATCACTTATGAGCTCACCTGGGAGCTCACCAAGTAGCTCACTTAGGATCTCACCTAGCAGCTTACCTGGGAACTCATTAAATAGCTCACCAAGTAGCTCACCTGGGAGCTCTTCTGAGAGCTCACCGATCAGGTCTAGTTGACCTCACCCAGGAGCTCGTCAAGTAACTCACCTGGAAGCTCACCTTACCAACTCACCTTGAGCTCACGTTTCCAACTCACTTTGAGCTCATCTGGAAGCTCACATGTAAGCTCACCTTGAGCTCACATAGGAGCTCACCGAGGAGGTCACCTAAGAGTTTGGATGGGAGCTCAACAAACAGCTCACCCAGGAGCTTGTTGAGTAGCTCAACTTGAGCTTACCTAGAAACTCACCTTTCCAGCTTGTCTTGAGCTCACCCAGGAGCTCACTAAGTAGCTTGACTTGAGCTCACCCAGGAGCTCGTCAAGAAGCTCACCTGAAAAAATTTCATGGGATCTTACGTTATGGCTCACCTTGCTAACTCACATAGGAGCTCGCCTATCATCTCACCTTTCCAGCTCACCTTAAGCTTGCTAAGGAGCTCACCCTACCAACTCGGCTTGAGCTCGTCTGGTAGCTCACCTCAGAATTCATCGAGCAGCTCGCCAAGTAGCTCACCTGGGAGCTCACCTAATAGCTCTCCTAGGAGCTCACCTAATAGCTCACCTAACAGCTCACTGAGTAGCTTACCAAGTAGGTTTACTTGAGCTCACTTATCAGCTCTCTAAGGACCTCTCCTAGGATCTCACCAAGTAGCTCCCTTGGGAGCTCACCTAGTAGCTCACCTGGGAGCTTGTCGAATAGCTCACCAAGTAGCTCGTGTAGGAGATCTCCTAGGAGCTCACCGATAAGCTCAAGTTGAGCTCACTCGGGAGCTCGTCAAGTAACTCACCTAGGAACTCACCTAGGAGATCACTTGATAGCTCGCCTTGCCAATTTGCCTTGAGCTTGCCTTGCTAACTCACCTTGAGCTTATCTAGTAGCTTGTATGTAAGCTCACCTTGAGCAAGATCCTAGGCGAGGTCCCCTGCGAGTTGCTCAGTGAGCTCACAAGTGAGCTCAAGCCAACCTACTCGGTGAACTACTTGGTGAGCTCCTAGGCAAGTTGTTAAGCAAGCTCCCAAGTGAGCTACTTAGCGAGCTGCTTAACAAACTCCAAGGTGATCTACCAGACGAGCTCAAGGAAAGTTAGTAAGGTGAGATCCTCAGTGAACTCATGGTGAGCTGGGAAGGCAAGATGATGGGTGAGCTCCCATGTGAGTTTCTAGCTGATCTGTAAGCTAAGTGCCCATGTGAGTTTTCAGGTGAGCTACTTGATGACCTCCCGGATGAGCTTTAGTTGAGCTACTCAGTGAGCTCAAGGTGAGTTGTTAAGGTGAGCTATCAAGTGAGCTCCCATGTGAGTTTATGATCAAGCTCCTTGCTAAGCTAATAGGTGAGTTACTCGGTGAGCTCAAAGGTGACCTTACTGGAAATCTCTGAGGTGAGCTTACATGCGAGCTACAAGATGAGCTCAAGGTGAGTTGGAAAGGTGAGCTCAAGGTGAGTTTGTAAGGAAAGCTATCAGGTGAGATCCCAGGTGAGTTCTTAGGTGAATTAGTCGATGAGCTCCCGGGTAAGCTCAACTCGAGCTGATCGGTGAGCTCCCAGAACAGCTACTTGGCGAGTTGCTCGGTGAGCTCCCAAGCGAGCTGCTAGAGGAAAGCTCCTAGGAGATCTACTTAGAGAGCTCCCATGCATGGTCCCAATAAGATACTCGATGAGCTCACAAGAGAGCTCAAGTCAACCTACTCGGTGAGCTCCTAGGCTAGCTATTAGGTGAGCTCCAAGGTGAGTTTTTAGGTGAGCTCCCAGACGAGCTACTTGGCAAGCTGCTCGATGAACTTCGAGGTGAGCTACTAGATGAGCTCAAGGTTAGTTGGCAAGGTAAGCTCCTCAATGAGCTCAAGGTGAGTAGGAAAGGTGAGCTGATAGGTGAGGTCCTATGTGAGTTTCTGGGTGAGTTGATAGGCAAGCTCACATGTAAGGTTTTAGTTGACTTGCTTGTCAAGCTCTAGGGTGAGCTCAAGCCAAATTACTCGATGAGATCCTAGGTAAGCTCAAGGTGAGCTGTCAGGTGAGCTCCTAGGTGAGTTTTTAAGTAAGCTCAAGTTGAGCTACTCAATGAGCTGCTTGCTGAGCTCCTAGATAAGCTCCTAGGTGAGCTACTTGGTGAGCTCCTAGGTGAGCTTAAAGGCGAGCTTGTTAGTAATCTCTGAGCTGAGCTTACATGTGAGTTACTAGATGAGCTTAAGGTGAGTTGGAAAGGTGATCTGTCAGGTGAACTCCTAGGTGACTTACTCAATGAGCTCCTGGGTGAGCATAACTTGAGCTGATCAGCAAGCTCCCAAAAGAGCTCCCAAGTGAACTACTTAGCTCATTAGACAAGCTGCTAGGTGATCTCCCAAGTGAGATAGTTTGTGAGCTCCCATGCGAGGTCCCCGGTGATCTGCTCAGTGAGCTCAAGTTAACCTACTCAGCGAGCTTCTCGGTGAGCTCCCAGGTGTGCTGTTAGGTGAGCTCCAAGGTGAGCTACTTAGCGAGCTACTTGATGAACTCCGAGGTGAGCTACTAGACAAGCTTAAGGTGAGTTAGCAAGGTGAGCTATCAGGTGAGCTCCCAGGTGAGTTTTCGGGTAAGCTCATGTCAAGCTACTCAACAAGCACCTGTGTGAGCTTCTTCCCGAGCTTCCAGCCAAGCTCCTAGGTTAGCTAGTTAGTGAGCTCCCAGGTGAGCTCAAAGGTGAGCTTGTTGGTAATCTCTGAGGTAATCTTACATGTGAGCTATGTAACATCCCCATTTTAAGATACCAGAACAAGGGAAAAAATTTTTTTTTTTTTTTTTAAAACAACGTTCCCTGTTATGAATTATATAATTCAAACACACGTTCAAGTTTCAATAATTGTTCACTGCCCAAACAATGCAGTTTGGATCACACAATTTCCCTTTAAAACTAATGTTCTCTGTTCACATATTTGCAATATGGAACACACATTCAGTGCCATTCAATCATATAACAGTTTCCATATGCTGCTGTAAATGACTCGAAGAACTACCGATCTCCCATTTTCATGGCTCGGAGTTTCAACGATCTCTCATTTCATGACTCGGCAACCTACCGATCCTTCATGTTCATTCATGCATAGTATAATGTATATACAAGGTTCTCTTACCGTTTCCGGTTATCGAAGTGATCCATTTAAGAAGCCTATCTGAATATCTGTTACTGATATTCATCTGACATCCTGCATCTTAAATTAGGTGATTAGGACAACGCAACCAGCACTTGCGATACTTTGGCCAAAGATTTTCACATGCTTTGCATGATCATATTCCTGGATGTGATACACACCAATGGAATACGTCCTTCACCTCACTTCGTCTGTTATCTAGAATGGTCTTTCCTGGTCCCTACCAGTCCTTCCAATTTAAGGTCAAACTCTAACTCTAACTAGCAATATGAACAAGTATAGGAAGTTACTCATGGTAACTAAAGATACGCAGACATACGGTGTCGTCCCTAGATGACTCCGTGTGTCTAGTTATCTTTAGTCCTCCGGAGTCACTCCGTATACGTGATCACACTCCTATCCCCAGCCAATAACTTAGTATTCAGCTTATGTAATCTTGATGATTTAATTCGGGAGGGCATTGTAATATGTCAGCTATAACATTGTGTCGTCATGAAGGCCCTCCTTCATGAAGACACCATGCTGTAACTGGCGTATGTCAATGTCCTACGGAATCCTCCCATCGAGAGTACACATCCAGCTCAAGTGATTTGGTTATGATCTTAATATTTAAGATCAACTTTCAGCAGTCATGTTGATCCTTTATCCTCGTTCTTGTTACAGTTGTACGTAGCTAAGAGAGACTAAATCCGTCTTCTAGCTTACTATGCATCTTCTCCTTCGTACCGAAGGGTTGCATTTTCTCTACTTGGTTCTTTTCTTAATCCTTGGATTAAGCAGCCCATTACCGATAGACTTAATAAGTTTAACCTATTAAACTTAACCAAGTTTTCCACAACTGTAAACAAATTCAGAATTCCAGCTTATTAGACGTCATTTAAACGAGGTCTAATTCTTAATGAATTTATTCATTTATTCTCCTTAACCTTACATAGTTAAGGTCTGTTAACCATGGATATGTTTTTCCCATATCCTTACTTTCTGAATTTAACATACGAGGCTATTAACGGAGTCCGAATACGAGGTTCGGCTGCTCCTAAGTTATTTGATATTCCTTAGCTTTCAAGCTAATCCCGAATACCTTTCCGATATGAGTACATGTTCTTCCTAATCCTTTTTAATGTCAATTAAAAATTCATCTTAACCCAAGTATGAACTAATTGCACATTTCAACGTAAAAGTTGTATTTAGGTAAGAATAGATGTCAGTTCCTTTTAAATCCATCCAAGAACATTTGAACAATTCCAAATCAAGAAATAATGTTATATTCCCAACTTAATCAACAATATCAAACTGATATAGTCATTAAAATATCACACTTGTATTTGTATTCATCAATCCATTTCATAATCTATACATTTGCCAGTCCAAATTACTGGACTTTGTTTATATAAAACAACATTACAACTCATAAGATAGAAGAATGTAATTTCTTCTTTTCTCAATTCCTCGTAGAGGAATAATAACTATCAAATACAATCCATCTTCAGTCAATCAAAAGAAGTATCAGAAAACAACCATGTCTTCGTTTTACTCAAGTTCCATCTGCAAAATTACTTGCACGGGTCAGTTCATTGAACTGAGCATATTAAGCACTTGTCATTAAAATGAGGTGCTTTTAATTAACTGTCTCAATAAAAGAACCCTGCTTTTATGAAACGTTAATATGAACATCAATCAAGAATTAAGTATCAAAAAGAATGAACAGCATGACAACTGAATCATCTAAATACCATCCCAATCAGTCAAAGGATTGCTGTCCTCTTTCCTAAATAATCATTACAAAAAGTAATTTCCTTCAAACAGTTCCAGATTACAACATCTGTAAAAAAAACTAGGAACACACGTTTGCATACTGCTGTTATAACATTAAATGCTGTCTATTTCCTTCCCTTTCATTAGTAATAAATTCAAAGGATAAAATTTGACTGAAAATATAAACCAATTACTTTCCTTTCAGTTCATGCAACTCATTTGATTTCAAGCAATCAAGTACAGATGAGAAAGTAAACAACAATAGAATATAGATGCTTAATCCCAAGCCATATAAAATTCGTTCCTTAACGATTACAGATTTCCAACTGTATGAGAGAAGAAATGATCATTATTCCAAGTTATCCATCCACACTCCTATTCCTTTCCTCATGACTGTACTGAAAGTTAAATCCAAACGAGACATCAATCAAAGATAACAGTTCAGAGTGAAACTTACAAAATCCATTCAGAATTCACTTTCCAACAGCAAGGAATAATTCCATTCATACTCAGCTTTAAATGAAAACAAGGAAGAATTTATCATCCCTATCAATACTTCCTTTAAATCAGGCTCATACGAATACCAAAAACAAGTTGGTAAAACATTGTATCCATCATAGAACAAACAATGTAAAGAATGCATACTATGCTCTTACTGTACTAGAAGAATCCATACTTCTTTCACTATATTATAACCAAATGAACAGTTATACAGTTGCTTAATCAATTATTCACATGACTTTCTATACCTATGAACGCACACAGTTCACAAATAATAATTTACACTTTGCTATAACCTACAGCAAGTCCAACCCGTATTGTACAGTAAAGCTCTATTGTTGCTATTTCCAGAACTCAAACAGCAAGAAGAGAAAAATTCATCCCTGTAATTATTTCAATAAGAAAACACCCATTTTCTTCAAACACAACAAGAATCACTCAAGTCGAGTTCGTATTTGAATGACAGTGCAAAATCAGAGATCACACGAATCATTTCATCCTTTCGTTTGTACAAAAAAAACAAACACAACACTCAGAAAACAATCTAAATGCCACTGTCACTTCCATCAAGCCGAACCTATGATGCTCAATAAATCTCCAATTACCATTTCTTTCAAAATCTAAAACAGCAGAAAGAAGAAGAACTCGTTTCCTTATAATTTCAGTAAGGAAACAATCATTTTCTTCAAAATGTAATAAGAACACCCAAGTCGTGTTTATTTTATAATGACAGCTCAAACCCATATTGACAATAGAACGATTGTTCAACAATGTCAAACAAACTCACACAACATGTACAATTTTCATTCAATATGCCATTTGTAAAGAAATACCCAGTTCGAGTTCCTTATCAACAGACATTTCAACCCGAAATCCCATTCTTCTATTTCACAATGATGTGCAGAACCCAGAAATACAATATTCATATAACAATACCTTTATCAAGGCAAACCCGCATAGGGTATTAAATGCGCAAGCTTGGTACAGTCAAAACAGTCTCAAACAACAAGCTAATTCACATGTATTTCATTCGTTTGCACAGAAATTCAAAGCCAAGTTCGTATTCACGACAACAGTCCGAACTGGAAGATCAAACCGCATCCATAAAACACAACAAAATCAACTTTCCATCACAGCAAGGAGAAAACATAGTTCATTTATAATTTCAGTAAGAAGAACAATTACTTTCTTCAACTTCCACGATTACCCAATTCGTGTTCATCCATTTTTACAAAAGAAAAAGCACAGCTAAGTATTCATAAGCATAATTTCCTTATAATTTCAGTAAAGAAACAATCCCCAATATTGTCGAACAAATCAACACAGCATAGGCTGTATTTCCAACTCAATACTTATGCAAAGACAGTTCAAATCGCAACAGCAAAGAAAAACGACTCTACCCAAATCATCTCAATCATGACAGCAAAGTCGAATAAACCCAAAACCCCCTTCATCAGAAGAGCAGGGTTGTTTTAATGAGACGTTTAAGCAAAGCAAGCAGTTTAAAGAGAAGGGCTTAACATGCCTGATAATCTTCCTTGAAGCTCGAAGAAAACCGCGCCTACAGGAGTTATTTCCTTCCACGGCGGCAGTAGCAGAGCTTCCCAAACAATCACCTTCCGCTACAGGCTCAAAAATAGCCTTAGATTTTCCAAAGAAATAGAGATAACAATCAAACACAACTGGTTCGACAGAACCATGAAAAACCAAATGCAGAGCAACTTCCAAAAACCTGAAAGAACACAATGAACAACAAAATTTCCTCTATGCTCTTTCCAAGGCGGGCTGGTCGCAAAGACCAAGAAAATTAAATGCATTGAAGGCTCTGCCTTTTCCTTTTTCCTCACGCCACCGCCGACTCGGGTTGGCGAATTGCCAAATTCAAATTTTGCATGAAAACAGAGTTTAGTCTCATGACTAACTAGATGCCCCTAACTTTTCCCTGTTCCCGCCAAACTTGGCGCTGTCCACGCAAGGACCACATTCATTGCCCATTAAATTTCCTTCCATCCTTATCCTTTCCATCCCCATGGGTCTGTGCGTCCCCTTCCTTAGGTTAGGATTAGTTTAGGATTTATAATAGTGTTCAAATCTAGGTCATAGGTTAATAGGATTTAGATCTATTTTTACCATTATAGAATTTAAAAATCCACATAGGATAGTAGTTAGGGTATAAGGTAGAACTTAGGGTCTAATCCCCTAGCACTTAATTAATCAATTTCCAATCAAGTCCTTCCGACTGACATCCAAATTCAGCGCTATGCAGGACGTTTCGTCCCACGTTCCACATACCTGAGCCACCCGCATCCAGGCCTTTATCGCCTTACGGGGTCTGGCGTTACAACAGTGTATGGTTCGAGAATCGAACCTTTTCCGTTGGCATCTACGTGCCAGCTATTCATACCTGAAATCAGGTGCTGCAACATTTATATCAACCTTCAGTCTGGTTTAAAAGTAAATCGGCAAAGCGATTACAAGAAGGCCACAACATACCTTGGATCAATGGAATTGATTCAAGGTGTGCTGTCAATCAGCGAATAGAGTTCATCAAACATACGACCGATCTGTTGTCATATCAGCAAACATACAAGCAATAATTACTGTTGTCCCACGTAAACAAATTATAGTATACAAGAGTCCAGATTAGCAACACATTCCTTTAAGATCAAAAATATATCTTAACATGTTTGCCTTCATTTCAGCAGTTACAACATTATGAAAAATAATCACCATGATAACTTACAAAAATCAGGGCGTTAACTGTAAAATAGACCAATAATTGTCTAAATTTGGTAGAATTATCAGTTTTTCGAATTTCAATTTCGATCAAACAAGTATGGAAAAGCAGATCTCATTTCTTCGAGATTTTCCCAAGTTGCACTTTCTTCGCTAAACTGGTCCCACTGGACCTTACATTGATTCACTTCGCGATTTCTTAAGTACAACTGGCGAGTTCCCAACACTCGAATGGGCTTAACCACGATTATTCCTGGGTCTTGGACCTACAAGGAATTCCAATTCAGCACATGTGATAAATCTGTTATGTATTTCTTAAGCAAAGAAATATGAAAAACATCATGCATTTGTGATAAAGCAGGAGGTAATGCTAGACGATAAGCTACAGGGTTGATTATTTCAACAATTTCAAAAGGTCCCACGTATCGTGGCGACAACTTGGCAGCCTTGCCAAAAGTTATTGAGCTCTTTTTCGGCTTCACCCGAAGAAAGACCTTCTCTCCCAGTTTATAATTCCTATCAACCCGCTTTAAGTCTGCATAACTCTTTTGCCTATTGGCAGCCTCCTTTAGATGTTCCCGAATCATTTTGATTTGTTGTTCCATTTCCGTAAGGATTTCTGGCCCAATTACCTCTCTGTCCTCTACGCTGTCCCAGCTGACAGGGGTTCTGCATTTTCTTCCATACAATGCTTCAAAGGGCACCATTTTTAAAGAGGCATGGTATGTATTATTGTAGGCAAATTCAACCAGCGGAAGGTATTCCTCCCATTTATACTGCTGGTCCATGCAATACATCCTTAACATGTCCTCTAAAACTTGATTAACTCTCTCGGTCTGTCCATCCGTCTCCGGATGATATGCAGAGCTGAAGTTTAATTTAGTTCCCAAGGCCGCATTAAGCATTTGCCAAAACATTGATGTCATCCTCAGATCTCTGTCTGATATGATTAATTCGGGTATTCCATGCAATCTGAAAATTTCATGTACAAATCTTCTTGCTAACACTGGTGCATCGTCTTTCAAATTACCAGCAATGAAGTGTGCCACTTTGGTCAATTTGTCGACGACAACCAGGATAATATCATGCTTATTTCTTGACATAGGCAATCCTTGAATGAAATCCATCGTTATCACTTGCCATTTGTACTGTGGAATGCTGTGGGGATACAATAATCCAGCGGGATGCATATGTTCCACCTTAACACGCTGACATTCTAAATAGTGTGTTACAAATTCCACCACATCCTTTTTCATTCCCTTCCAGAAGTATTGCTGCTTAAGATCAGCAAGCATTTTCGTAATGCCAGGGTGTCCAGAAAAAGGTGAATTATGAAATTCAGTTAACAATTTCCTTCTTAAGTCATTTGCCAAAGGTATATATACCCTGTTTTCAAACCTCAGAATTCCTTCATTGTCGAAATGAAATCCTTTATACCTGACATCCTTTGGATCTACAGCAAGTGCTGTTTTGACTTGCTGGAAATAAGGATCTGATTCCAAGGCATCTTTCACCTCATCCTTAAACTGAGTTCTTAACGTTATAAGAGCAGAGATATGCTTCCTTCGACTCAGAGCATCTGCCACTCTATTTTCCTTGCCTTTGATGTAGCTTATATCAAAATCATACTGAGACAGAAATTCTAACCATCTTCGCTGCCTTGCATTCAGATTTGGCTGAGTAAAAATATACTTCAACCCCAGATGGTCTGTTTTTAACTCAAAAGGCTTGCCTAAAAGGTAATGCCTCCACATTTGAAGTGCATGAACAATGGCAGCGAGCTCTAGGTCGTGTGGAGCATAATTCTGTTCATGTAACTTAAGCTTTCTGCTTTCATAAGCTATGACATGGTTATTCTGTAACAGAATACCTCCAAGGCCTTCTCCTGATGCATCCGTTACAACCATAAAATTTCCATTTGGGTCTGGTACAGTTAAAATAGGTGCTGTAGTTAACTGTTCCTTTAAATTTTTAAAGGCAGATTCACATTTGTCCATCCAGACAAATTTCTTATCCTTCTTTTGCAGTGAAGTGATTGGGGCAGCAATTTTTGAAAAGTCCTTAACGAACTTTCGATAATATCCTGCCAAGCCCATGAAGCTTCTCACTTCGTGCACGTTCTTAGGCGCAGGCCACTCGGTTATAGCTGTGATCTTTGAAGGGTCTACAGCTATTCCATTCTTGCTTATAACGTGTCCCAAATAATGCACCTCTGCATCATAAAAGGAACATTTAGACAGTTTACCATACAACTTCCTCTTTCTTAAAATTTCCAGCACTATCCTTAAATGTTCTTGGTGCTCTTCGACATTTTTAGAGTATATAAGAATGTCGTCTAAGAATACAAGCACAAACTTGTCTAAGTATTCTTGAAAAATATTGTTCATCAGATTCATGAAGGCGGCAGGTGCATTGGTCAACCCAAAAGGTAACACCGTGAACTCATAATGCCCGTACCTTGTTCTAAAAGTTGTTTTATGAATATCTTCTTCCTTTATTCTCAGCTGATGATACCCAGATCGAAGATCTATTTTTGAATAGACTGATGCTCCTCGCATCTGATCGAACAGATCATCAATCCTAGGAAGTGGGTATCGATTTTTAATAGTTGCCTTGTTCAGCATTCTGTAATCAATGCACAGCCTCAATGTGCCATCCTTTTTCTTTACAAAAATTACCGGCGCTCCCCAAGGTGAGACGCTCGGTCTTATCAGCCCCTTAGTCAAAAGTTCTTGTAACTGAGCCTTTAGCTCTACCAACTCGATGGTGGTCATTCTATAAGGTGCCTTAGATATGGGTTCAGTTCCTGGTTTGATTTCTATTGCAAAGTCAAACTCTCGTTTGGGTGGAAGACCTGGTAATTCTTCAGGAAACACATCACTGAAACCCCTTAACAATGGATATCTTTCCATGAAATCATTATCTTCCTCTGCATTTTCTGTCATTTTTACTGCATACAAGGTGCAACCTCTATTTTTAGCCCTTTTTAGTTGCATAGCTGTCAGTTTCCTAACTGCAACTTCACGTTTTACACCTTGAATGACTGCTGCTTTCTGCAGGTCATCAAAACAACAAATTTGTTTTTCATAACAGTCGACTTTTGCCTTATGTTCTGCCGACCAGTTGACTCCAATAATGATATCATATGATCCTAAAGGAGTGACATATAGGTCAACTTCGGTGGAGAAACTGGGCAAGTCAAGAATTGCCCCAAAAAGGCACATTTCGACTGTATGGGCAACATTATTCCCATAATGCACTGTCCATGTTTTATCCATTCGTTCAGCCTTTCTTTTTAATTTCATTGCAAGTTTAGCAGAAATAAAGCATTCAGTAGCTCCAGTATCAAAAAGTATGACTACAGGTGTACCGAATAACTTACCCGGAACTTCTATAGGCGTAACTTGCTTTTCAGCTTGTCTGTTAGCCACTGCAGCGTGTATCCTATGCTGCTGATTGCGATCATCCTTCTTCAGAGGACAGTGATTCGCGTAGTGGTCCTTTCCACAGTTGAAGCATCCTCCAACTGGCCCTTTTCTAGGCTCAAATTTGTTACCAGCTTTGAAGTTATCATTTTGGCTTCCATAGGACTTTTGTCCATTGCCACTAACTTTTGCGAAGCTGTTCCGCACACTATTTACAGGTTTGTTCATTACAGATTTCTTGTTGTTATCCACAACAATTTTGTTTTTCACACCAAACCTTTTCCAAGGCCCCCTTTTAGGTGCGAGAGATGAAGAAGAATTGGGAATCTTCTTCCTTATCTCTTCCCTATGAGCAGAAATTGCTCTCAATTTCTGTTCCTGTCTAATTGCCTTTTCGACAACTCCTTCCATGGTGGTTGGGCCGTGGACATCCACTTCACCACCAATGATGGGATTCAGTCCCATTATGAATTTCCGTATTCTGAACTTCTCGTCAGCTTGGTACTGCGGCACATACTTAAGGAGTTTAGTAAACCCTTCCCAGTATTCTGTCACCGTCAGCCTTCCTTGCGACCAGTTCTGAAATTCAGTCATTTTCCTATCAAAATAGAGTTGAGGTAGCCATCGTTGCCTAAAGTAACCCTTAAATTGATCCCAAGTTATGTCTGATTCGACAATATTCAACTCAACCTTACGGTTGTCCCACCATGATGATGCTTCATGAGAAAGCTGATATGCTCCCCATATCGCTTTGGTCTCTTCGGAGAAGTTTCTTATTGCAAAGTATTTCTCCATTTCACTGAGCCAATTCTCAGCTCTGTCCCCAAGGGTTGTTCCATCAAACTTTGGAGGACTTATTCTCTTTATGTCATTTGTAAGTTCAGCTGCTAATCTTGCCCTTTTATTTTCAGGATGATTAGGAGCATTTACATTATTATTATCAACACCCGGATTCCCTCCATTGGTGTTGTCCACAGGAGGTGGCTGATCATTTATATCAGCTTCTTCTTCCTCCTCTTCATTGCCCATTGACTGTTGTTCCAGAACAGTCAAACGATCTCTCGTATCTAGTAGGGCAGCAAGGATTTCATCCAGCTTTTGAGCAGTAGCTGCTTCTCCACCCAGTAACGGGTTGTTCGCAGCATTCCCTCTTGTTCTGACCATTTTCTGTTCAATAAGAAAATGTAAACCTTATTAATATTGTGGACTCATTAGGTCCAAGAGCTGCAACCTTCAGCTCTGATACCAAGATGTAACATCCCCATTTTAAGATACCAGAACAAGGGAATTTTTTTTTTTTTTTTTAAACAACGTTCCCTGTTATGAATTATATAATTCAAACACACGTTCAAGTTCTAATAATTGTTCACTGCCCAAACAATGCAGTTTGGATCACATAATTTCCCTTTAAAACTAATGTTCTCTGTTCACATATTTGCAATATGGAACACACATTCAGTGCCATTCAATCATATAACAGTTTCCATATGCTGCTGTAAATGACTCGAAGAACTACCGATCTCCCATTTTCATGGCTCGGAGTTTCAACGATCTCTCATTTCATGACTCGGCAACTTACCGATCCTTCATGTTCATTCATGCATAGTATAATGTATATACAAGGTTCTCTTACCGTTTCCGGTTATCGAAGTGATCCATTTAAGAAGCCTATCTGAATATCTGTTACTGATATTCATCTGACATCCTGCATCTTAAATTAGGTGATTAGGACAACGCAACCAGCACTTGCGATACTTTGGCCAAAGATTTTCACATGCTTTGCATGATCATATTCCTGGATGTGATACACACCAATGGAATACGTCCTTCACCTCACTTCGTCTGTTATCTAGAATGGTCTTTCCTGGTCCCTACCAGTCCTTCCAATTTAGGGTCAAACTCTAACTCCAACTAGCAATATGAACGAGTATAGGAAGTTACTCATGGTAACTAAAGATACGCAGACATACGGTGTCGTCCCTAGACGACTCCGTGTGTCTAGTTATCTTTAGTCCTCCGGAGTCACTCCGTATACGTGATCACACTCCTATCCCCAGCCAATAACTTAGTATTCAGCTTATGTAATCTTGATGATTTAATTCGGGAGGGCATTGTAATATGTCAGCTATAACATTGTGTCGTCATGAAGGCCCCACCTTCATGAAGACACCATGCTGTAACTGGCGTATGTCAATGTCCTACGGAATCCTCCCATCGAGAGTACACATCCAGCTCAAGTGATTTGGTTATGATCTTAATATTTAAGATCAACTTTCAGCAGTCATGCTGATCCTTTATCCTCGTTCTTGTTACAGTTGTATGTAGCTAAGAGAGACTAAATCCGTCTTCTAGCTTACTATGCATCTTCTCCTTCGTACCGAAGGGTTGCATTTTCTCTACTTGGTTCTTTTCTTAATCCTTGGATTAAGCAGCCCATTACCGATAGACTTAATAAGTTTAACCTATTAAACTTAACCAAGTTTTCCACAACTGTAAACAAATTCAGAATTCCAGCTTATTAGACGTCATTTAAACGAGGTCTAATTCTTAATGAATTTATTCATTTATTCTCCTTAACCTTACATAGTTAAGGTCTGTTAACCATGGATATGTTTTTCCCATATCCTTACTTTCTGAATTTAACATACGAGGCTATTAACGGAGTCCGAATACGAGGTTCGGCTGCTCCTAAGTTATTTGATATTCCTTAGCTTTCAAGCTAATCCCGAATACCTTTCCGATATGAGTACATGTTCTTCCTAATCCTTTTTAATGTCAATTAAAAATTCATCTTAACCCAAGTATGAACTAATTGCACATTTCAACGTAAAAGTTGTATTTAGGTAAGAATAGATGTCAGTTCCTTTTAAATCCATCCAAGAACATTTGAACAATTCCAAATCAAGAAATAATGTTATATTCCCAACTTAATCAACAATATCAAACTGATATAGTCATTAAAATATCACACTTGTATTTGTATTCATCAATCCATTTCATAATCTATACATTTGCCAGTCCAAATTACTGGACTTTGTTTATATAAAACAACATTACAACTCATAAGATAGAAGAATGTAATTTCTTCTTTTCTCAATTCCTCGTAGAGGAATAATAACTATCAAATACAATCCATCTTCAGTCAATCAAAAGAAGTATCAGAAAACAACCATGTCTTCGTTTTACTCAAGTTCCATCTGCAAAATTACTTGCACGGGTCAGTTCATTGAACTGAGCATATTAAGCACTTGTCATTAAAATGAGGTGCTTTTAATTAACTGTCTCAATAAAAGAACCCTGCTTTTATGAAACGTTAATATGAACATCAATCAAGAATTAAGTATCAAAAAGAATGAACAGCATGACAACTGAATCATCTAAATACCATCCCAATCAGTCAAAGGATTGCTGTCCTCTTTCCTAAATAATCATTACAAAAAGTAATTTCCTTCAAACAGTTCCAGATTACAACATCTGTAAAAAAAACTAGGAACACACGTTTGCATACTGCTGTTATAACATTAAATGCTGTCTATTTCCTTCCCTTTCATTAGTAATAAATTCAAAGGATAAAATTTGACTGAAAATATAAACCAATTACTTTCCTTTCAGTTCATGCAACTCATTTGATTTCAAGCAATCAAGTACAGATGAGAAAGTAAACAGCAATAGAATATAGATGCTTAATCCCAAGCCATATAAAATTCGTTCCTTAACGATTACAGATTTCCAACTGTATGAGAGAAGAAATGATCATTATTCCAAGTTATCCATCCACACTCCTATTCCTTTCCTCATGACTGTACTGAAAGTTAAATCCAAACGAGACATCAATCAAAGATAACAGTTCAGAGTGAAACTTACAAAATCCATTCAGAATTCACTTTCCAACAGCAAGGAATAATTCCATTCATACTCAGCTTTAAATGAAAACAAGGAAGAATTTATCATCCCTATCAATACTTCCTTTAAATCAGGCTCATACGAATACCAAAAACAAGTTGGTAAAACATTGTATCCATCATAGAACAAACAATGTAAAGAATGCATACTATGCTCTTACTGTACTAGAAGAATTCATACTTCTTTCACTGTATTATAACCAAATGAACAGTTATACAGTCGCTTAATCAATTATTCACACGACTTTCTATACCTATGAACGCACACAGTTCATAAATAATAATTTGCACTTTGCTATAACCTACAGCAAGTCCAACCCGTATTGTACAGTAAAGCTCTATTGTTGCTATTTCCAGAACTCAAACAGCAAGAAGAGAAAAATTCATCCCTGTAATTATTTCAATAAGAAAACACCCATTTTCTTCAAACACAACAAGAATCACTCAAGTCGAGTTCGTATTTGAATGACAGTGCAAAATCAGAGATCACACGAATCATTTCATCCTTTCGTTTGTACAAAAAAAAACAAACACAGCACTCAGAAAACAATCTAAATGCCACTGTCACTTCCATCAAGCCGAACCTATGATGCTCAATAAATCTCCAATTACCATTTCTTTCAAAATCTAAAACAACAGAAAGAAGAAGAACTCGTTTCCTTATAATTTCAGTAAGAAAACAATCATTTTCTTCAAAATGTAATAAGAACACCCAAGTCGTGTTTATTTTATAATGACAGCTCAAACCCATATTGACAATAGAACGATTGTTCAACAATGTCAAACAAACTCACACAGCATGTACAATTTTCATTCAATATGCCATTTGTAAAGAAATACCCAGTTCGAGTTCCTTATCAACAGACATTTCAACCCGAAATCCCATTCTTCTATTTCACAATGATGTGCAGAACCCAGAAATACAATATTCATATAACAATACCTTTATCAAGGCAAACCCGCATAGGGTATTAAATGCGCAAGCTTGGTACAGTCAAAACAGTCTCAAACAGCAAGCTAATTCACATGTATTTCATTCGTTTGCACAGAAATTCAAAGCCAAGTTCGTATTCACGACAACAGTCCGAACTGGAAGATCAAACCGCATCCATAAAACACAACAAAATCAACTTTCCATCACAGCAAGGAGAAAACATAGTTCATTTATAATTTCAGTAAGAAGAACAATTACTTTCTTCAACTTCCACGATTACCCAATTCGTGTTCATCCATTTTTACAAAAGAAAAAGCACAGCTAAGTATTCATAAGCATAATTTCCTTATAATTTCAGTAAAGAAACAATCCCCAATATTGTCGAACAAATCAACACAGCATAGGCTGTATTTCCAACTCAATACTTATGCAAAGACAGTTCAAATCGCAACAGCAAAGAAAAACGACTCTACCCAAATCATCTCAGTCATGACAGCAAAGTCGAATAAACCCAAAACCCCCTTCATCAGAAGAGCAGGGTTGTTTTAATGAGACGTTTAAGCAAAGCAAGCAGTTTAAAGAGAAGGGCTTAACATGCCTGATAATCTTCCTTGAAGCTCGAAGAAAACCGTGCCTACAGGAGTTATTTCCTTCCACGGCGGCAGTAGCAGAGCTTCCCAAACAATCACCTTCCTCTACAGGCTCAGAAATAGCCTTAGATTTTCCAAAGAAACAGAGATAACAATCAAACACAACTGGTTCGACAGAACCATGAAAAACCAAATGCAGAGCAACTTCCAAAAACCCGAAAGAACACAATGGACAAAAAAATTTCCTCTATGCTCTTTCCAAGGCGGGCTGGTCGCAAAGACCAAGAAAATTAAATGCATTGAAGGCTCTGCCTTTTCCTTTTTCCTCACGCCACCGCCGACTCGGGTTGGCGAATTGCCAAATTCAAATTTTGCATGAAAACAGAGTTTAGTCTCATGACTAACTAGATGCCCCTAACTTTTCCCTGTTCCCGCCAAACTTGGCGCTGTCCACGCAAGGACCACATTCATTGCCCATTAAATTTCCTTCCATCCTTATCCTTTCCATCCCCATGGGTCTGTGCGTCCCCTTCCTTAGGTTAGGATTAGTTTAGGATTTATAATAGTGTTCAAATCTAGGTCATAGGTTAATAGGATTTAGATCTATTTTCACCATTATAGAATTTAAAAATCCACATAGGATAGTAGTTAGGGTATAAGGTAGAACTTAGGGGTAGATTAGGGTCTAATCCCCTACACTTAATTAATCAATTTCCAATCAAGTCCTTCCGACTGACATCCAAATTCAGCGCTATGCAGGACGTTTCGTCCCACGTTCCACATACCTGAGCCACCCGCATCCAGGCCTTTATCGCCTTACGGGGTCTGGCGTTACAACAGTGTATGGTTCGAGAATCGAACCTTTTCCGTTGGCATCTACGTGCCAGCTATTCATACCTGAAATCAGGTGCTGCAACATTTATATCAACCTTCAGTCTGGTTTAAAAGTAAATCGGCAAAGCGATTACAAGAAGGCCACAACATACCTTGGATCAATGGAATTGATTCAAGGTGTGCTGTCAATCAGCGAATAGAGTTCATCAAACATACGACCGATCTGTTGTCATATCAGTAAACATACAAGCAATAATTACTGCTGTCCCATGTAAACAAATTACAGTATGCAAGAGTCCAGATTAGCAACACATTCCTTTAAGATCAAAAATATATCTTAACATGTTTGCCTTCATTTCAGCAGTTACAACATTATGAAAAATAATCACCATGATAACTTACAAAAATTAGGGCGTTACACCTGAGCTCCAAGGCAAGCTCAAACTCGATGACTTCAAGGTGAGCTCCTTCGATGAGCTCCCTTCGATAACCAAGCTCTAGGTCGAGCAGCCCGACGAACTTTTTGGCGAGCTTCCCACAAGCTCACAGGTGCTTCATGCAAGCTACCAGGATGAGCTCAAGGTGAGTTCAAGGTGAGCTGCCAAGGTGAGCTCAACCGAGTTAGTCTAAGGCAAGCTCAGGTCGAGCTGCTCGACGAGCTCCTAGGTGAGCTGCTTGAGCTCCGAACAAGCTCCTGGTGAGCTACTCGACGAGCTGCTAGGTGATGAGCTTGTCAGGCGAGCTACTTTGAGGTGAGCTTCGGTAAGCTCCAAGGCTGAGCTCAAGGTGAGTTGTCAAGGTGAGCTGCCAGGTGAGTTGCTCCCAAGGCGAGCTCCCTGGTGAGCTGACAAGTTGAGCTGCTCAATGAGCTCCTGGGTGAGCTCTCAGGTTAGCTGCTCGACAAGCTCCCAGGCGAGCTCAACTCGAGCGAGCTCCCAGGAAAGCTGCTCGGTGAGCTCCCCAGCGAGCTACTTGGTGAGTTGTTCGAGCTTCATGTGAGCTCCCAGACGAGCTCCCAGGTGATTTGCTAGTTGACACGAGCTCCCAGTGCAAGCTCCTCGGTGAGCTGCTCGGTGAGCTCCCACGTGAGCTGCTCGGGTGAGCTCTCAGTGAGTTGCTTAGTGAGCTCCCAAGGGAGCTGTTCCCCAGAGCTCCCAGGTGAGCTACTTCGGGTGCACGCAAGCTCCCAATAAAGCTGCCAGGCGAGCTGCTAGCTGAAACTCAAGGCGAGATAGGAAGGTGAGCTGATAGGTGAGCTCCCATGTGAGTTTTCAGGTGAGCTAATTGACAAGTTCGAGGGTGAGCTCAAGTCAAGTTACTAGGTGAGCTACCGACGAAAGCTCAAGGTGAGCTGGTAAGGTGAGCTATCAGGTGAGATCCCAAGGTGAGTTTGGCAAGTTCAAGGCGAGCTGTCTCAGACGAGCTCCCGGCCGAGCTACTTACCGAGCTCCCAACCGAGCTCCTAGGTGAGCTGCTTTGTGAGCTCCCAGGTGAGCTCAAAAGTGAGCTTGCTTGGCAAGCTCCCAGGTGAGCTACATGGCGAGCTACTAGGTGAGCTAAATGTGAGTTCCAAGGTGAGCTTAAGGTGAGCTGGCAACGAGCTTAAGGTGAGTTGGCAAGGTGAGCTCTTACAAGTGAGCTACCCAGGCGAGTTGGCAAGGTGAGTTCCTCAGAGCTCCCATGCTCGATGAGCTCCGTGAGCTAATCGGTGAGCTACTAGGTGAGCTCCCATAGTGAGCTACTTGGCGAGCTATTGTGGCGAGCTCCCAGGTGAGCTACTAGGTGAGCTGCCCGCGAGCTCAAGGTGAGCTGTCAAAGGCGAGCTGCTCAACTGAGCTCAAGGCAGCTGTTCGGCTACTTGGTGAGCTGCTCAGCGTGAGCTCCCAGGTGAGCTACTTGAGCAAACTTTGTAATCTCTTAGTGAGCTCATACAAACAAGCTTACCAGGTGAGCTAGCCAAGGTGAACTGAAAGGCGAGCTCAAGGTGAGTTGGTAAGGTGAGCTGAGAGGTCAATGCAAGCTCCCAGGCGGTGGGCTGTGAGGTGCTCGATGCGAGTTTTCAAGGTGAGCTGCAAGCGAGCTCCTTGGCAAGCTCAAATCGAGAGCTCGGTTGGAAGGTGAGCTCAGGGTGAGCTGGCTTGGCAAGATGTTACTCGGTGAGCTCCTCAGTTTTTGGGGAGCTCAAGTTGAGCCTACTCAGCGAGCTCCAAGGTGAGCTACTTACCGGGTGAGTTGCCAATTCGAGCTGTTGCGAGCTCCCTCGACAAGCTGCCTGAGGTCGAGCTAAAGGCGAGCTCTAAGGTGAGATTCTTGGAATCTCTGAGGTGAGCTTACATGTGAGCTACCAGACGAGCTCAAAGGGAGTTGGTAAGGTGAGCTGTCAGGTGAGCTCCTAGGTGAGCTTAAGGTGAGCTCGCAAGGTGAGCTCCTCGAGGCAACTCAAGTCGAGCTTATAAGTGAGCGTGATGAGAGCTTGGAAAAGTGAGCTGTCAGGTCAAGCTCTCATGTGAGTTCCCAGGGTGAGCTGCTTGGTGAGCTCCTAGGTGAGCTCCCAAGGTGAGCTACTTGGCGAGCTCCTGGGTGAGCTGGTTGGTGAGCTCCCAGAAAATTGAGCTGCTCGGTGAGCTCCCAGGTAAGGTTCTGGGAAAGCTTAGGTTGAGCTACTTGATGAGCTCATAGCTGACTTGTTTTTTGAGCTCCTAGCCAAGCTCCTAGGTGAGCTTATCAGTGAGCTCCCCGGTGAGCTCAAAGGTGAGATTGTTAGACAAGCTCTAAGGTGAGTTTACGGTGAGCTACAAGATGAGCTCAAGGTGAGCTGGTAAGGTGAGCTCAAGTGTGAGTTGGTCAGGTGAGCTCAAGGTGAGTTAGTCAGGCGAGTTGTCAGGTGAGCTCCCAGGCCGAGTTCCTAGGTGAGCTACTCGATGAGCTCCTCAGGTGAGCTACTTGAGCTAGATGGCGAGCTGCTAGGAGAGCTGCTAGGTGAGCTCTGAGGTGAGCTATTCAGTGAGCTCCCAGGCAAGCTGTTAGGTGAGCGAGCTCCCAGGTGAGCTGCTTAAGTGAGCTCCTAGGACCTAACTCGAGTGAGCTCATCGGTGAGCTCAAGTCAAGCTCCTTGGACGAGCTACTCAGTGAGCTCCTAGGTGATCTGTTTGGTGAGCTCCCAGGTGAGCTGTTAGGTGAGATCCGAGGTGAGCAACTTGGTAAGCTGCTCGATGAACTTTGATGTGAGCTACCAGATGAGCTCAAGGTGAGTTGGCAAAGGTGAGCTCCCAGACGAGCTCAAGGTGAGCTCCTTAGGTGAGCTCCAATATGAGTTAGGAAGGTAAGCTGTCAGGTGAGCTCCCATGTGATTTTTCGGGTGAGCTACTTGACAAGCTCCTAGGTGAGCTAAAGTTGAGCTGCTCGGTGAGCTCCTGGGAAAGCTAAAGGTGAGCTGTCGGGCGAGTTCCCAGGTAAGTTTCCGGGTAAGCTCAAGTTGAGTTGCTTGACGAGCTCCTGGGTGAGCTACTTACCAAGCTCCTAGGTGAGCTACTTGGTGAGCTCCCAGTGAGCTCAAAGGTGATTGTCGGTAAGCTCTCTAAGGTGAGCTTGCTCATGCGAGCTCCCAGGTGAGCTGGAGGTGAGCTCCCATGGCGAGCTCAAGGTGAGTTGAGTAATCCTGTCAAGTAAGCTCCCATGTGAGCTGTTTGGTGAGCTGTACGACGAGCTCCCAAGTGAGCTCAAGTTGAGCTGTAAGCAAGCTCCTAGGCGAGCTGCTAGGTGAGCTCCGAGGTGAGCTACAGGTGAGCTCTAAAGACGAGCTGGCAAGG
This sequence comes from Taxus chinensis, assembly GCA_019776745.2. Taxonomy (NCBI): domain Eukaryota; kingdom Viridiplantae; phylum Streptophyta; class Pinopsida; order Cupressales; family Taxaceae; genus Taxus; species Taxus chinensis. The sequence goes on from CM034157.1 coordinate 422,314, forward strand.
CGAGCTCCCAGGTGAGCTACTTGGTGAGCTCCCAGCTGAGTTCTTTGGTGAGCTGCTAGGCGAGCTACTCACGAGCTCCCAAGCAAGCTACTTCAAGCGAGCTCAAGGTGAGTTCCAAGTGAGCTGTTAGGTGAGCTCCTTGGTGAGCTGCTACACGAGTTGTGAGCTCCGATGCGAACTCCGAGGTGAGCTACCAAATGAGCTCAAGGTGAGTTGGCAAGGTGAGCTACTCAGTGATCTCCAGGCGAGCTCTCGGCAAGGTGAGCTGATCAGGTGAGCTCCCAAGTGAGCTGCAAGGTGAGCTGTCACGATGAGCTCCTAGGCGAGCTATTTTCAGGTGAGCTGTATTGCATGAGCTCCAGGTGAGCTCAAGGGTGAGCTTCTCAGTGAGCTCCCAGGTGAGCTTCTAAACGAGCTGGCAAGGCGAGCTCCCAGGTGAGTTTCTCGGTGAGCTCAAGTCAAGCTACTTGGTGAGCTCCAAGTGAGCTACTTACCAAGCTCCCAGCTGAGATCCTAGGTGAGCTACTCGGTGAGCTCCCAAGAGCTCAAAGGTGAGCCTACTTTGGCAAGCTCTCGGTGAGCTTACTTGCGAGCTACCCGATGATCACTCTGAGGTGAGCTCCCAGGTGAGCTCAAGGCGAGTTGGCAAGGTGAGCTCAAGGCAAGTTGGGAAGGTGAGCTGTCAGGCGAGTTCCCAAGGTGAGTTCCCTTGTTGAGCTCCTAGGATGAGCTTAAGTGAGCTCAACTCGAGCTGGCATTGGTGAGCTCCCAGAGGCAAGCTCCCAGGTGAGCTGACTTCCAGTGAAATCCAAGGTGAGCTGCTAGGTGAGCTCCGAAGTGAGCTACCTGGCAAGCTCTTGGGGAGACTCCCATGGAGAGCTACTCGATGAGCTCACTCGGTGAGTTCAAGTGAGCTACTGCGATGCTCCTATGCAAGCTGTTCGGTGAGATCCTAGGCAAGTTGTTAGGTGAGCTCCAAGGTGAGCTTCATCGACAAGCTCTATAGGTGAACTACCAGACGAGCTCAAGGTGAGATGGCAAGGTGAGTTCCTCAGCGAGCTCAAAGTGAGTTGGCAAGGTAAGCTGATAGGTGAGCTCCCATGCAAGCTAGTAAGGTGAGCTATCAGGTGAGCTCCCATGTGAGTTATTTAATGAGCTCCCAGGTGAGCTCAAGTTGAGCTCCCGAGCGAGCTCGCTGGGTGAGCTCCAGGTAAGCTGTAAGGTGAGCTATCAGGTGAGGTAAGAACCAGGTGAGTTTGTAGGTGAGCTGACAGGGTGAGCTCCTCAGCGAGCTCCTAGGTGAGCTGCTCAGTGAGTTCCTAGGTGAGCTCAAAGGAAATCTTGTCAGGTGATCTCTGAGGTGAGCTTACAGGGTGAGCTGCTGACGAGCTCCCTAAGGTGAGTTAGTAAGGTGAGCTCAATGTGAGTTGGAAAGTGAGCTACTCAGACGAGCTACTAAAGTGAGTTACTTGAGGAGCTCCAAGTGAGCTCCTCGAGCTTACTCGGTGAGCTCCTCGAAGAGCTCCCAACCGAGCTACTCCCAGAAGAGCTCCCAAAGTGAGCTGCTTGGTGAGCTGCCAAGGTGAGCTCCCTCGGTGAGCTCCCAAGTGTAAGCTGCTTGGCGAGCTCCTAAGCGAGCTACTTAGGTGAGCTCCCATGGTAAGCTGCTTAGGGGAGCTCCTCAAAAAACTGCAAGGCGAGCTACCAGACGAGCTCAAGGTGAGTTAGCAAGGTGAGCTTCTTAGCAAGCTCAAGTTGAGCTGGGAAGATGAGCTGATAGGTGAGCTCCCATGTGAGTTAGAAAGGTGAGCTCTCATGTGAGCTACTCCATGATGAGCTACTAGGTGAGCTATCTTGAGCTCCCCGGTAGAGCTACTCAAGGGCGAGCTTCTTGGAGAAATCAAAGAAGCTCAAATGAGCTAACATGCCCAAGGTGCACATAAGTGGCGCCGAGGTGAGTCGTCAGGCAAGTTTTCAACGAGTGCGCCGAGGTGAGCTCACAGAAGTGGTGAGCTTCAATGTGAGCTCCCGAGCTAAGGGAAATGGTGTGCCCAAGGTGAGCTCAAGTGGCAAGACAATGGATGTCGACAGGTGAAAATGGTGAGCCGAATGAGCTCAGGTGAGCTATGTAAAGTGGATGCTCGACAGGTGAGTTGGTAAGGCCTAAGAGTCACAGATGAGTGGCGTAGTTGCTTGATGAGCTCCTAGGTGAGTGTGCCCAAGGTGCGAGATGTGAGCTCACCAGGTGAGACTCGACGAGTTGAAAATGGTGAGCTCCCAAGGATCTCGTGAGCTACTGTGGTGCAAGACTAATGGATGCTTGACAGGGTTAAAGGTGCTCCCAAGGAGCTACAGAAGCTCCAGGCAGGACAATGGGAGCTGTCGGTAGGGAAAATGGCTGTGCCCTGAGGCACAGCTACTTACAGTGAGCACACGATAATAGGATGTCTACAGGGCAAACGGTGAACCCAAGGCAGCACAGAAGTGGTGCATGACAATTGATGTCGACACACACATGGATGCGCCAAGGTGCAGCTTCATGTGAGCTACAACATGTGATTTGGCAAGGCTGATAGTTTGCAGGTGAACTCCCTGGTGAGATTTTCAAGTGAGCCATAACTTTTGACTGGGAGCTCAGATTCGAGCAAGGATGAGCTTTTGGTGAGCTTACGAGGTCCTATTACGTGAGCTGCCAGATGATTCTTCCGTAAGCTGGGAGCTCGAGATTCTTTAAGCTCCTTGGGTGAAATTCCTTAAAAAGCAAAATACAGTTCGCCATATTTTGAGCTGTTGGCGATCTCACCTACCGAGCTTAATGATGATGATTTAAGTATAGCTCTGTGAGCTGGTTTGGTGAGCTCCCCGAAAGGTTCCTCTAGGTGAGCTCCCTAGGTGAGCTTCCAAGGTAAATTCTAAGGTGAGCTTCAGGCTTCTTACTAGGTGGTTGCTCCAAGGGTGAGCTGCCCTCCCTAGATCGAGCTCCCCAAGGTGAGTTGAAAATGGAGTTTGAACCTCCTCCCCTGCTCTGGGTGAGCATTTGAGTTGCCTTTTACTATTGAAATGATGCTCCCAAACTTCTGGAGCAAAAAAAAATGTGTTTCAGCTGATAGGTTATCCTCCTTGCTCATTTTCTTTGCTTGTTTTCTTCTTGCGAGCTCTTCATTGCAGCTATTTGTGAGCTGATGTCAATTATAGGTGTCTGGAGCTGTGTTCATGTGAGTTTTGGGACATTTTCTATGTGAAAGCTATCCTTGGGCCTGTGATACATCAAGGCCATGCTTCAGATGAGCTCACATCTCCTTGTTTCAGAGTGAGCTGGCAGCTCAGGTGAGCTCCCATGTTAAGAGCTTTCTCCTTCTCTGGTGTATCAGCGTTTTAGTGTAGCTGCTGTTTTTCCCTTTTCTGAGCTCTCTCTATCTCCTTGGCAAGGTTAGATTAGGTGAGATTAGCTTTCCTGCAGGTGAGAATAGCTTGTGGAGGTAGTTAAGGAGCAAGAACCAGGTGAGCTCCTCTAGGTGAGCTTCCTCTCTGAGTTTCAACGAGCTCCCAGCTTGTAGCTGAGGTTTAATGTTGTGCAATCACAGGTGAGCTGCTTCAGAATGATCCAAACGAGCTTATCTGGTGAGCTATCCGCAGGGGTAAGCTGTGATTTTCGCAAGCGAGCTACTTTATGAGCTCCCAGGTGAGTATCAAGTGAGTTACTAGGTGAGCTCCTGGTTGAGCTCAAGGAGAGTTGGTAAGGTGAGCTTTTAGGGGAGCTCCCAGGTGAGTTTCTGGGCAAGCTCAAGTCGAACTGCTTGATGAGCTCCTAGGTGAGCTGCTTGCTGAGCTCCTAGGTGAGCTATTTGGTGAGCTCCCAAGTGAGCTCCTTGGTGAGCTACTCGACAAATCTCTGAGGTGAGCTTAGACAAGCTCATATGAGTTGTCAAGGTGAGATCCTTGGTGAGCTCAAGGTGCGAGCTGGTAAGGTGAGAACTCAAGGTGAGTTAGGCAAACTTGGTGAGCTATCCTGGAAAAACAGGTGAGTTCCTAGGTGAGTTACTCAATGAGCTCCTGGGTGATCTTAACTCAAGCTGATCGGTAAGCTCCCAAGAAAGCTACTTGGCGAGCTCCCAGGAGAGGTCCCCGGTGAGCTCACAAGTGAGCTCAAATTAACCTACTCGGTGAGTTTTTCATTGAGCTCTTAGGTGAGCTGCTTCCTAAGCTCCCAGATGAGCTCTTAGGTGAGCTACTTGGTGAGCTCCCAAGTGAGCTCAAAGAAAAGCTTATCCGAAATCTCTAAGGTGAGCTTACATGTGAGCTACCAGGTGAGCTCAAGGTGAGTTGGCAAGGTGATCTCAAGGTGAGTTGGCAAGGTGAGCTCCTCAAGGTGAGATGCTAGGCAAGTAATCATAGGTGAGTTCCCATAACGAGCTCCAAGGTGAGCTTCAAAGGTGAGACTTAAGGAACAGATTAACAAATGTCCCATGCGAGTTGCAAAACTACTCGGTGATCTCTCAAAAGAGCTATTAGGTAAGCTCCTACGTGAGATTTCAAAATGAGCTCAATTGAGCTCTGCCAAGAGATCCTGGGTGAGCTCAAGGCATAGATGGTAAGCTAAGCTATCAGGCAAGCTCCTAGGTGAGTTTATGGACAAGCTCAAGTTGAGCTGCTCAATAAGTCCTCGAGGTGAGACTTTGAGAGTTTCATAAGCTCCAGGTGAGCTTACATGTGAGCTACCAGGCGAGCTCAAAGGTGATTTGTCAAGTTGACAGCAGCTCAAGGTGAGCTTACAATGTGAGCCCTTAAACAGATGGATTCAAGGTGAGTTGGTCAAACAGGTGAGCTCCCAGGTAAGTTCTATGCATTCATGATCAAGCTTTCCGTTGCCTTTTGAGTCAATCAAGAGCTAATGGCAAAAGTGAGCTCTCAGGTGAGCTCACTAGTTAATTGCTGCTTAAGGAAATGATCACTAGGTGAGCTACTCAAAGAGCTCTCAGTGCGAGCTCAACTTGAGCTGATCAGTGAGATCCTAGAATAGCTCTTAGGTGAGCTACTTGGCGAGCTATTCAACGAGCTCCTAGGTGAGCTGTTAGGTGATCTCCCAAGTGAGCTAGTTGTTGAGATCCCAAGTGAGGTCCCCAGTGATCTATTCAGTGAGCTCACAATCAAGCTCAAGTCAACCTACTCAGCAAGCTACTCGGTGAGCTCACAGGCAAGCTTTTAGGTGACATACTTATTGAGCTACTTAATGAACTCCAAGATGAGATACTTGGTGAGCTACTCAATGAACTCCAAGACGAGCTACCAGATGAGCTCAAGGTGAGCTCCTCAGTAAATTCAAGGTGAGCTAGAAAGGTGAGATGATAGGTGAGCTCCCATGTGAATTTTTAGGTGAGCTGATTAACGCGCTCTAGGGTGAGCTCAAGTTGAGTTACTCAGCAAGCTCTTGGTGAGCTTATAGGTGAGTTGGCAAGGTGATCAGGTGAATCCTAGGTGAGCTACTCAGGTGAGTCCCTAGCTGAGCTCCTAGGTGAGCTACTCGACAAGCTCTTAGGTGAGCTTCTTTTCGAGCTCCCAGCCAAATCCTAGGTGAGCTACATCGAGCTCCTAAGGTGAGATGTTGGTGACTCTAGCAAGGTGAGATTTGGTGAGCTAGGATGAGCTCAATGTGAGGTTACAAGGTGAGTTCAAGGTGAGTTGGTAAGGTAAGCTGTCAGGTGAGATCCTAAGTGAGTTCCCAGGCAAGTTACTGCAAGAGCTCCCGGGAAAGCTCAACTTGAGCTAATAGGAGAGCTCCTAGAAGAGCTCCCAGGGGAGCTAAGTTGGCTATTGGTGATCCCAGGTGAGTTTCAGGTGAGCTTCCTAGGTGAGATACTTAGTAAGCTCCTAGGTGAGGTCCCCAATAAGCTACTTAGTGAGCTCACAAATGATCTCAATTCAACCTACTTAGTGAGCTCCCAGGTGAGCTATTAGATGAGCTCTCAAGTGAGCCACTTAGTTTAAACTCTAAGGTGAGCTACTTGGTGAGCTAGCTGAATAGAGAGTAGATGGCAAGGTGAGAGGTGAGCTCCTCAGCGAGCTCAAGGTGAGTTGGCAAGGCAAGCTGATAAATGACCTCCCATGCAAGTTGGCAAGGTGAGCTATCAGGTGAGCTCCCATACTGAGTTTTCAGGTGAGTTACTTGACAAGCTCCTAGTGAGCTCAAGTCAAGATGGTCATCAAGCTCCTAGGTGAGCTCTCAAAGTGAACTAATAAGGCGAGCAAGGCAAGCTCCCAGGTGAGTTTTAGGCAAGCTCAAGTCAAGCTACTTGATGAGCTTCTTGGAAAGCTGTCTTTCCAAGCCCCCAACCAAGCTCCTAGGTGAGCTACTCAGTGAGCTCCTATGTGAGCTCAAAGGTGAGATCTTGTCGGCAATCTCTGAGGTGAGCTTACATGTAAGTTACCAGATGATCTCAAGGTGAGTTCGTAAAGTGAGCTGTTAGGTGAGCTTAAGGAGAGTTGGCAAGGTGAGCTCCTCATCAAACTCAAGGTGAGCTGATAGGTGAGTTCCCATGAGAGTTGGCAAAGCGAGCTATAAGGTGAGCTCTCATGCGAGTTTTTGGGTGAGCTACTTGATAAGCTCTCAGTTGAGCTCAACTCAAGCTAATCGGAGAGCTCAAAAAGCAATCTCCCAAGGTGAGCTACTTGGTGAAGTTATCAAGTGAGCTCCCAGGTGGTTATGCTGCAAGCTCCCAGGTTGAGCTTCTTGGGAAGAGCTCCCAATGACCTATTTTTTGCAAGCTCACAAGTGAACTCATAGGTCAAACCTAGTTCAATGAGTCTCGGTGAGTTCCTAGGTGAGCTCAAAGGTGAGCTCTGAGGTAATCATCCAAGGTGAGCATACTTGCGTGGATACAAGATGAGCTCAAGGTGAGTTGTGATCAAAAAGGTGAGCTACTTGGCAAGCCTCTAGAGGAGTTCTCTAGATGAGTTACTTAGTGATCTCACTAAGTGAGCTCAAGCTCAACCTACTCAGTGATACTTGGTGAACTCTTAGGTGAGGTTCTAGGTGAGCTACCAGGTGAGCTACTTGGTGAGCTACTTGATGAACTCATAGGCAAGCTTCCAGATGTGCTATTTGGTGAGCTTGGTAAGGTGAGATCCTCAGTGAGCTCAAGGTGAGTACTAAGGTGAGCTCCCATAGTGATTTGGCAAGTCAACCTACTCAATTTGAGATTTTAGGTGAGCTCCTTGATGACCTCTTAGTTAAGATCAAGTCCAACTACTCTAGAAGCTCCTGGGCAAGCTACTTTCTAAGTTCCCAGCCTAGATCCTATGTGAGTCTACTTGTGAGCTCCCAAGTTAGTTCAAAGGTGAGCTTATCAGCAATAGTTGAGGTCAACTTAAATGCACACTACCAGATGAGCTAAAGGCTAGTTAACAAGGTGATGATTCAAGGAGAGTTTAAGCAGAGCAGCTCAATTGAGCTGGACCTAGGTGAGCTGTCAGGTGAGCTCTCAGACAAGCTTCCCAAGGGAGTTACTAGACGAGCTCCTGGGTGAGCCCAACTAAAACTGATTGGTGAGCTCCTAGAAGATATCCCAAGCAAGCTACTTGGCTACCCAGGAGCTATTCCATGAGTTCCCAGGTGAGCTGTTAGGAAAGCTCCTCAAGTGAGGTCCCCAACGAACTACTTGGTGAGCTCACCAAGTGAGCTCAAAAGTGAGGTCAGGTCAACCGTTTAGTCGGTGAGCTTCCTTGAGCTTTGAGGCAAGCTGGTTGGTGAGCTCCTAAGTGAGCTACTTGGAGATCTACTCCAATGAAATGCCTGAGGTGAGCTACTAGATGAACTCAAGGTGAGTTGGAAAGGTAATCATCCTCAGCGAGCTCAAGGTGAATAACTCACAAGGTGACCTTATAGGTGAGCTTACATGATAGTTTTTAGGTTAGCTGCTAGACAAGCTCCCTTGGTGAGCTCAAGTCTGAGCTACTTGGTGAACTCTAGGTGAGCTGTCATGTGACCTCCCAGGTGATTTTTGGGAAAGCTCAAGTTGAGCTACAAACAAGCTCATCAGCGAGCTCACTTGTCAAGCTCCCAAAGCTGAGGTCCTAAGTGATTTCACTCGGTGAGCTCCCATGTGAGCTCAAAGGTAAGCTATTGGTGATCTCTACCTAGTGAGCCTACGTGCGAGCTACCAGCTGAGCTCAAGGTGAGTTGGTAAGGTGAAATCAAGGTGAATTGGTCAAGTGAGCTCTAGGCAAGTTGGAACAGGGAAGCTATTAGGTGCCCAAAAACTCCTAGGTGAGCTCCTAGGTGAGTTACTCGATCAGCTCCTAGGTGAGCTCAACTTGAGCTGATCAGTGAGCTCCTAGACGTTGAGCTTCTAGACGAGCTACTTGGTGAGATGTTCGGTGAGCTCCCAAGTGAGCTACTAGGTGAGCTCCCAGGTGAGCTTAGGCGAGCTCCCAAGTGAGCTAGTTGGTGAGTTCCCAAGTGAGGTACCCGAGGCAAACTCACTAAGTGATCTCATGTAAACCTACGCCGGTGAGCTACTTGATGAGCTCCCAAGTGAGCTATTAGGCAAGCCCTCAGGTGAGCTGTTCTGGTGAGCTCCCAGGTGAGTTTAGGTGAGCTTCTACGTGAGCTACTTTGAGCTACTCGATGAACTTTTCTGAGGCAAGCTACAAGATGAAGACACCAAATTCGTGTCTTACGACCCCTTGTGACCCGCATCCCATTTCGCAACCTAACCTCATTACCTAAACCTTACACAATTATTTATTAATTACCTCATAATTGATAAATCCACATCACCTTACCCGCCACCTCACTTTGCCACCTCATCATGACCTAGCCCTAACCCTAAACTAACCTAATTAAGACCCATGACTTGGTCTAGACTCACATCCATAACTAATGCCTCCTTACTCGCACCCAAAGCCGACCTTCTAGCCACTTGACCAAGCCCGCAACTGATCTCTCGGGAGAAAAGCAGGGAAGGTGGGCTATTTTACTAAAAATAGCCTACTTTTTCCTAACCGATGCCGGTTCCTACTCGACCGCCGTCGGTTACGCAACCGCCATCGGTTCCCTGTAAATGGGCTCCCCAAACCAAAACAACGGATCGGAATTTCATTTTGGAGATCAGTCGAAGGATTTCTGGATCAACAGGAGAGCATTGCGAGCGAGGAACAGAGTCCAGAACTTCACTTGACCAAGCAGAGACGAGTGAAGAATACCAGAAGTGTTTACAGCCAAGGAGATCAACTTGCATCTTCATCAAAACCAGTAAGTCACATCTTGCATGTCCTCTGTTATAACATTTCTTATGCTTTTGGAATCACAGTCCTCATAAATCCATTTCTGAACTCCATTATACCAACGTACCATTGCCATCTAACTGTCATTCTTTTGCTTCTAACCATCCCATTTCCTAATACTATCCAAAAACCAGCCATTACAAACACCACAACCAGCCCAGAAGATCCTAGAACCCACCGGTATCGGTTATCAGTAACCGGCATCGGTTATAGTAACCGGCATCGGTTCCTTTGATCGGTTATCAAAACCAGGAAAAACAGCCTTTCCCCTACCCAGTTCAACGAAGCAATTTAATTGATATTTTACAGTATTTTGTGTTAATTCATATTAGCAGGGGAACTGACCACCTTCGAAAGGAAGTTTTATATTTCCTGGGCCCAAGGCAGTTCCCTCATTTATTGTCTAATCAAAATCTTGTGGTCTTGTGTTCTTATTTGCAGGTAGTCCTTCCAAGACAAAAAGGAGTTCTCCGCAGTCAACCTGATCTTTCTCTACGGTACGCGCACATCATCTCGACATTCTACAGGTATTCCTCCTAACCCTAACCTTATCTGTTTCTAAAAGGAACGAAGCATTTCCGAGTGAAACATTTTGGCACGCCCGGTGGGACCCATTTTGGGTTTTTCTTTATTTCTTGCTTGCTTTCATATAGGGAGCATACTTGCTGTTTTCTTCTTCTAAAGATATTCACAAGGTATTTTATTATTCTGGTAAAAGAACTTGCTTTGTTTTTGCATCTTGCACTAGTGAAAGTCATCTCTTTTGCTTCATCGAATATCACTTTCGATTTGGGTTTTAAAACACATGCATTGCATTCCTGCCTGTTGTTTTTCAATTCTAGTGAACATAGATTAAGTAACAGGTCGTACACGTGGGGGTGATATCCACGGTATTGACAGGAAATTAATCTTAGTTTCACTGCACAACACATACCGAATCACTTCACAATTAACACAACAGCTCAAACATCCCCCCTTTTCCGCGGTATTCCTCCGCCCGATTGAGGTAACCTTATAAGCCAAAACAACTTGACATTTCCCCTAAGTCTCTTGTTTAGGATTCTGACATCATTCTACGTCTAAAGGCATAAGCCTGCAATAATTAAAATTAACCCTAGGGTTAATCTCTGGATTTGCGTGTGCATCTTGCTTGTTTTCTGTTCTGTTTTCTCTGTCATACTCTGTCTTCTGTGATCAATAAGTTGATAAATATACTCAACGTTGCTAAAAATCAAATTAGCAGCCCTTTGTATCTTCTTATCCTAGATTTTTGACACCGGCATCGGTTAAGGGACCGACGTCGTTTCCCCTGTGCCCGACACCGGTTAGTAAACCGATATCGGTTACTGTCTTCATCAGCCCCTGACAAACCAACAACTTGCCAAATTCATCATTCTGAGGTTGTTTTTGTTCTTGATAGATTGAAACTTTCCTGTGAACACCTGTCCATGGTTGTTATCACTCGAAAGCAAGCCGCCGCCATGGTTTCACATGCTTGCTCTGTTTCTTTGCCTGAATCACCCCCTTCACCTTCTATGGGGAATCCTACTGATACCAGTGAGGTTCCTAAAATTCCTGTGGGAGATAAGGACTTTGCCAAGTTTCTGGATGCTAATTCCAGCGCTGTACAATACTATTTGTCTCATACCCCTGACCGTACACCTGATGGTCAGCTCCTTGTAGGTATGCCTATCAGTATAGCTGCTCATTTAGCTCCCACTCCTCCTGATAATACCGCCTTGCTTCCTGCATCTCTAGCCCCGTCTCCCAATCCGACAGCTGCAGAGGTTCATACGACCCCGATTAGCTTTCCTTTTGTTAATCTTGGACCCCACGTATCGTTACCACCAACTGCCCCTACCTCATCTCTTTTGCAGACTGCTCCATTCATGACTTGCTCTCTGCCACCTATCCACACGAGCTTTCCTTCTCAAGCTCCGCCTACCTTTTCATTCCCATACACGTATCCAGTAACCTCAACACCTTATATGGGACATCCCTATTCTGGTGCACCATCATCTCATCCAACCACTGATTTCATCAAACAAATGATGGACAAAATGCAAAACCTGGAGGCTTCGGTTTCGGGAAGTCGTAGCGCCTTGACATACGAACAAGTTTGTCGGGAGCCCATTCACCCTTCTGTCCCCCTTCATTCATATCCTCCTCAATGGGAGTTGCCAAAATTTACTCGTTTTAATAGTAAAGAGGATCCTCAACAACACTTGCGATCATTTAGACATGCTTGTTATTTGATTGCCCATAATGACGCCTTGTTACTCCGCACCTTCCCTATGTCCTTATCAGGACCCGCCTTGGAGTGGTACAGTGCTTTAACCCAGCACTCGATCTTCTCTTTTAACCAACTAGCCCAATCTTTCTTGGATCATTTCTCCATTAACATTGCTAAGAAAGTATCTATCACCGACCTTTATGCCATCCGACAATTTGAAGACGAATCTATCGCATATTTCGTTAGACGATGGCGGGGCCTTATCAACCAACTTACGTATGCCTTGCCCCAAACCGAACTCATCGAACTATTTACGCGGGCCTGCGCTAAGCACATCTCCCCTACCCTCCAAATTCAAACTTTCCGTACATTCGACGAGGCCTTTACTATGGCTCGAAAATTAGAAATTCGAGCCTTAGAGGAAGAGAAATTGCGGTTGCGCAACAAGAACTCCACTTTCCGAACTCCTGATTCTACCAATAAACCAAATACCACCACTCCTCACGCGTCCACCTCTTCTAAATCAAAAGGAGCTGTCCACGCGGTGATGGTCAAATCCCAACCACCGTCCAATACTCCACCAAAAACCACCTATAAATACAAAGCCGAGCCCGTCAACTACACTCCCTTGGGAGAAACATATGGTGTGATATTGGAGAAATTGCTCAAAGCTGGGGCTATCACCTTGCCCCCTGTTAAACCTCACTCTGGGTTTGACTCCACCCGCGCAATACCTTCCTGGTACAAAGAAAATGACTTTTGTAACTTTCACCGCGTAAAGGGACATAGTCATGAAAACTGCAAGATGTTGAAAAACATAGTGCAGGAAATGGTTGATGCAGGGGATATAACACTCGATAATCCTAACGCCCCTGCTAACCGAAATCTGAAAATTTTCAACAAGCCATTCCCGAATCACTCGTCCAGCAGTAACGTGAACCAAGATATCTTAGCTGAGGAGAGTGTTCATGAGATCCATGCAGTCTTCGATTCCCAGCCAAAAGCCTCTATCGAGAAAATTTTGAATCAAGCCTCTTCACTAACACAGGAGCCCGAACCTCCTTTACCACCATCAAGCCAAAGCGAAATCATTCCTTTACCCATAGAAGAGTTAACTGCCCAGGCTTCCCTTCCCATCAATGAGTCTTCTTACACCACATCCCTACAAGACTGTGAGCGGATGTTATCTAATTTATCTATTTCCCAAACGTCCCCTTCTACCACTCTTGCTACACAAGAGGAAGGCTCACCACTCCTTTTGACATCCTTAGACGAGAAATCTCTTACACTAACATCACCACATTCTTTAACATGACAGACCCCCTCGAACATGCCCTCCTACCTATTAGTCCCTCATCGCCTAAATCTTTTCAACGACCGGTTGACCTCTTAACCTCTATTGATACACTACCTCACTACCCTCCTGTATCACACCCACAATGGACTGGAATTACAACCCACCTTTCTTCCGTACCAAAATTACAAATCACACCTGGAGACTGTCATTCCACAGAAGATAGACAGGCCCTATGGGAACGTTTGAGTACCCCTTTTTCTACTCAAATGCAAATGACTGATCCTGATGTCTCCACCATATACCCGAAGTGCTTACAGAAGCTTAAAATGCCCATGTTCTCACCTTCACCCCCCTCACCTCTACCAAATGCCCCGTCCACTTCTATCAACTTAACCAAATCTTCCCCTACGCTTGGGACCTCACCAATGCCCAGTCTAACACACCCGCCTAAGCGACTCGATTTATCCAAAAATAAACCCGCCCCGCCACCTAGGAGACGAACGCAATCCGTGCCTCTATCACAATCAAAACCCTCATCGTCACACCCACCTTCCATATTGGGACCTCATCCCTCCACCTTACATCAATATATCATACCTCCTTTGTTTTCTTCAAAACGACCTACGCCTTCTACACCTATACAGAGATCAAAGGGTATCACAACATCGTTACCCCGCGTATCCGGTCCACCTATCAACCCTAAACCAATCCCATCATCAAAGGATTTATTTTCTGTCACTCCCCTTTCTCCGTGGTTGTTTCCCGCTACCACGCCATCTGTAGCCTCATCATCTAACCAGCTGAACGTAACTTCTGTGTCAAAGAAACCACGTTTAGTGAAAAACATGTGTCAGCACCCCTCGGCTAAACCACCACCCATACGAACCAACCACGCCCAAACATTACCAAAACCCACACAATCAATACCCTCATCCTCTTCCGATTTTGACCCACTCAAAGGATCTTACGCCAAAATCCTTGCTATGTTGGTGGAGAATGCGACCATTTCCCTACCTCCACTTAGACCTTATGACCCGTCTAAACCCCGACCTATGGGTTATGATGAGTCTAAAATCTGCGCCTATCACCGCACACCAGGACATGATGTGGAGGGATGCAAAGCTCTAAAAACCATCCTTCGTCAGTCACCTCTCCCGGATAGAAAGATTAAGAAAGACAACTTACGAAGGGAGAGACCTCTAGCGTCAATTCCCTCTACTATACCATCTGTCCCCGCCTCACCAAGATCGATCATTATTACAACCCCACCTCTTGAAGACCATGAATTATCCCAACCATCTTCCTCATCTCAGGTCTACGAGATTAATATGATTAGTGTCGCTACTCGAGGACAGAAAAACAATGGGAAAGCGAAAGAAAACACACCTGCGGCATCTCTTTCTCCTTCAACCATCCCGATTACACCACCACCTAAAGTGGTTATTCGCGGACCCGCCTATCCCGTCTCTAATGGAGTTGCCCACCGAACCATGATCAAACAGCTTCATCAATCGCCCGTAAAAATGACACTATATGATCTCATTCAGACTTCTGAATCTCATCGACAAGCTCTCGTTGAGATCCTTCAAGGGATAGAGGTTTTACCCAACGAAACCCTGCCCGTTGCCTCCATTCTAACACCCAATCACGTTGCCTCTCTCACCAAACAATCCATCTCCCCCACCACTTCTGTCTCAAAACAACAAGCCGCTGCAGTTAGTTTCTCGGAAGATGAAATTATCGACTTTGGTGCAGAAGACCCTGACCCTGCCCTTTTCATTTCCGCTTACGTCCGAGACATTCGAGTACGTCGGGTTATGATTGACGGGGGCGCTAGCCTAAACATCATCTCTTCAAAAGCCTTCCAACAAATGAACATCCCTTCTAGTTGCATGTGTGCCAACCCCATCATGTTGCGGTCATTCAATGACGCTATTACTTCTACCTTAGGCACCGTGATCCTCAACATTCGCGTAGGCCCACGTACTTTACCCGAACTCTTCTATGTCCTTGAAGGAGAGTTCCAATATAATATATTGCTGGGTCGTCCTTGGATCCGAGCCATGGGATGCGTTCCCTCAACATTACATCGATGCATAAAATTTGAGTACGAGGGGAAGTCCTACACTGTAAAAGCTGATCCTCCCCCCTTCAAAACTTGCAATATGTTATACCGCCCAAACGATGTGCTTATACCAATTAAGACACCCATACATTCAACCCAACCATCCTCTTCAAATGTACCTCAACCATCCACCTCAACTGCACCTACGCCTTCAACTGATGAAACCACCGTCGCACAAACCACTTCTCTTCCCGCAGCTAACATCCCAACCTCCGACCCCTTAGTAGATGTTTTTCATCGCCTCACGCTGGGGGAGTACCGCCTATATAACGTTAGTTCTTTCCCTACCCCGCAGGAGTACGGACAATTACATGCACATCCCACCTACGACCGTCGCGTGGGGGAGGTAATCTCTTACGGACCACCCCATTGCCGCACTAACCTAACGTATGGGGGTGTTGACGCATCCTCCATTACCCCTGAACCTCCTCTTGGTGTGGTTCCCTTCCAATCCGATTTTCAATACCTGACAAATCGTCGCTTCGCCCTCACCTTCTTGACTCGCTGTGCTTGGAAAGGCTTTGGTTTTGGTCTTTATGAACAAGGCCGACATACGCTCATCCCCATCACCACACGCAAACATAATGATCGTAGTGGTCTTGGATTTCCAGGAACGCTTACCCCAAAAGAACCTCGTGACAGTTGCCTTCTGGAAGAGGACGACGTCACCCCTACCGAACCATCATCACCCATTTTGCCTTCGTCACCCACGGAGTCGATGGATCCTGAATCTATCCCTCCTAACTTTTCTCACCAACGATGATTTCCGCCAAGAGCGGTTAGCCCAATTGGAGCTTCTTGACGAACGTCGTCTTACAGCTCTTGATAATCTTCAAATCTATCAAAAACGCATCAAGTGTGCTTATGATAAGAGACTTCATGAGCGTACCTTTAAGGTTGGTGATCTTGTCCTCAAAGAGAATCAACATGTAACCAAACTAGAAAAGAGCAAACGTGGAAAATTTGCTCCCAATTGGATTGGGCCTTATATAATCACTCACACCTATGGATCAGGCACTTATCGTTTAGCTTCGCTTAATGGTAAACCTGAGCCTGAACCCCTTAATGCCTTGCATCTTCGACCATTCTACTGTTGAAATTAGTGTTATATCACTTCTTATCTACCTACTGCTCGTCCCTTGAGCTCACATACCACCACATACACTTGTCTCTTACATCTCGAAATAAAATCAAGCTCACCCCTCACCTCCCCTTGACGATGCCTTCCCCTTTTTAGTCTAGTCCATGACTTCAAAGTATTAAAATAAGCCGTATTCTTATGGGATTTTCTTGAGTCAAACTTCCTACTAAACTAGATGCTTCACGCCAAAAGAACATCTAGTCATCTAAATTAAATATAGACTGCTCCCTCGAAGGACAGCTATATGCCAAACTATTGCTGCTACTATAAATAGACTGCTCCCCCGAAGGACAGCTATGCACTAAAATCATATCTGCTACTATAAATAGACTGCTCCCCCGAAGGACAGCTATACACAGTCAGCCTTTATCAGAAGCTTCTCGCATTGATCAGCTTCGTGAAGACCTCAAGAATAAAACAATCAATATCCCTTGTAGACTTCCCGCATCGATCAGTCTACATTCAATAAAATAAAAGCCTCATTCAAAAGAACTTTTTGGGTCATGGACTTGTCTATTTAGGGTAGGTTCTCTTCGTCGAACACTCACTTTGTAACAAGTTCTTTGTACCTCAGCTATATCATCCACCTCACCTCACCATTTGTTTCAACTCAAGGGACGTAACGTACACCTGATATATTGTGATCATACAACTCTTTTCAACTATGGACTTCTCGTCTATGCACGGCACTTAGGGCTTCAGGCTCGTTCTACGTTGTGTGGTTTGTTTAGCTCTTTTCACCTACGGAGCACTCTTTCCGCTTTGCCTCGCATCTAGGATTGTGTGTTGATCTTAATCAGGACACTATTCCCTCCTACTTGGGTATGCTAACCTTTGCTTTACCTATACCTACACCAACAACATTATCCTACCAGCACCAACAACATTACCCTACCAACATCAAATTTTTACCAAACGACCAATTGCCTAAACCATACCAAATTGCCTAAATTCACCCCTCCCTGATCCTAAGGGAGAACTACATCGGTCTGAGGCCCCTCCTTGCTTTGTGCAATGGGCTATGTAGGCAGCACTTCGGAGACATGGGGTCTCCCAAGGTTAGCTCGACCATCCCCTACCATAACCTATCATGTGTGGTAAATATAAATATTTTTGTGTATTTCTATTTAATCACATTCACCTCTTTGATCCTTTTTCAAAACACCGAAAGTCAAAACGACAACATTCTTATTATTATAACTCAAATCAACATACATATCTCGTTTTGTTAGATGTTAAACAAATACATCCTCTCTATCATCGACGCGCCACCTTATTTATTCTTACCCAAGGCCTCAACCTACCATTTGGCCCGACCCAAGGCCTCAACCTACCAAACCCTATACCTATTGGCCCGACCCAAGGCCTCAACCACGCAGGCCCGACCCAAGGCCTCAACCTACCAATTGGCCCGACCCAAGGCCTCAACCTACCTATACCTTGGCCCGACCTAGGCCTCAACCTACCTATTCGGCCCGACCCAAGGTGATGATCAACCCTCGACCCCTCTCGCCAGGCCTATTCGGCCATGACCCAAGGCCTCAACCTCAAAGGTACCCGGCCTCAACCTACCCATTGGCCTGACCCAATCTCTCCTGTAACCATTGGCCCTACCCAAGGCAATTGGCCCGACCCAAGGCCTCGACCCAACCTCAAACCTACCTATTTGGCCCGACCCAAGGCCTCAACCCCTACCCATTGGCCCGACCCAAGGCCTCAACCTACCATTTGGCCCGACCCGGCCTCAACCTACCTATTTGGCCCGACCCAAGGCCTCAACCTACCTATTGGCCCGACCCAAGGCCTCAACCTACCTTGGCCCAACCCAAGGCCTCAACCTACCATTGGCCCGACCCAAGGCCTCAACCCAAACCAATTGGCCCGACCCAAGGCCTCACCTACCTGGCCCGACCCAAGGCCCAACCTACCATTTGGCCCGACCCAAGGCCTCAACCTACCAATTTGGCCCGACCCAAGGCCTCAACCTACCTATTTGGCCCGACCCAAGGATTTGGCCCGACCAAGGCCTCAACCTACCAATTGGCCCGACCCAAGGCCTCAACCTACCATTTGGCCCGACCCAAGGCCTCAACCTACCAATTGGCCCGACCCAAGGCCTCGCCCTACCTATTTGGCCCGACCCAAGGCCTCAACCTACCAATTGGCCCGACCCAAGGCCTCAACCTACCTATTTGGCCCGACCCAAGGCCCTCAACCTACCATTTGGCCCGACCCAAGGCCTCAACCTACCATTTGGCCCGACCCAAGGCCTCAACCTACCAATTGGCCCGACCCAAGGCCTCGCCCTACCAATTTGGCCCGACCCAAGGCCTCAACCCCATTTGGGACCCAAGGCCGCAACCCAACCACTTGGCCCGACCCAAGGCCGTATCACTTCCATACCATACCCACAATCACACGTTTTATTTTATCCATCCATCATGTACCTTTTGTTCAATCGAGCTCACCTGTTCGTGTTTTAGCATGATTAGGGTCCTTGACTTGATCTGTCGACCAACTTTGCCTAGACCTAGACCGTGACGTTTATCTCAACCAAACCAACCATTTGGTACTGCCGAACATGCCTAAACGTTCCTGTACCTTACCTGTTATATACCCTGGAGCTACTTCCTATGCCTTGGATACCAGGATTATATCACCCTTGTTTGGATAAACTATCGACCTTTGCCTATACATTGCTGGTTTGCTCGTCAAATCATGTACCCTAGTCGTACTATTGCATTTCAACATGCGTCTGCTTCCTTGGACCTACCCCACCACCTTACCATCCTCTCTACAACATGTACCCTTTATCAACCCTATCCCTGATTTCCCGTTCACTCAATCTGTGATAGATTTGAGGGGGATTACCTATATCCTTAACATGAGAAACCACTTCATATTATTGTCCGCGCAGCTTTACAAAACAAGCTACACGACAATAAGGGGCTAATGTAGACACCAAATTCGTGTCTTACGACCCCTTGTGACCCGCATCCCATTTCACAACCTAACCTCATTACCTAAACCTTACACAATTATTTATTAATTACCTTGTAATTGATAAATCCACATCGCCTTACCCGCCACCTCACTTGGCCACCTCATCATGACCTAGCCCTAACCCTAAACTAACCTAATTAGGACCCATGACTTGGTCTAGACTCACATCCATAACTAATGCCTCCTTACTCGCACCCAAAGCCGACCTTCTAGCCACTTGACCAAGCCCGCAACTGATCTCTCGGGAGAAAAGCAGGGAAGGTGGGCTATTTTACTAAAAATAGCCTACTTTTTCCTAACCGATGCCGGTTCCTACTCGACCGCCGTCGGTTACGCAACCGCCATCGGTTCCCTGTAAATGGGCTCCCCAAACCAAAACAACGGATCGGAATTTCATTTTGAATCAATCGAAGGATTTCGGGATCAACAGAGATCATTGCGAGCGAGGAACAGAGTCCAGATCTTCACTTGACCAAGCAGAGACGAGTGGAGATACCAGAAGTGTTTACAGCAAAGGATATCAACTTGCACCTTCGTCAAAACCAGTAAGTTACATCTTGCATGTCCTCCATTATAACATTTCTTATGCTTTTGGAATTACAGTCCTCATAAATCCGTTTCTGAATCCATTACCCAACGTACCATTGCCTCTAACTGTCATTCTTTTGCTTCTAACCATCCCATTTCCTAATACTATCCAAAAACCAGCCATTACAAACACCACAACCAGCCCAGAAGATCCTAGAACCCATAACCGGTATCGGTTATCAGTAACCGCCATCGGTTATAGGTAACCGGCATCGGTTCCTTTGATCAAAACCAGGAAAAACAGCCTTTCCCCTACCCAGTTCACGAAGCAATTTAATTGATATTTTACAGTATTTTGTGTTAATTCATATTAGCAGGGAAACTGACCACCTTCGAAAGGAAGTTTTATATTTCCTGGGCCCAAGGCAGTTTCCTCATTTATTGTTTAATCAAATCTTGTGGTCTTGTGTTCTTATTTGCAGGTAGTCCTTCCAAGACAAAAAGGAGTTCTCCGCAGTCAGCCTGATCTTTCTCTACGGTACGCGCACATCATCTCGACATTCTACAGGTATTCCTCCTAACCCTAACCTTATCTGTTTCTAAAAGGAACGAAGCATTTCCGAGTGAAAAGATCCCCTAGGAGCTCACCAAGTAGCTCACTGATTAGATTGTCTTAAGCTCACATGTGAGCTCACCGAGCAGCTTACTCAAGGATCTCACCTGGGAGTTTTCCAAGTAGCTTGCTTTGGAGATCACCTAGCAGCTTACCTGGGAACTTACTGAATAGCTTGCCATGTAGCTCACCTAGGAGATCTTATGGGAGCTCTATGATCAGCTTGAGTTGAGCTCACTAGGGAGTTCATCAACTCACTTGGGAGCTCTCCATGCCAACTCACCTTAAGTTCACCTTGCCAACTCACCTTGAGGTCACCTTGCCAAGTCACCTTGAGCTCATTTTATAGGTCGTATGTAAGCTCACCTCAGAGAATTCCGATAAGCTCACATGGGAGCTCGCCGAGTAGCTCACCTAATAGATCGACAAGTATCTCACCTAGGAGCTTGTCGAGCATCTCGACTTGAGCTTTCCCAAAAACTCACCTGGGAGCTCACCTAACAGCTCACCTTGCCACCTCACCTTGAGCTCACCCAGGAGCTTACCTGAGTACCTTTAATTGATCTCACCTTGGAGCTCGTCAAGCAGCTCACCTGAAAACTTGCATGGGAGCTTGCCTTATAGCTCACCTTGCCAACTCACATGAAAGCTCACCTATCAGCTCAGCTTAAGCTCACTAAGAAGATAACCTTGCTAACTCACCTTGAGCTCATCTAGTAGCTCACCTCGGAGTTCGTCAAGTAGCTCATCAAGAACCTGACCTGGAAGCTCACATAATAGCTCACAAAGGAGCTCACCAAACAGGTCACCTGGGAGCTCACATAGTAGCTTGCCAAGTAGGTTGACTTAAGCTCACTTGTGAGCTCTATGGGCACCTTTCCTGGGAGCTCGCCAAGTAGCTCACCAAATAGGTCACCTGGAAGCTCTTATGGGGAATCACCGATCAGCTCAAGTTGAGCTCACCTGGGAGCTCGTCAACTAACTCACCTAGGAACTCACTTGGGAGCTCACCTGACAGCTTGCCTTACTAACTTACCTTGAGCTTGCCTTGCTAACTAACCTTGAGCTCATTTGGTAGCTCGCATGTAAGTTCACCTCAAATATTTCCGATAAGCTCACCTTCGAGCTTGCCTGGGAGATCACTGAGTAGGTTACCTAGGAGCTTAACTGGGGACTTGGCAAGTAACTCACCCAGAAGCTCATCGAGCCACTCAAATTAAGCTTGCCTAGAAACTCAAATAGGAGCTTTCCTAATAGCTCACCTTGAGCTCACCCAGGATCTCACCTAGAAGCTAAAAAACTCACCTGGGAGCTCGTCAAGCAAATCACCTGAAACCTCACATGGGAGCTCACCTGCTAGCTCACCCACAAACTCATATGGGAGCTCACCTATCATATCACCTTTCCAACTCACCTTGACCTTGCTGAGGAGCTCACCTTCCTAACTCACCTTGAGCTCATCTGGTAGCTCACCTCAGAGTTCGTCGACCAGCTCACCAAGTAACTCACCTAGGATCTCACCTAATAGCTCACCTAGGAGCTCACCGAGTAGCTCACCAAGTAGGTTGACTTGAGCTCACTTGTGAGCTCATCGAGTAGCTTGCCAAGGACCTCGCCTAGAAAATTGCCAAGTAGCTCACTTTAGAGCTCACCTAGTAACTTGCTTGGGAGCTCAATGAATAGCTCACCAAGTAGCTGGCTTGGGAGATCTTCTAGGAGCTCACCGATCAGCTCACCTGAACTTACCTGGGAGCTCACTTGAAATCTTACCTTACAAACTCACCTTGCCAACTTACCTTGAGCTCATCTGGTAGCTCGCATTGTAATCTCACCTCAGAGATTACTGACAAGCTCACCTTTGAGCTCACATGGGAGCTCACCTAGGAGCTCAATTAGGAGCTTGGCAAGCACCTCGCCTAGGAACTTGTCAAGCAACTCGACTTGAGCTTACCCAAAAACTCACACTAGAGATCACGTTACTAGCTCACCTTGAGCTCACGTAATAGGTTAACTTGAGCTCGCTTATGAGGTCTTCGAGCAGCTCGCTAGGGACCTCACCGAGTAGCTCACCAAGTAGCTCCCTTGGGAGCTCACCTTGGAGCTTTCCAAACAATTCATGAAGTAGGTCACTTGGGAGCTCTTCTGGGAGCTCATTGATCAGCTCAAGTATAGCTCGCTTGAGAGCTCGTCAAGTAACTCACCTGGAAACTCACCTGGGAGCTTACCTGACAGCTCACCTTGCTAACTCTCCTTGAGGTCACCTTGCTAACTCACTTTGAGCTTGCCTTGCTAACTCACCTTCAGCTCATCTGGTAGCTCACATGTAAGCTCACCTCATAGAATACTGACAAGCTCACCTTTGAGCTCACCTGGGAGCTCACCTAAGAGCTCGGCTGGGAGCTTGGCAAGTATCTCACCTAGGAGCTCATTGAGCTACTCGACTTGAGCTTGCCAGGAAACTCACTTGGGAGCTCAACTTGAGCTCACTCGGGAGCTCGTCAAGTAGCTCAGCTGAAAACTCACATGGGAGCTTGCCTAACAGCTCACCCAAAAACTCACATGGAAGCTCATCTATCAACTCACCTTGCCAGCTCACCTTGAGCTCGCTGAGGAGCTCACCTTACTAACTCACCTTGAACTCGTGTGGTAGCTCACCTCAGTGTTTGTCGAGAAGTTCACTAAGTAGCTCACCTTAGAGCTCACCTAACAGCTCACCTAGGAGCTCACCAAGCAGCTCACCGAGTTGGTTGTCTTGAGCTCACTTTTGAACTCACCGAGTAGCTCACCGGGGACCTCACCTGGGAGCTCACCAAGTAGCTTGCTTGGGAGCTCACCTAGCATCTTTCCTGGGAGCTCACCAAATAGCTCACAAATTAGCTCACATTTCAGCTCTTCTTGGAGCTTTCCAATCATCTCAAGTTGAGCTCACTCATGAGCTTGTCAAGTAACTCACTTGAGAACTCAACTAGGAGCTCACCTTGAGCTCACCTTGCTAACTCACCTTAAGCTTTCCTTGCAAACTCACCTTGAGCTCATCTAGTAGCTCACATATAAGATCACCTAAGAGATTGCCAACAAGATCACCTTTGAGCTCTCCTAGGAGCCCACTGAGAAGCTCACCTAGGAGCTCATATGGGAGCTTGGCAAGTAGCTCATTCAAGAGATCGTCTAGCAGCTTGACTTGAACTTGCCTTAAAACTCACCTGAGAGCTCACCTGACAGATCACCTTGCCAACTTGCCTTGACCCCACCTAGGAGCTCGCTTGAAAACTCACATGGGAGCTCACCTTACAGCTCGTGTTATTAACTCACATGGAAGCTTTCTTATCACCTCAACTTGTTAGCTCAAATTGAGCTTAGTGAAATGCTCACCTTGCCAACTCACCTTGAACTCGTCTGTTAGCTCACCTTAGAGTTCATCGAGTAGCTCACCAAGTAGCTCACCAAGGAACTCACCTAACAACTCACCTATAAGCTCAATTGGGAGGTCACCAAGAAGCTCACTGAGTAAGTTGACTTGAGCTCTCTTTTGAGCTTTCCAAGTAGCTCGCAGGGGACCTCGCCTGGGAGCTCGCCAAGTAGCTTACTTGGGAGCTTGACTAGCAGCTCATCTGGGAGCTCGCCGAATAACTCACCAAGTAGCACACCCTGGAGCTCTTCTGGGAGCTTGCCAATCTACTTGAGTTGAGCTCACTTGGGAGCTCATTGAGTAACTCACCTAGGGACTCTCTTGGGATCTCACTTGATAGCTCTTCTTACCAACTCGCCTTGAGTTCACCTTGCCAACTCACTTTGAGCTCACCTTGAAAACTCACCTTGAGCTCATCTGGTAGCTTAGATGTAAGCTCACCTCAGAGATTACCGACAAGCTCACCTTTGAGCTCACTTGAGAGTTCACCGAGAAGCCCACCTAGGAGCTCAGCTGGGAGCTCGACAAGTAGCTTACCATAAAACTCACATGGAAGCTCACCTAACAGCTCACCTTTCCAGCTCACCTTGAGCTCACCCAGAAGCTCACCGAGTAGCTCAAATTGAGCTTACCTGAGAGTTTTTCAAGTAGCTCACCGGAAAAATCATATGGGATCTCACCTGATAGCTCACTCAGAAAATTACATGGGAGCTCACCTATTAGCTCGCTTAGGAGCTCACCTTGCCAACTCACCTTGAGCTCATATGGTAGCTCACCTCAGAGTTTTTTAAGAATCTCACCAAGTAGATCACCTAGGATCTCACCTAATAGCTCACCTAGGAGCTCAACGAGTAGCTCACTGAGTAGGTTAACTTGAGCTCACTTGTGAGCTCACCGAGCAGCTTGTCAGGAACCTCACCTGTGAACTTGTAGAGTAGCTCACTTGAAAGCTCACCTAGTAGCTTACCTAGGAACTCACCAAATAGCTCACCAAGTAGCTCACTTGGGAGCTCTTCTGGGAGCTCATAGATTAGGTATAGTTGAGCTCACCCAGGAGCTCATCAAGTAACTCACCTAGAAGCTCACCTTACAAACTCGCCTTGAGCTCATGTTGCCAACTCACCTTGATCTCATCTGGTAGCTTACATGTAAGCTCACCTTAGAGATTACTAACAAGCTCACCTTGAGCTTGCATGGGAGCTCACCTAGGAGCTTGGCTGGGAGCTCAGTAAATAGCTTACCTAGGAGCTTGTCAAGCAGCTCAACTTCAGCTTGCCCAGAAACTTTCCTGACAGCTCACCTTGCCAACTTGCCCTGAGCTCACCCAGGAGCTCACTGAGTAGCTTGACTTGAGCTCACCCAGGAGCTCGTCAAGTAGCTCACCTAAAAACTTCAATGGGATATCGTGTTATATCTCTCCTTTCCAACTCACATGAGAGCTCACCTATCATCTCACCTTGCCAGCTCGCCTTGAGCTAGCTGAGGAGCTCACCTTGCCAACTCACCTCAAGCTCGTCTGGTAGCTCACCTTAGATTTTGTTGAGTAGCTCACCAAGTAGATCACCTAGGAGCTCACCTAACAGCTTACCTGGGAGCTCACCGAGTAGCTCACCAAATAGGTTGACTTGAGCTCACTTGTCATCTCACCGAGTAGCTCTCCAGGGACCTCACCTGGGAGCTCGACATGTAGCTCCCTTGGGAACTCACCTAACAGCTTACTTAGGAGCTTGTTAAATAGCTCATCAAGTAGATCACCTGAGATATCTTCGGGGAGGTCACCGATAAGCTTGAGTTGAGCTCAATCGGGAGCTCATCGAGTTACTCACCTGGGAACTCACCCAGGAGCTCGCTTGACAACTCACATTTCTAACTCACCTTGAGCTTACCTTGCTAACTCACCTTGAGCTCACCTTAAGCACATCTAGTAGCTCAAATGTAAGCTCACCTTAGATATTACCGACAAGCTCAGCTTTGAACTTACCTAGGAGCTCACTGAGAAACTCACCTAAGAGCTTGGCTAGGAGCTTAACAAGCAGCTAAACTTGAGATTACCCAGAAACTCACTTAGGAGCTCACTTGATAACTCAATTTTTCAACTCACCTTGAGCTCACCCAGTAGATTGCTGAGTAGCTTAACTTGAGGTGAGGTCCCCGGTGAGCTACTCGGTGAGATCACAATTGAGATCAGGTCAACCTACTCAGTGAGCTGCTCGGTGACTCTTAGGTGAGCTGTTAGGTGAGCTACTTGGCGAGTTGCTCAAAAAACTCTTAGATGAGCTACCAGATGAGATCAATGTAAGTTGGAAAGGTAAGCCCCTTAGTTAGCTCAAGGTGAGCTGATAGGTGAGCTCCCATGTGAGTTTTCAGGTGAGCTACTTGATGAGCTCCTGGGTGAGCTAAAGTTAGGCTACTCAGTGAGCTCCTGGGAGAGCTCAAGGTGAGCTAAAAAGGTGAGCTATTAGGTGCCAACTCACATTAAGCTCATGTAAGCTACCATATGAGCTTAATGTGAGTTGGTAATGTGATCTCAAGGTGAGGTGGTAAGGTGAGCTCAATCTACATTGTCAAGGTGAGCTGTCAGGAAAGCTCCCAGGTGAGTTCTGAGGTGAGTTACTCAATGAGCTCCTAGAAGACCTACTTGGTGAGTTGTTCGACGAACTCCCAGGTGAGCTGCTAGGTTAAATCCCAAGTGAGCTACTTGGCGAGTTCCTAGGTGAGGTCCCCAATGAGGTGGTCGGCAAGCTCACAAGTGAGCTTAAGTCAACCTACTCGGTGAGCTGCTCAGTGAAGTCCTAGGCGAGCTATTAGGTGAACTCTCAGGTGAGGTCCTCGATGAACTCCAAGGTGAGCTATAGATGAGCTCAAGGTGAGTTGGAAAGGTGAGCTCGTTAACGAGCTCAAGGAGAGTTGGCAAGGCGAGCGCCCATGTGAGTTGGCAAGGGTAGCTATTAGGTGAGTTCCCATGTGAGTTTTTAGTCAAGCTGCTCGGTGAGATCCTGGGTGAGCTCAAGGTGAGATGGCAAGGCAAGCTATTAGGTGAGCTCCTAGGCAAGTTTTTAGGAAAGCTCAAGTCGAGATGCTTGACAATCTCCTGGGTGAGCTACTTGCTGAGAACCCAGCTGGGTTCCAAGGTGAGCTCCTCGGTGAGCTCCCAGGTGAGCTAAAAGGTGAGATTCTTGAAAATATTTGAGGTGAGCTTACATGTGAGCTATGAGATGACCTCAAGGTGAGTTGGCAAGGTGAGCTCAAGTTGAGTTGGTAAGCCGAGCTACTTGGCAAGCTACTCAGTGAGCTAACAAGTGAGCTCAAGTCAACCTACTCGGTGAGCTCCCAAGTGAGTTGATAGGTGAGCCCCCAGGTGAGCTACTCAAAAAAATCTAAGGTGAGCTACCAGATGAGCTCAAGGCAAGTTGGCAAGGTGAGCTCCTCAATGAACTCATGGTGAGTTGATAGGTGAGCTCCCATGCTTGTTTCTGGGTGAACTGTAAGGTGAGCACCCATGCGAGTTTTTTTGGCGAGCTACTTAACGAGCTCCCAGGTGAGCTCATGTCGAGCTACTCAGTGAGCTACTGGGTGAGCTCAAGGTGAGTTGTTACGGTGAGCTATCAAGTGAGATCCCATGTGAGTTTCTTATCAAGTACAAGTCGAGCTACTCGATAGACTCCTGTGTGAGCTACTTGGTGAGCTCCCAACCAAGCTACTAGGTGAGCTACTCGGTGAGCTTCTTGGTGAGCTTATTGGAAATCTCTTAGGTGAGCTTACATGAGAGCTACTAGATGAGCTCAATGTGAGTTGGCAAGGTGATCTCTAGGTAAGTTGGCAAGGTGAGCTCAAGGTGATTTGGTAAGGTGAACTATCAGGTGAGCTCCCTAGTGAGTTCCCAGGTTAGTTAGTTGATGAGCTCCCATGCAAGCTCAACTCGAGCTAATTGGCGAGCTCCCAGAAAATCTCCCAAGTGATCTACTTGGTGAGCTATTCAGTGAGCTCCCAGGTGAGCTATTAAGTAAGCTCACAGGTGAGCTACTTGGTGAACTCCCATGTGAGGTCCCCAACCAGTTACTCGATGAGCTCTCAAGAGAGCTCAAGTCAACCTACTCGATGAGCTCATAGGTGAGCTATTAGGTGAGCTCCAAGGTGAGTTGTTAGGTGAGATCCTAGGTGAGCTACTTGGTGAGCTGCTCGATGAAATTTGAGGCAAGCTCAAGGTAAGTTGGTAAGGTGATCTCCTTAGTGAGCTCAAGGTGAGTAGGTAAGATGAGCTAATAGGTGAGCTCCCATGCGAGTTTTTGGGTGAGCTGATAGGTGAGCTTGCATGCAAGTTTTTAGGTGAACTACTTGACAAGCTCCCCGGTGAGCTCAAGTCAAGCTACTCAGTGAGCTCTTGGTCAAGCTCAAGGTGAGCTGTCAGGTGAGCTCCTAGGTGAGTTTCTGGGAAAGCTCAAGTCGAGCTGCTTACTGATTTGTTGGGTGAGCTTCTTGCTGAGCTCCCAGCTGAGCTACTCGGTGAGCTCCCAAGTCAGCTACTCAGTAAGCTTGTCAGTAATCTCTAAGGTGAGCTTACATGAGAGCTACCAGATGAGCTCAAGGTGAGTTGGCAAGGTGAGCTGTTAGGTGAGCTCCTAGGTGACTTCCTCGATGAGCTCCTGGGTAAGCTCAACTCGAGCTAATCGGTGAGCTCCCAAAAGAGATCCCAGGTGAACTACTTGGTGAGCTATTAGGAAAGCTACTACATGAGCTCCAAAGTGAGGTACTTGGCGAGCTCCCATGTGAGGTCCCCAGTAAGTTACTCAGCAAGCTCAAAAGTGAGCTCAACTCAACCTACTTGGTGAGCTGCTCAGTGAGCTCCTAGGTGAGCTATTAGGTGAGCTCCCAGTTGAGCTACTTGGTGAGATACTCGATGAACTTTGAGGTGAGCTACTAGATGAGATTAAGGTGAGTTAGCAAGGTGAGCTCCTCAGTGAGCTCAAGGCAAGTTGGCAATGTAAGTTTTTGGGTGAGCTGCTTGACGAGGCTCCCAGGTGAGCTAAAGTTGAGCTACTCATTAAGCTCCTAGGTGAGATCAAGGTGAGCTAGCAAGGTGAGCTATCAGGAAAGCTCCCAGGTGAGTTTCCAAGAAAGCTCAAGTTGAGCTACTCGATGAGCACCTGGGTGAGCTTCTCGACGAGCACCTGTGTGAGTTACTTACCAAGATCCTAGCTGATCTCCTAGGTTAGCTACTCAGTGAGCTCCCAAGCAAGATCAAAGGTGAGCTTGTCGGTAATCTCTGAGGTCAACTTAGATGTGAGCTACCAGATGAGATCAAGGTGAGTGGGCAAGGTGACATCAGGGTGAGTTGCCAAGCTGAGATCAAGGTGAGTTGCTAAGGTGAGCTATCAGGTGAGCTCATAGGTAAGTTACCAGGTGAGTTACTCGATGAGCTCCCAGGTGAGCTCAAATCAAGCTGATTGGTGAGCTCCCAGAATAATTCCTAGGTAAGCTACTTGGTGAGCTATTTTTTGAGCTATTAGGCGAGCTACTAGGTGAGCTCCTAAGTGAGCTACTTGGTGAGCTCTAAGGTGATATCCCTAGTAATCTACTCGGTGTGCTCACAAGTGAGCTCAAGTTAACCTACTCGTTAAGCTTCTTGGTGAGCTCACAGGTGAGCTATTAGGAGAGCTCCTAGGTGAGTTGTTAGGTGAGCTCCCAAGTGAGTTACTTGGTGAGCTACTTGATGAACTCTTAGGTGAGCTATCATACAAGCTCAAGGTGAGTTGGCAAGGTGAACTCCCAGGTGAGTTGGCAAGGTGAGTTATTAGGTGAGCTCCTATGGGAGTTTTCAGGTGAGCTTCTTCATGAGGCTCCTGGGTGAGCTCAAGTCGAGCTACTCGGTGAGCTCCTAGGTAAGCTCAAGGTGAGATTTTCAGCAATATCTAAGGTGAGCTTACATGAGAGCTACCAGATGAGCTCAAGGTGAGTTGGCAAGGTGAGCTCAAGGTGAGTTAGTAAGGTGAGCTCTAGGTGAGTTGAAAAGGTGAGCTATTAGGTGAGCTCATAGGTGAGTTCCTCAACTAGCTCCCAGGTGAGCTCAACTCGAGCTAATCGGTGAGCTCCTAGAAGAGCTCCTAGGTGAGCTACTTGGTGATCTATTCGGTGAGATTCTAGGTGAGCTGTTAGGAGATCTCGCAAGTGGGCTACATGGTGAGCTCCCAAGTGAGGTCCCCAGTGATCTTCTCGGTGAGCTCACAAACGAGCTCAAGTCAACCTACTCAGCAAGCTACTCGGTGAGCTCCCAGGCAAGCTGTTAGGAAAACTCCTAGGTGAGCTACTTAGTGAGCTACTCAACAAACTCTGAGGTGAGCTCAAGGTGAGATGGCAAGGTGATCTCCTCAGCAAACGCAAGGTGAGTTTGCAAGGTGAGATGATAGGTGAGCTCCCATGCTAGTTTTTAGGTGAGCTGATTGACAAGCTCTAGGGTGAGGTCAAGTTGAGTTACTTAGAAAGCTCCTAGGTGAGCTATAGGTGAGCTATCAGGTGAGCTCCTAGGTGAGTTTCTAGGAAAGCTCAAGTTGAGCTACTCGATGAGCTCTTGGGTGACCTACTTACCGAGCTCCCAGTCGAGCTCCTAGGTGAGCTACTCTATGAGCTCCCAAGTGAGCTCAATTCGAGTTGACAAGGTGAGTTCAAGGTGAGCTCAATACGAATTGGCAAGGCAAGTTGTCAGGTGAGCTCTAGGTGAAACTCAAGCTGATGAGCTCCTAGAAGAATTTAGTCAAAGCTACTTCCTAGGTATTGAGATCTCCAAGGTGAGCTGATCAGAAAGCTCCTAGAAGATCTCCCAGGTGAGCTACTTGGCAATCTGTTTGACGAGCTCCCAGGTGAGCTATTTGGAAAGCTCCTAGGTGAGTTGTTAGGTGAGCTCTGATGCAAGCTTCTCAACAAAATCCAAGGTGAGCTACCAGATGAGCTCAAGGTGAGTTGGCAAGGTGAGCTACTTAGTGAGCTCAAGGTGAGTTGGCAAGGTGAGATGATAGGCGAGCTCCCATGTGAGTTTTTAGGTGACCTATCATGTGAGCTACCATGTGAGTTTTCAAGAGAGTTACTTGATAAGCTCCCTGACGAGCTCAAGTTGAGCTACTCGGTGAGCTCCTAGGTGAGCTCAAGGTGAGCTGGAAAGGTAAGCTACTTATCGAGCTCCCAGCTATGCTCCTAGGTGAGCTGCTTGGTGAGTTCCTAGGTGAGTTCAAAGGAGAGCTTATCAGTAATCTCTAAGGTGAGCTTACATGTGAGCTACTAGATGAACTCAAGGTGAGTTGGTAAGCTGAGCTATCAGGTGAGCTCCTAGGGAAGCTTAAGGTGAGTTAGCAAGGTGAGCTCCTTAGTGAACTCAAGGCATGCTGATAGGTGAGCTCCCATGAGAGTTGGCTAGGTGAGCTGTTAAGCGAGCGCTCATGTGAGTTCTTAGGAGAGTTACTTCATGAGCTCCAGGGTGAACTCAAGTTGAGCTACTTGGTGAGCTCCTGGGTGAGCTCAAGGTGAGCTGGCAAGGTGAGCTGTCAGGAGAGCTCCTAGTTGAGTTTCATGGAAAGTTCAAGTCAAACTACTCGATGAGCTCCTAGGCAAGCTGTTTACCGAGCTCCCAACTGAGCTCCTAGGTGAGCTACTTGGTGAGATCCCAGGTGAGCTCAAAGGTGAGCTTGTCGGTAATCTCCGAGGTGAGATTACATGTGAGCTATTACATGAGCTCAAGGTAAGTTGGAAAGGTTAGATCAAGGCAAGTTGGCAAGGAGAGCTCAAGGTGACTTGGCAAGGTGAGCTATCATGTGAGCTCCTAGGTGAGTTCTCAGGTGAGTTACTTGATGAGCTCCCTAGAAAAATCAACTCAAGCTGATCAGTAAGCTCCCAGGTGAGCTACTTGGCAAGTTGTTCAGTGAAATCCTAGGTGAGCTGATAGGTGAGCTTCTAAATGAGCTACTTTGAGGTCTCCTAGGTGAGGTCCCCGGTGAGCTCCTCGGTGAGCTCACAAGTGAGCTTAAGTCAACCTACTCGGTGTGCTATTCAGTGAGCTCCCAGGAGAGATGTTAGGTGGGCTCAAGTCAGTTAGAGTGTGCCCTGGGTGAGTGAGCTGAGCTCGGTGAGCTCAGGTGACAAGTGAGCTACTTGTCAAGTCAAGCTCCTATGAGCTACTTAGTGAGTTGAGCTCAAAGGAAAGCAAAGCTCTAAGGTGAGCTACCAGATGAGCAATGTGAGTTTACAAGGTGAGTTGGCAAGATGAACTGGTGAGCTCCCTCACTCAAGTTACTCGAGATCTCTAAGCTCAAGTTGAGCTGATCGGTGAGCTCCCTATGTGAGTTGTGAGCTCCCAAAGCTCCAAGGCGAGGTCCCTAGTGAGCTGCTCAGGTGAGCTCCCACTCAGTGAGCTACTTCTAAGGTGAGCTACCAAAAGAGATTAAGGCAAGTAGGCAGGGTGAGCTCCTTAATGAGCTCAAGGTGCAAGTTGACAAGGTGAGCTCATGAGATTTGGCAAGCGAGTTGTTAGGAAATCTGGTACAAGTTTTCCCAGTGAGTTGCTTGACGAGCTCCTGGGTGAGCTGAAATTGAGCTGCTCGGTAATCTCCTAGGTGAGCTCAAGGTGAGAGCAAGGAAAGCTCCCAAGTGAGTTTTTGGGCAAGCTCAAGTTGAGCTTCTCGACGAGCTCTTAGGAAAGCTACTTTGCTGAGCTCCCAAGCCGAGCTCTAAGGTGAGCTACTCAGTGACCTCCCAGGTGAGCTCAAAGGTGAGCTTATCGGCAATCTCTGAGGTGACCTTACATGTGAGCTACTAGATGAGCTCAAGGTGAGTTGGCAAGGTGAGCTCAAGGTGAGTTGGCAAGGTAAGCTGTCAGGTGAGCTCCCACATGAGTTCCTAGGTGAGTTACTTTAAGAGCTCCTGGGCAAGCTCAACTCAAGAGATCAGTGAGCTCCTGAAGCTCCAGGTGAGCTACTTGGCGAGCTATGCTTGGTGAGCTCCCAGGAAAGCCACTAGGTGAGCTCCTAAGTGAATTACTTGGTGAGCTCCTAGGTGAGGTCTCAAGGTGAGCTGCTTGGTGAGCTCACAAGCTACAACTCAAGTTAACCTACTCAACGAGCTACTCGGTGAGCTCCTAGGTGAGATGTTAGGTGAGCTTGTCCTAGGTGAGCTACTTGGTGAGCTACTCGATGAACTCTGAGGTGAGATATAAGATGAGCTCAAGGTGAGTTGGCAAGGTGAGCTCCTCAGTGAGCTCAAGGTGAATTAGCAAGATCTGATAGGTGAGCTCCCACGCAAGTTGGTAAGGTGAGCTCCCATGTAAGTTTTTGGGTGAGTTGCTTGTGAGCTCCCAGGTGAGCTCAATTTGAGCTACTCAGTGAGCTCTTGGGTGAGCTCAAGATGAGCTAGAAAGGTGAGTTGTCAGGTGAGCTCCCAGGTGAGTTTCCATGCAAGCTAAAGTTGATCTACTTGACATGATCTCTTGGGTGAGCTATTTACCAAGCTCCCAACTGAAGCTCCTAGGTGAGCTACTTTGGTGAGCTCCCAGGGGAGCTCAAAGGTGAGCTTATCAGTAATCTCTGAGGTGAGCTTACATGTAAGCTACCAGATGAGCACAAGGTGAGTTGGCAAGGTGAGCTCAAGGCAAGTTGGAAAGGTGAGCTCAAGGCAAGTTGGAAAGGTGAGCTATTAGGTGAGCTCCCAGGTGAAGTTACTCGATAAGCTCCAAGGCAAGCTCAACTCAAGTTGATCTCTGATCTCCTAGAAGAGCTCCTAGGTGAGCTACTTTGAAGAGCCATTCGGTGAGATCCCATGTGAACTACTAGGTGAACTCATAATCAAGCTACCTGGTGAGCTCCCAGTTGAGTTCCCAACAAGCTTCTCGATAAGCTCATAAGTGAGTTGAATCAACCTACTCGAAGAGCTACTGAGCTCCCAGGTGAGCTCTAGGTGAGGTGCAAGCTACTTGGTGAGTTCCGTTGACAAGCTACTAGGTGAGCTCAAGTCAAGTGAGCTACTTTGTGAGCTCCCAGGAGGTCCTAAACAGTGAGCTGCTCTCACAAGTGAGCTCATGTCAACCTACTCGATGAGCTACTCAGTGAGCTGTTAGGTGAGCTACACAACAAACTCAAAGGAAAACTACCAGGTGATATCAAGGTGAGTTGGCAAGGTGATCTCCTCAGTGAGCTCAAGGCAAGCTAGCAAGGCAAGTTGATAGGTGAGCACCCATGCAAGTTGGCAAGGTGAGCTATTAGGTGAGCTCCCATTCAAGTTTTTTGGTGAGCTGCTTGATGAGCTCTCGGGTGAGCTCAAGTCGAGCTGCTCAGTGAGCTCTTGGGTGAGCTCAAGGTGAGCTAGCAAGGTGAGCTGTCAGGTGAGCTCCTAGGTGAGTTTCCTAGCAACCTCAAGTCAAACTGCTTGATGAACTCCTGGTTGAGCTACTTTTTGAGCTCCCAGCTAAGCTCTTAGGTGAGCTACTCAGTGAGCTTCTAGGTGAGCTCAAAGGTAATATTTTTGGTAATCTCTGAGGTGAGCTTACATGTAAGCTACCAGATGAGCTCAAGGTGAGTTGGCAAGGTGAGCTGTCAGGAAGCTCTTAGAAGAGCTCCCAGGTGAGCTACTTGGCGATCTATTGAGCGAGCTTCTAGGTGAGCTACTAGGAGAGCTCCCAAGCGAGCTACTTGGTGAGCTCCCAGGTGAGGTCCCCGGTGAGCTTCTCGGTGAGCTCAAGTCAACCTACTCAATGAGCTACTTAGTGAGCTCCCAAGAAAGCTGTTAGGTGAGCTCCCAGGTAAGCTACTTGGTGAGCTGCTCGACGAACTCTGAGGTGAGCTACTAGACGAGCTCAAGGTGAGTTGGCAAGGTGAGCTCCTCAGTGAGCTCGAGCTGACAAGGTGAGCTGACAAGGTGAGCTTCCATGAGAGTTCGCAAGGTGAGCTGTTAGGAAAGCTCCCATGAGAGTTTTTGGGTGAGCTGCTTAACGAGTTCCCAGGTGAACTCAAATTGAGCTACTCGATGAGATCCTCCAAGGTGAGCTGGGCAAGCTTGTCTAAGCTCCCAGCTGAGCTCCTGGGTGAGCTGCTTGGTGAGCTCCCAGGTAAGCTCAAAGGTGAGCTTGTCGGTAATCTCTGAGGTGAGCTTACATACGAGCTACCATATGAGCTCAAGGTGAGTTGGAAAGGTGAGCTCAAGGTGAGTTAGCAAGGTGAGCTCAAGGTGACAAGTTGGCAAGGTGAGCTAGCTAAGGTGAGCATCTAGGTGATTTCCAAGGTAAGTTACTTAATGAGCTTCCAGGTGAATTCGATGAGCTTTGGTGATCTCTAAGGAAAGCTGTTAGGTGAGCTCCCAGGAAAGCTACTTAGTGAGTTACTCGATTAACTCCCAGGTGAGCTACTAGATGAGCTCAAGGTGAGTTGGCAAGGTGAGCTCCTCAGTGAGATCAAGGTGAGCTGATAGGTGAGCTCCCATGTCAAGTTTTTGGAGCTATCAGGTGAGATCCCATGCAAGTTTTTGAGTGAGCTACTTAATAAGCTCCTAGGTGTGCTTAAGTCGAGCTACTCAACAAGCTCCTGGGTGAGCTCAAGGTGAGATAGCAAGGTGAGCTCCCAGCCGAGCTCCTAGGTGAGTTACTCGTTTGAGTTCTTAGGTGAGTTACTTGACGATCTCCCAGGTGAGCTCAACTCGAGCTGATCGGTAAGCTCCATTAGAGCTCCCAGGTGAGCTACTTGGTGAGATGTTCAGGGAGCTCCCAGGTGAGCTCCCAAGTGAGCTAAGTGAGCTCCTAGGTGAGGTCCTCGGAGAGCTACTTGGTAAGCTCACAAGTGAGCTCAAGTTAACCTACTCGGTGAGCTCCTCCCATGTGAGCTGTTAGGTGAGCTCCCAGGTGAGCTGTTAGGTGAGCTCCCAGGTGAGCTGTTAGGAAAGCTCCCAAGTGAGCTACTTGGTGAGCTACTTGGTGAGCTGATAGGTGAGCTACACTACGAGTTGGTAAGGTGAGCTATCAGGTAAGCTCTCATTTGAGTTTTCAAGTGAGCTGCTTGATGAGCTCCTAGGTTAGCTCAAGTTGAGCTGCTCGGTGAGCTCC
This sequence comes from Taxus chinensis, assembly GCA_019776745.2. NCBI lineage: Eukaryota > Viridiplantae > Streptophyta > Pinopsida > Cupressales > Taxaceae > Taxus > Taxus chinensis. Next base: position 458,012 of record CM034157.1, read on the forward strand.
TGGGTGAGCTAAAGGTGAGCTGTCAAGTGAGCTCCCAGGTGAGTTTCTGGGTAAGCTCAAGTCAAGCTACTTGACAAGCACCTAGGTGAGCTACTTTTTGAGCTCCCAACCGAGATCCTAGGTGAGCTACTCAGTGAGCTCCCAGGCAAGCTCAAAGGTGAGCTTGTCAGTAATCTTTGAGGTGAGCTTACATACAAGCTACCAGATTAGCTAAAGGTGAGTTGGCAAGGTGAGCTCAAGGTGAGTTACCAAGGCAAGCTCAAGGTGAGTTGGCAATACAGAGTTGTCAGGTGAGTTGGTAAGGTGAGCTGAAGGTGAGTTGGCAAGACAAGCTATTAGGTGAGATCCCAGGTGAGTTCCTAGGTAAGTTACTCGATGAGCTCTCAGGTGAGCTCAACTCGAGCTGATCGGTGAGCTCCTAGAAGATCTCCTAGGTGAGCTACTTGGTGAGCTATTTGCGAGCTCCTAGATGAGTTACTAGGTGAGCTCCGAGGAGAGCTGCTAGGTGATCTCCCAGGTACAAGCTACTTGGTGAGCTCCTAGGTGAGGTCTCTAGTGAGCTACTCAGTGAGCTCATAAGTGAGCTCAAGTCAACCTACTCAGTGAGTTCTCAGAAAAGCTCCTAGGTGAGCTACTTGGTGAGCTACTCAATGAACTCTGAGGTGAGCTACCAGATGAGCTCAAGGTGAGTTGGCAAGGTGATCTCCTTAGTGAGCTCAAGGTGAGCTGGCAAGGGGAGCTGATTGGTGAGCTCCCATGTGAGTTGGTAAGGTGAGCTCCCATGTGAGTTTTCAAGTGAGCTACTTGACGAGCTCCTAGGTGAGCTCAAGTTGAGTTTCTCAGAGAGCTCCTAGGTGAGCTCAAGGTGAGGTGAGCTTTTAGGTGAGCTCCTAGGTGAGTTTCTGGGCAAACTTAAGTTGAGCTACTTGACGAGCTCCTAGGTGAGCTGCTTACCAAGCTCCCATTTGAGCTCCTAAATGAGCTACTTGGTGAGCTCCCAGGAGAGCTCAAAGGCAAGATTGTCGGTAATCTCTGAGGTGAGCTTATATACGAGTTACCAGATGAGCACAAGGTGAGTTGGTAAGGTGAGCTCAAGGTGAGTTGGCAAGGTGAGCTCAAGGTGAGTTGGATAAGGTGAGCTCAAGGTGAGTTGTCAAGTGAGCTCCCACGCTAGTTCCCAGGTGAGTTACTCAATGAGCTCCTGGGTGAGCTCAACTCGAGCTAATCGATGAGCTCCCAGAAGAGCTCCCAAGTGAGCTACTTAGCGAGCCATTTGGTGAGCTTCTAGGTGAGCTCTAAAGTGAGCTACTTGGTGAGCTCCTAGGAGAGGTCCCTGGTGAGCTACTCAGTGAGCTCACAAGTGAGCTCAAGTCAACCTACTAGATGAGCTACTCGTTGAGCTTTTAGGTGAGCTGTTAGGCAAGCTCCCAGGTGAGCTACTTGGTGAGCTACATGATGAACTCCAAGGTGAACTACCAGATGAGCTCAAGGTGAGTTAGCAAGGTGAGCTCCTTAGTGAGCTAGCAAGGCAAGCTGATAGGTGAGCTCCCATGCGAGTTATCAAGGTGAGCTGTCAGGTGAGCTCCCATGTCAAGTTTTTTGGATAACCTACTTGATGAGCTCCCAGGTGAGCTCAAGTGAGAGCTGTTCAGTGAGCTCCTGGGTGAGCTCAAGTTGAGCTAGCAAGGTGAGTTGTTAGGTAAGCTCCCAAGGTGAGTTTCAAGGAAAGCTCAAGTTGATCTACTCAACGAGCTCCTAGGTGAGCTATTTTCCAAGATCCTAGCCGAGCTTTGAGGTGAGCTACTCAGTGAGCTCCCTGGTGAGCTCAAAGGTAAGCTTATCGGTAATCTCTGAGGTGAGCTTACATGTGAGCTACAAGATGAGCTCAAGGTGAGTTGGTAAGGTGAGCTCAATGTAAGTTGGCAAGGTGAGATATAAGGTGAGCTCCCAGGTAAGTTCCCAGGTGAGTTACTAGATGAGCTCCTGAGAGAGCTCAACTCGAGCTGATCGGTAAGCTTCCAGAAGAGGTCCCAAGTGAGCTACTTGATGAGCCATTCAGTGAGCTGCTAGGCAAGCTCTCAAGTGAGCTACTTGGTAACCTCCCAGGTGAGGTCCCGATGAGCACAATGAGCTGATATGGTGAGGTCACTATGTGAGTTGGTAAGTGAGCTACTTCACGAGCTCCCAGGTGAACTCAAGTCGAGCTGCTCGGTGAGCTCCTAGGTGAGCTCAAGGTGAGCTGTTAGGTGAGCTCCTAGCTGAGTTTCTCAAGGCAAGCTCTGAAGGTGACTACTTGATGAGCTCCTGAGGCAAGCTGTTAAACTTCTATCGAGCTCTCAGGTGAGCTCCTAGGTGAGCTCCCAGCCGATCAGTGAGCTCCCAGGTGAGCTCAAAGGTGAGCTTGTTAGTAATCTTTGAGGTTAGATTACATGTGAGCTACCATATGAGCACAAGGTGAGTTGGCAAGGTGAGCTCAAGGTAAGTTGGCAAGGTAAGCTCAAGGTGACTTGGCAAGGTGAGTATCATGCGAGCTCCTAGGTGAGTTCCCAGGTGAGTTACTTAACGAGCTCCCAGGTGAAATCAACTCAAACTGATCAGAAAGCTCTTAGAAGAGTTCCTAGGTGAGCTACTTGGAGAGCTATTCAGGTGAGCTCCAAGGTGAGCTATGTTAGGTAATCTCCCAGGTGAGCTACTTAGCAAGATGCTCAACAAACTACTAGGTGAGCTACCAGATGAGCTTGAAAGCTATCAGGTGAGCTCCCAGGTGAGTTTCAAGGTGAAAGCTCAAGTCAGGCTACTCGATGTGCTCCTGGGTGAGCTACTAGGTGGCCAAGCTCCCTAGTAGAGCTACTATCGAGCTACTCGGTGAGCTCCCAGGCTTGAGCTAAAAGATAAGGAGATTGTCAGTAATCTCTAAGGTGAGCTTATTGTGAGCTAGTCGGATGAGCTCAAAGTGATTTGGCAAGGTGATCTCAAGGTGAGTTGGCAAGATGAGTTGTTAGGTGCATTCCCAAGTGAGTTCCTAGGTGAGTTACTTGGTGATCTCTCAGGTGAGCTCAAGTCGAGCTGATTGGTGAGCTAGCTAAGATGAGTACTCCATGGTGAGCTCCCAAGTGAGCTCCCAGGTGAGATACTTGGTGAGCTCCCAGACGAGGTCTCCAGTGAGCTACTTGGTGAGCTACCAAGTGAGCTCAAGGTGAGTTGGCTAGGTGATATCCTTGGTGAGCTACAAGATAAAATCTAAGGCAAGCTACTAGGGAGCTTAGGGCAAGTTGATAAGGTGAGCTCCTGAGGATCTAAAAGCTTGAGCTCAAGGTGAGCTGATAGGAGAGCTCCCATAAGACTTGAAAAAGTGAGCTATTAGGTGAGCTTCCATATAAGTTTTCAGGTGAGATGCTTGAGTGAGCTCCCGGGTGAGCTCAAGTCGAGATTCTTGGTAAGCACCTGGGCGAGCTCAAGGTGAGCTCCCAAGAAAGTTTTTGAGGTAAGCTCAAGTTGAGCTACTCGATGAGCTCCTGGGTAAGCTACTTGTTGAGCTCCCAACTGAGCTACTAAGTGAGCTGCTCAGTGAGCTCCCAGGTGAGTTCAAAGGTGAGCTTGTCAGCAATCTCTGAGGTGAGCTTACATGTGAACTTCTAGATGAGCACAAGAAGGTGAGCTCAAGTGTAAGTTGGAAAGGTGAGCTCAAGGTGAGTTGGTAAGCTGAGCTGTCAAGGTAAGCTCGAGCTCAAGGCAAGTTCCCAGTTGCAAGTTACATGTGACAAGCTCCTAGGTGAGCTCAACTCGAGATGATTGGCAAGCTCCAAGAAGAGCTCCCAGGTGACCTACTTGGTGAGCTATTAATGCGACCTCCCAGGAAAGCTGCTAGGTGAGCTCCCAAATGAGCTACTTGGCGAAATCCCAAGCAAGGTCCCTAGTGAGTTTCTTGGTGAGATCACAAGCAAGCTCAAGTAAACCTACTCGGCGAGCTGCTCGGTGAGCTCCCAGGTGAGCTATTAGGCGAGCTCCTAGGTGAGCTACTTAGTGCAAGCTACTCGATGAACTCTGAGGTGACCCTACAAGATGAGCTCAAGGTGAGTTGTTAAGGTGAGCTCGTCAGCAAGCTCAAGGCTAGCTGGTAAGGAAAGCTGATAGGTGAGCTCCCATGTGAGTTAGCAGGGCTGAGCTGTTAGGTGAGCTCCCATGTAAGTTTTTCGTGAGCTACTTGATGAGCTCCAAGGTGATCCTGACAAGGTGAGCTCTCAGGTGAGATCTCAGGTGAATTCCTCAGTGAGCTCAAGTCAATCTACTGAGCTCCTGGACAAGGTGAGCTCCCAACTGAGATCCCCGGATGAGTTTCGGTGAACTCTGAGGTAAGCTCAAAGGTGAGCTTGTCAAAAATATCTGATGAGCTACCTGTAAGCTCAAGGTGAGTTGGTAAGGTGAGATGAGTGAGCTCCCAACTGAGCTTCTAGGTGAGTTACTCAGTGAACTCCCAGGTGAGCTCAAAGGTGAGCTTGTTAGTAATCTCTGAGGTGAGCTTACATGTGAGATACAAGGTAAGCTTGTAAGGTGAATTTCTAAGATGAACTCCCTTGTGATTTTTCCAGGTGAGCTGACAGTGATGAGACTCCTGGGTGAGTTTCAAGTTGAGATGCTCAGTGAGCTCCTAAGTAAGCTTTCAACTCATGCTTATCCTAGGTGAGTTTTTGGGAAAAGTCAAGCTCCCAGTTGATCAACGAGCTCCTAGACGAGCTCCCTGTTTCACTCGGAATGTTTCGGCTTCTGGGGATAGAGTTGCTTCTATCCTTTCATTCCTTTTAGAAACAGATAGGGTTAGGGCTAGGAGGAATACCTATTAAATGTCGAGATGGTGTGCGCGTACCGTAGAGAAAGATCAGGCTGACTGCGAAGAACTCCTTTTTGTCTTGGAAGGACTACCTGCAAATAAGAACACAAGACCACAAGATTTTGATTAAACAATAAATGAGGAAACTGCCTTGGGCCCAGGAAATATAAAACTTCCTTTCGAAGGTGGTCAGTTCCCCTGCTAATATGAATTAACACAAAAGACTGTAAAATATCAATTAAATTACTTCGTTGGAACTGGGTAGGGGAAAGGCTGGTTTTCTGGTTTTAGTCAGAGGTAACCGATGCCGGTTACTGATAACCGATGCCGGTTACTGACCGATAGGAGTCTAAGATCTGAAGGTTGGTTGTTTTGTGGGGTGTCTAGTGTTGTTTGGTAGCTGTGTTATTTGTAAGGCTGTAAATGGGTGATATTAGGAAATGGGTGATGAGAGGTAGATGAATGATGGTTAGATGAAATGGCACGCTGGGTAGTGGATTCAGAAATGGATTTATGAGGACTGTGATTCAAAAGCATAAGAAATGTTATAACAGAAGACATGCAAGATGTGACTTACTGGTTTTGACGAAGATGCAAGTTGATCTCCTTTGCTGCAGTCCTGGGCTTGCTTCTGGTTTCTTCACTTGTCTCTGCTCGGTCAAGTGAAGATCTGGACTCTGTTGATCGCTCCCAATGATCTCTCTTGATTCAAAATCCTTCGACCTGATCCCAAAATGAAATTCCGATCCGTTTGTTTTTGGTTTGGGGAGCCCATTTACAGGGAACCGATGGCGGTTACGTAACCGACGGCGGTCGAGTAGGAACCGGCATCGGTAAGGAAAAAGTAGGCTATTTTTAGTAAAATAGCCCACCTTCCCTGCTTTTCTCCCGAGAGATCAGTTGCGGGCTTGGTCAAGTGGCTAGAAGGTCGGTTTTGGGTGCGAGTAAGGAGGTCATTAGTTATGGATGTGAGGTCTAGACCAAGTTATGGGTCTTAATTAGGTTAGTTTAGGGTTAGGGCTAGGTCATGATGAGGTGGCAAAGTGAGGTGGCGGGTAAGGTGATGTGGATTTATCAATTACAAGGTAATTAATAAATAATTGTGTAAGGTTTAGGTAATGAGGTTAGGTATTGCGAAATGGGATGCGGGTCACAAGGGGTCGTAAGACACGAATTTGGTGTCTACATTAGCCCCTTATTGTCGTGTAGCTTGTTTTGTAAAGCTGCGCAGACAATAATATGAAGTGGTTTCTCATGTTAAGGATATAGGTAATCCCCCTCAAATCTATCACAGATTGAGTCTAACGGGAAATCAGGGATAGGGTTGATAAAGGGTAAATGTTGTAGAGTTCGGATGGTAAGGTGGTGGGGTAGGTCCAAGGAAGCAGACGCATGTTGAAATGCAATCGTACGACTAGGGTACATGATTTGACAAGCAAACCAGCAAGTGCATAGGCAAAGGTCGATAGTTTATCCAAACAAGGGTGATATAGATCCTGGTATCCAAGGCATAGGAAGTAGCTCCAGGGTATATAACAGGTAAGGTACAGGAACGTTTAGGCATGTTCGGATAATACCAAATGGTTGGTTTGGTTGAGATAAACGTCACGGTCTAGGTCTAGGCAAAGTTGGTCGACAGATCAAGTCAAGGACCCTAATCATGCTAAAACACAAACAGGTGAGCTCGATTGAACAAAAAAACTACAAGATGGGTGGATAAAAGTGTATGGTGTTGATTTTAGGTAAGGTATTGAGGTGGTACGGCCATGGGTCGGGCCAGGTTGTTGGGTTGCGGCCTTGGCTCGGGCCAGGGGGGTAGGTTGAGGCTTTGGGTCGGGCCAAATGGTTAGGGTGAGGCCGTGGGTCAAGCCGAATAGGTAGGTTGAGGCCTTGGGGCGGGCCGAATAGGTAGGCGAGGCCTTGGGTCAGGCCGAATAGGTAGTTTGAGGCCTTGGGTCAGGCCGAATAGGTAGGTTGAGGCCACTAGGTCGGGGCCGGTTTGGCTCTGACTTGGTCGGGCCGAATAGGTAGGTTGAGGCCTTGGGGCGGGCCGAATAGGTAGGTTCAGGCCTTGGGTCGGGCCGAATAGGTAGGTTAGGCCTTAGGTCGGGCCGGTTAGGTAGGTTGAGGCCTTGGGTCGGGCCGAATAGGTAGGTTGAGGCCTCGGGCTGTCCATAGGTAGGTTGAGGCCTTGGGTCTTTTTCTAGTAGGTCAACACATGGTTTCTACATCAATCTACGTGGATTATTAGGTACACATATGTGGTCTAACTTTATGGGGCTAATATTTTCGATCAAATAAGGGCAATAAATTGGGGGAAAATGTGGACAGAAAAATCAATGTCGACTTCTACATGACCGATTATCGGTTAGGGACCGATACCGGTTCATTAGGGCATAATACTATTCGATATCGGTTCTTGAGTGAAGAGACCTATAAAAATAACTATACCCTTGTCATTTGGACACTTGTGTTATATTGAATTTTTGTCATATTTGTGATCTTACACCTGACACTCACCCAGTTTGTAGTCATTGTAGTCTTTTTTATCTGAGTGAGGTAGGGCTATTTCGCTAGAGGACTGAGGGTTCCCGGGCCCTGAGTCCCCTCTGGAGGTACCCTGATCCTGATTTGCCGAGGACTCTCAGCAGATCAGAATTGGAGCTACTGGCACATGTATTTGATAATTATATATTTTTGGGGTCAACCTTTTCAGCTGGTTACCATTATGACCCATCCCCAATACAACGATGTGTCGTCGTTAAAGAGGGACCAAACACTAAGCATCTACTATCACCATCTAGATTGGTATTAACCAAATTGGGGGTATTGGGTAGCATTATTTACCTGTCTCCCTTAGGAAATCCCAAGCAAATGGACCTAATTTTGAAAAACGAAGAGGATCAGCTGGGTAAAATCAGGGCTAAGGCATGCTAGGTGGGTACCGAGTCCCTAGGGTGTTATGTGTAGATTCATAAAAAAATTTCCAAAAATGTGAGGAATGGGGGGGCAAAACAAAAATACAAGCACTTTACTACAAATAAGTGATAAATGTACGGTCGATAAAATTTAAATTGGTCAACAAACATTTTAGGGGCTGGGTGGACTGTGTGGTTGATCGGCGTAGGGTTTGAACCGGCATAAATACAGATACACATAATAGAGGGTCCGTGAAATTAATGTTTTTTTGCCATACCACATCAAAAGGGTACATAAACAGACATCCGTAGATGTTCATCCTGTTAGAAATTTTGTTTTGGGTCCTAGAGCCATCACATATTTATTACCATGAATCTACCATTTGGCTTGTGTGCAGCCTCTACACCCATCCTTGTGTGGGTTAGATATCTGGGATGGGTTGGTATGGGTTTAGAGGTGGGTTGTATAGATCCAAATGGGCTTCCTTAATGGGTAAGAGCTTACCTGGGTCATTCTAGAAGCAGGCCTGCATGCCAAAGGTAGGTTGACTAGAGAGGGGGTGGTATAGAGTCGGGGTGTGGTCGGGGGCGATGCAAAAGGGGGGTATCCATAGAGGGTAAAGTAGATGTAGTGATATAAGAGTAGGTCTAAGGATGTGCGTTGGTTTTGCAGGCACGTCAGTAGTTGACGATGTGGGATAGGATGCCCCCGCATCATTGGTGCAGATGTGGCCACACGTATCTGCATGTGCTCATTGGGTGATCATGTGCGAGGTGGGACTCGGCGGAGTCCAGCGATACAGAGCTATTGATAGAGATCACAGCCTGATGGTCACCCTCATCGAGAGATGGGATCCGGCGACTAATGTGTTCCATCTCCCGACTGGGGAGATGACCAAATCACATTGGAGGATGTGTATCGCATCCTTCGACTGCCGATCGAGGGAGAGGCAGTGTTCCAGGTAGATTCGGAGACGGCGATGGACAACATCCTGCAGGTTTTTGGAGATGCAGCCCGCGCTACTTACCTATCACAGTTCGCGAGTATCGGGTATGGTGACATGTACCAGGTGCACTGACACGAGACACGACTGGCCGTGCTGATGATGTTTGGGATCACCTGCTTCGCCCTCCTTAGATTCAGAGGGAGGCCGTTTTCCACGGGCATTGATGGGGGTGCTGCTTGAGATGGTGGAGGAGCACACCTGTTACGCTTGGGCACCAGTATACCTGGTGCAGTTATACAGGGAGCTATGGGGCTATCGCCGGATGAGGCGATTTGGGATTTTCTCTACCTTTTTACTTCACTGTTGGGCATATGAGCACATCATATGCATCAGACCAATAGGGCTACCCTAGCAGCCAGGGCCACAGGTTATATACAGATACGACTTTCAGAGGTGGTTGGGAGTCATGGGGTAGCCACGAGCAGTGCTTGTAGGTCGAGAGACGTTGCCTACTACAGGCATTTATTAGAGGGCCTGACAGCGGGTAGATATTATATGGAGACCTTATAGAGGTCATCACCTGCATAGAGGAGGTCGAGTATAGTTACGCTGGATCCAGTACACCTTCTAGATAGCAGGACGGAGGCCGGGAGAGTACGAGAGGATACCCCTAGAGAGGGTACGCAGGCAGATGGGGCTGCGACAGGACGAGCCACCTCCCTTCCCTCAGTACAGGAGGGATGATGTAGAGGCCCCACTGCCTGCACCACAGCCCGTGGATCCAGATTGGGCTATTGAGAGGCCGGCAGATGATGGTGTAGATGATGCTGGGTGTACGGGGGCATTCATGGTTTGGTGGGCTGGTCAAAGAGCAGCTAGGATAGCACCACCTGCACAGCCAGACTTGGCTGCAGTGATAGCAGAGCGAGATCAGCTCCGGGGCTAGGTGCAGCTATTACAGGGACAGTTGGCTGCTGCACAGGCACAGATAGGTGTCCTACAGGGGCAGCTAGCCCAGGCGCAGGTACAAGTACAGGCACAGGCACAGGCATAGGCACCACCACCAGCAGCAGCGCAGCCATAACCCCAGGCACAGGTATAGATACCACCGCCAGTAGCGGCACAGCCACAGGTACCACCAGCACAGGCACAGGGGGTACTAGCAGTAGGAGTCTGGGGACCAGCCCCAGTACCGACGGTGGCACAGGATATATACATGGAGGTGAGAGCGGAGGCCCAGTACTATCAGGATGTCCTTGATAGTACCGAAGCTGAGTATCAGCCATATGCGGCACACAGAGCAGAGACCTCGCATAGTCAGAGATCGTAGGGAGGCACAGCCACAGCTGGTATGTCCGTTACAGGCAGGAGGTGAGAGGTGCCACAAGGACCAGCAGGGAGAGGTGCCGAGGGCGGTGGGGAGAGCTGAGGGATCCCTGCATTGTTTTTGTATATAGACATGGGCACCGGTCTGTGAACTGGTTGTGTTGATAGAGGCCTGTGTGCCTACATATTATTCATTGATTTATTCATTTTTTTGTATACCGGCCTGCGAGCCGAGTACGGGTTGTATAGTTGATATCGGCCTGCGAGCTGAGTATATTTTTGATATGAGGGACCGGCCTGCGAGCCGAGTCGAGGTTATTAACCTTTATTACGGCCTACGTGCGGGCTTTGTTGGATGATGAGATCACAGAGGCCCCGATGCAGGGCACATTGTATATTTGAAACTTGTATATATATATATATAGATGATGTTTTGATCCATATGCGGTATTCAAAATGTTTTTAAGTATTTCGTCAATGGTTTGTGATATATAGAATGTATGATGAGTTTAATTGACATGTTGATATATGGATGATGTTGATGTCTTTTGTACGTATATATGGATGGCATGTTATATGAGAAATGTTGCATGTTTTGGTGTTGGTTTTGTGACATTGTTATATATGTATCTGATGAGCTGTATCCCAAATGATGTATAGATTAATAATTTTGTTGATATCCTTAGTTGATGGTTTGTGTGTTTTTTGTAAAATAGACGATGTTAATGAAATTGTAATGATATGTGTGGTGGATGGAGAAATATGGATAATGGTGTTTTTATGTAGGAAAAGGGCTTGGAGCGCGACAAAAATTAGGTAGAAAATGAAGAAAAGAACCATGTTTCAAAAAGGCAGGTGTGTGACCGACGTCGGTTACATAACCAATGTCGGTATAGTATAGACCTATATCGGCTAGGGAACCGATACCGGTTATTTGAAAATGAGATTTTTCTAAAAATAAAAAAGGCGTAGGTGGCAACTGAAGTTCTAATTTTGAGAGCCATGCAAGAAGTTAAATACATGAACGCGACGCTTTTTGACGACTGGGACAGGTATTTGAAGGAGAGATTTGAGTGATAAGGAGAAAAGAGATAGGGTAAGTGATTGTGATCTGAGATTCAGAAGACAGAAAGGCAGGTTTGAAAAAGGTGGTGATAATGGCAGGACGAGGAGAAACATTGTGATTTGACTACTGCATGTTTTGGGAATAAGCTGAGGGAGAGTAAGTGGGTAGATATGAGAAAGAAAACGTGATAGCAAGGGTTATAGATGAGGTGAGTGTTATGGGGTAGATAATCAAGGGTTTCGGGCATGTCTGTGTATACAGAGAGGAAATAAATGAGCAATTTTATTGTCGTAGGTGGTTGTTTAGGCAAGGTGTATGAAAGTAACAGTGACCGATATCGGTTAGGGATAACCGGTATCAGTTACTCAACCGGTACCGGTTAGCTGTAAACGATACCGGTTGCTGTAGGAATTTCCAGAATTTGAGAAAAAACCCGTGGTGATTTGATTTATTGAACAGTTATTGGTTTTTGTGACGTATGCAGGTAGAAGCAGGGCTAAGGATGAATGATAGTGTACCAACACTATTGTCACGAATATGAACGGATGTAACACCAGCTGAATGGATGTTGATAAATCATTTGGGGTTAAGTGGGATCCGCTATTATTCATGAATTACACGGAACCATGCTATGTTGCAGGCGTTGATTGAAAGATGGAATCCTGAGAAAAATACCTTCTATCTGCCAACAGGGGAGGAAATGACAGTAACATTGGAAGATGTGTTCCGTGATTTTGAAACTCCCACTTATAGGAAAACCAGTATTATCAGGCATTACCTAGCGTGGCACAGGGAGCGATAACAGTAGTATTTGGTCCATACGCACGAGATTTAACACAGTGAGGTTTGTCATTCACATATGGGATAATGTATACATCACACCCTGAGGAGACAAGGTTAGCAGTGATATTAATGATAGTGGTAGGGTAGGGTATTAAGCGTTACCAGAGGGCGGATGGGGAAGATTTCGAAAGGCCATTGAGTGTGTTATTTGGGAGATGATAGAAAGGAACGTGACTTTTGGCATGGGCACTGCATATTTGGCGGAGCTATACAGGGGGTCTATGGGCTTGTAGGTGAAATCACAGGACGACGCTGGATTGTTCATACTTATTACACTGTTAGGCCTATGAGCACATTATTTGTGTGCGACCAATAGGCTGACCCATCCAGTCAGGAGAGACCAGAGTACAAAGGTTGGGATTCAGATGATGGGTCCAAACAGAACAAGAGGCAAGATCTCAAGCTGTGACAGGTGACATTGAGTATTATAGGAGGTATGGGACGATGGTGACAATTGCGGATATTGTTGGAGGCCATACGGAAACACTATATGGTAATAGAACATAGTTGAGGAGTTGAGGTGGTTAGGCCGTTGAGGTGGATCGCAGGGCAACAGGCCCGGTGAGTATGAGAGTATTCTCTCTAGATTGCGTGCAGCGCAATTTTTGGATTTGGTACCAGAGATATACCCTCAGGCTTCTAGACCATAATCGAGATCCGATTTCCGAGGGCAGCATTCCCCTCCCGGCCACAACCTCCAGAAGGGCAGAGGAAATAGCCACTGATTGCAGGGTAATGATGAAGGAACGACAGAGCCTATTAGATTATGGTTGGTAGCGGAGCTGCGAGGTATATGGATCGGCCCTGACATAGCGCTGTGATTAAACAGAGAGAGATCTCTACAGATTTTAGTTCAGCAGCTCCAAACGCAGGTTAATGAGGCAAAGATTGTTAGTGGTTGCGGAGTCACGAGCACAAGGACTAGAGCGAGAGATCTCCATGCGAGGAACGTATTATATGTTCCATGAGAGATTTGTCCCCCCCCAGATCATTGGGGCGGTAACCAATACGTGGTACCTTTGAGGACAGAGAGGCCTGGCGAAAAGGCGTTTGACAATCACGATTCATCACCGGGTTCGGGATGAGGCGTGAGGGTCTAAATAAATGTTAGCAAGGTATAAGAATAAATAAGAGTACCACCCTGCGTGTCGATGATAGAGAAGATGTATTTGTTTAACATCTAAATAAAATGAGATATGTATGTTGATTTTGAGTTATAATAATAAGAATGTTTTCGTTTTTGACTTTCGGGGTTTTGAAAAAAGGATAAAGAGGAATGTGATTAAATAGAAATACACAAAATATTATATTTACACAAATGATAGGTTATGGTAGGGATGGTCGAGCTAACTTGGGAGACCCCATATCTCCGAAGTGCTGCTACATAGCCCCATTGCACAAAGCAAGGAGGGGCCTCAGACGATGTAGTTCTCCCTTAGGACCAGGGAGAGGTGAATTAAGGCAATTTAGGTATGGTTAGGCGATTGGTTGGTTGATAAAGGTATTGATAGTAATATTGGTAAGGTAAGGTTGATGGTGTTGGCAATGAATTGGTGACGTTGTAAAAGGTACAAGAGAAGCGAAAGTTAGCCTACCCGAGTGGTAGGGAACCATGTCCTGATTAAGATCAACACACAATCCTAGATGCGAGGCAAAAAAGGAAAGATTGCTCCGTAGGTGAAAAGAGCAAAACAAACCACACAACATAGAACATACTTGAAGCCCTAGGTACCGGTGCATAGACGAGAAGTCAATAGGTGAAAAGAGTGTATGATCACAACCTATCAGGTGTATGACAGTCCCTTGAGTTGAATAAATGGTGAGGTGAGGTGAATGGTATAGTTGAGGTACGGAGAACTCATTACAAAGTTGAGTGTTCTTGACGAAAGAGAACCTACCCTAAATAGACAAGTCCATGACTCAAAAGTTCTTTTGAATGAGGATTTTATTTATTGAATGTAGACTGATCGACGCGGGAAGTCTACAAGGGATATTGATTGTATTATTCTTGAGGTCTTCACGAAGCTGATCAATGCGAGAAGCTTCTGATAAAGGCTGACTGTGTATAGCTGTCCTTCGAGGGAGCAGTCTATTTATAGTAGCAGATATGATTTTAGTGCATAGCTGTCCTTCAGGGGAGTAGTCTATATATAATAGCAGTAATAGTTCGGCATATAGCTGTCCTTCGAGGGAGCAGTCTATATTTAATTCAGATGACTAGATGTTCTTTTGGCGTGAAGCACCTAGTTTAGTAGGAAGTTTGACTCAAGAAAATCCTATAAGAAGGTGGTATTTTAATACTTTGATGTCATGGACTAGACTAAAAAGGGGAAGGCATCGTTTAGGTGAGGTGAGAATCAAACTATGTGAGCTTGATTTTTATTATGAGGTGTAGGAAAAAAAAGGGTATGTAGCGGTAAATGAGCTCAAGGGACAAGCTGTAGGTAGATAAGAAGTGATATAACACTAAATTCAACAGTAGAACAGTCGAATATGCAAGGCATTAAGGGGCTCAGGCTCAGGTTTACCATTAAGCGAAACTAAACGATAAGTGCCTGATCCATAGGTGTGAGTGATTATATAAGGCCCAATACAATTAGGAGCAAATTTTCCACATTTGCTCTTTTCTAGTTTGGTGACATGTTGATTCTCTTTGAGGACAAGATGACCAACCTTAAAGGTACGCTCATGAAGTCACTTATCATAAGCACGTTTGATGCATTTTTGATAGATTTGAAGGTGATCAAGAGCTGTAAGACGACATTCGTCAAGAAGCTCCAATTGGGCTAACCGCTCTTGGTGGAAATCATCGTTGGTGAGAATATCCTGAAGAGATATTCTAAGGGAGGGTATTTGTATTTCGAGAGGAAAAACAGCCCGGTACCGTACTACCAAAGAAAAGGTGGTGGCATATAGTGGAAGGTACGAATACTAGTACGATAAGCCCAAAGGGCAAAGGGGATGTGATCATGCCAATTTTCTGCTGGATTCATTGACAACTTTCATGAGGATTTTGGTTATTGTTTATTAGAGGATTCGGCTTGTCATTTGCTTGTGGATAGTAGGGTGATGAGAAGCTAAGTTTGATGCCAAAGTTGTCGCAAAGGTCTTGCAACAACTTGTTTTTGAAAGATTTTCCATTATCTGTTATCAGGCGATGAGGAACACCAAAACGACAAATAATGTGGTGGTTAATGAACTCTACAATTTTTTCCTTTTTGATCGAAACGAGTGGAATGGCCTCCACCCATTTTGTGTAATATTCGGTTGGCTGTGATTATCCATCGGTGACGTTGTGAAGAGGATGGGTGAATCTCACCAATAAGGTCTAAACCCCATTGTGAGAAAGGCCAAAGATCTCGTGCGACCTGCAGCGGATGGCTAGGAGTATGTTGAAGGTTAGCATGTTGTTGACACATAACACAACACTTAACATATTCGTAGCAGTTGTTATTGAGAGTAGGCCAATAATAACCTAGGCGAAGGATTCGTTTAGCCACGGCAAGGCCACTAAAATGTCCACCAAAAATCCCATCATGGACTTGTTGGATGGTATAGGTGACCTCTGCGCCGGTCAGACAGTGAAGGAGGATACCATCAAAGCCACATTTATAGAGGAGTCCCCCCATGACAACATAACGTGAAACACTTTTAAGAAAAGCACGTTTGCCGTTACTAGTAAGGTCAGGTGGGAGAACAGAGATTGTAAGATAGTCGTGAAATTGGTGTGGGTACCAGGTATCCTGTGAATTAGTAGACACAGTATTTATCATACAAACTACCAGGGTCGAGTAGGATGGGGCAAAAATTTGTTGGACCACGACGAATAATTCAGAGTCAGTTGATGAAGCTGAAATTTGTGAGGCTAAGCAAGCCATAGTATCAGCAAATTTGTTAGTGGAACGGGGAATGGTTTGGATAGAATAGTGAGTAAATAAGGCTAGAAGTGAGTCCACATAGTATTTGTACTTTTGAAGTTCCTCATTTTTACATTGGTAGATGCCCATAACTTGATTGACTACCAATTGAGAGTCGACCAAAAATATTGATAGATTTGATACCTAAGTGTATCGCAACTTAGAGACCCAGAACAAGGGCCTCGTATTCCGCTGTATTATTATGTGCAGGGGAAATCAAGCCGAAATGAAAGAGGCATAGGTTCCCAGCGTCAAGAGGGATGAGAACAATGCCGGCTCCTCCGCCGCGCTGGCATTTAGATCCATCGAAGAAGAGGGTCATTTGATACGACTCTTCCCCAAGTGAAAGAGTGGCGATGAGTTCGTCAGGGAAATTAAAATTGGTGAATTGTTCCCCAGGTAAAGGGGCCTCTGCAAGTTGGTCTCAAGAGTTTGTCCTTTGATTGACTTCTGTTTTATAAACTCAAGGTCGAGGTCGGCGAGGAGCATAAGCCATCGAGCGATGCGTTGGTTTAGTTGTGGTTTGGCGTACATATAATGAATGGGGTCCATGTTGGTGATGACAAAAGTTTTGTGATTCAGGAGGTAATGTCAGAGTTTGGTGGCTACGAATGATAGGGCTAGGCACAATTTTTCTACATGTGTATACCTAGTCTCGTAATCCATGAGGGTAGACTTATAGAATAAAGGCCTGTTCTCGACGTTGACGAGTCCGATGTGTGAGCGTAGATCCTATAGCAGGGGTCCAGTGGGGACCGATAGGTAGAAAGGGCGGTCGTCTGGGGTGGATAAGCCGGGTGGCTCCAAGTAGATAGGATTTGAGAGCTGCGACGGACTTGGTGCACTCCTCACCCATTGAAGGCAACGTCTTTTAAGAAGGTGATGAAAAGGTTGACATCAATCCGCGAGTTGGGAGATGAAATGACGGATGGATTGAAGTTTACCCTGCAACTACGTTAATTGTTTGAGGTTTTTGGGTTGGGGCATTTCTAGGATAGCTTTATTTAGATGGATACCTCAATGCCAGAAAGAGACATTAAAGCCAAGAAGTTTCCCGAAGAACACAAGACACATCTTGGTTGAAGACGAACAGAATAATTGCAACAGGCTGATCGAAAATAATGGTTAAAATATCGAGAGGTTCACTGCGCTTTAGATTTACCCAGAAATCATCGACATAATCTCAAGGATAGTGTGCATAATGTCATGAAAAAAGGTAAGTCATAGCACATAATAGGTGGACCAACATTCTTAAGGCTGAATGCATGACACAATAACAGAAGGTTCCCCAAGGAGTGATGAGGCAGTTGTGTGTTGATCGGCAGGGGTCCAACCAAATTTGGTTGTATCTGAAAAGCCTCCATGAGAGCAAGGCATTTCATGACCCGCGTGAGATCAACAAGTTGATCAATACTGGAGGGGGAAGTCATCTTGGGGGAAAGCGGAGGTTAAGGTCTCGGAATCAGTTATATCCGAAGTCCCCGTCCTTAGTGACAGGGTACGATGTTAGGAACATTGAGGAAGTAATAGGCAGATGAAGGAAAACAGAAAGAAGTCATTGAAGCTCTATTGGACCAAGATGGCAATGCATGGATGCATTTTCTCCGTTGGTTTGACGGTTGAATCAGGTTTAGAGTGATGTTATGGAGGACGTGGTAGGATCAATTCTGGCATGTAGAGTAGGACCAAGCGAAAGCTTGGGTGAGGAGCACGGAGGAAAGTAGTAAAGGGACTTGTTCTGAGCGTTAAGGATTGTTGATCTTCACAAGGGAGCTTTTGTTTTTTTTTCCCCTCCTCTGTGTGGATGTTGATGTCTATATTCGATCATCAACCTGGTTTGAGTTCAGATGGTAAGGTGCGTGGAAGATAGGAGTCGTCCCCCCAAGGTAAGGTGATGATGAGTCTCATCCCTGGCACTCAACAACAACAACCTTAATCAAAGTGAATCCTCTTCGATCATGGTCGGGATACATAAGGAAGAGAAGATTGGTCCTCATTATCGCATTGATAAGTGAGAGGACGCTATGAAGATAACATTTAGGAAAAAAAAATTTCTGAGGGATAGAT
Organism: Taxus chinensis; assembly: GCA_019776745.2. Taxonomy (NCBI): domain Eukaryota; kingdom Viridiplantae; phylum Streptophyta; class Pinopsida; order Cupressales; family Taxaceae; genus Taxus; species Taxus chinensis. Next base: position 475,924 of record CM034157.1, read on the forward strand.
TCAGGGTCTATAGATTCCTATGGTGAGGATGGCAAAGGGGTGGATGATGGTTTGGTAGGGGTGATTTCGTCTTCTTCCAGAATATACATTTGACGACGATGTGTCTCCTATGAGTTGTTTCAGGAAACTGAACGCACGTACTATCATTGTGTTTTGCATGTATTCACGGGAATGAGTGTTATGTCGGCCTTGTTCGGTAAAGACAAACTCAAAGCTTTCCAAGCATAGCAGTCAAGAAGGTGAGGGGCGAAACGATTATTTGTCAAGTATTAAAAATTGACTTGGAAGGGAACCACACCAAGAGGAGGTTCAGGGGTAATGGAGGATGCTCAGACACCCCAAACCTTAGGTTGGTGCGGCAATGGGTGTGGTCCGTAGAAATTACCCTCCCCCCGTCGAACGGTCGTGAGTGGGATGTGCATTAATTGTCCGTACTCTTCGAGGTAGGGAAAAACTAACTTTAATAGGTGGTCTCCCCCAGTGTAAGGCAATTGAAAAACATCTACTAAGGGGTCAGAGTGGGATGTTATTTACGGGAAGGAAGTGGTTTTTGGTGACGGTGGTTTCATCAGTTTGAAAGTTTGGTGCGGTTGGAGGTGGATGGTTGAGGTACATTTGAAGAGATGTTTGGGTTGAATTATGGGTGTCTGATGGTTAAGCCACATCGTTAGGGTGTATAACATTATTGCAATTTTAAGGGGGAGGAAATCAGCTTTACTGTGAGGACTTTCCTCCTCGTTACTCAATTTATTGCATCTATGTAGTGTTGAGGAACGCATCCATACCCGATCCAAGGGTGAACTAACAACATATTGTATTCGAACTCTCCCCCGCAGGACATAGAAAGTTTCGGTAAAGTACGTGGTCTACTTGATGTTAATGATCACGGTGCCTAAGTGAAGTAATAGCATCATTGAATGATCACAACTTGATGGGGTTGCACATTGCAATTGGAAGGGATATTCCTTTGTTGAGAGGCTTTTGAAGAGATGATATTTAGGCTAGCGCCCCCTGTCATATCTAACACGACGTACCCAGATTCCCGGCGTAATTGAGATGAAAAGGGCAGGGTCAGGGTCTTCTGGACAAAGCAACAATTTCACATCTTCAGAGAAACTGACTGCACAGCTTGTGGTACAATACAGAGTGTTGGGGAGATAAGTTGTTTAGTGATTGAGCACATGATTGGGCGTTAGAATAGAGGTAACAGGAAAGGTTCATTAGGTCAAACCTCTAATCCTGAAGATCTCAATGAGAGCTTCGATGGATTAGAAGTCTGAATGATATCATACCTTCAATTTTACGGGTGATTGGTGAAGCTTTTGATCATCGTTTTGGTGTTCAACCCATTAAGGCCAGGGTAAGGCGGGTCCGCGAATAACCACTTTAGGTGGTGGTGCAACTCGGGAATGGTTGACGAGAAAGAGTTGCCCGTAGGTGTTTTTTCTTTTGCTTGCCCATTGTTTTTTCTCCCCTCGAGAGCGACACTAATCTATTATTTCATAGACCTGAGATGAGGCGCAATGGTTGGGAACAATCATGTCTCAAGAGGTGGGTTGTAATACTGACAGATCTGTGAGGCGGGGACAGATTTTTTAGGAGAGGGAAATGGAAACTAAAGGTCTCTCCCTTAGAAGTTGTCTTTCTTACCCTTTCTATCTGGGATGAGGTGACTGACGAGATGTTTTTAGTTTTAAAGCTTTGGCATCCCTCCACATCATGTCCGGTGTGCGGTGATAAGCGCAGATCTTCAGACTCATCATACTATAGGTCAGGTTTAGACGGGTCCATAAAGGTCTAATGGGGGTAGAAATGGTCCATTCTCTACTTAACCTAGTAAGGATTTTTTGTCGTAAGATCCTTGACGTGGGTCAAATCCAAAGAGGATGATGGTATGATGGTCTGGGTTCGATAATGTTTGGTATTGTTGGTCGTGCGGGTGGTGGTTTAGCCAAGGGTGTTTTACAACGCGGTTTTCATCTAAATGTGGTTTCTTGGTCGTCAGAAGCTACATTGTCAGCTGGTTTAGATGATAAAGGCTATATATGAGTGGTAGTGGGACTCACAAAGGAGAAAAGGGGGGTGACAGAAAATAAATCCTTTGATGATGGAGTTGTTTAGGGTTGATGGGTGGACAGGATACGTGGGGTGAAAAATTTTTTAAGTTGATATACCTGGGATCTCTATAAATGTGTGTCAGAAGGCTATGTCACTTTAAAGAAACGCAGAGTATGACTATATTGATGCAAGGTGAGGATGAGGTCCCAATCTGGAAGTAGGTGTGACATGATGGTTTCGATTGTGTGATAGGGCATAGATTGAGCTTGTCTTCAGGTGGGCGTGCAGCTTTATTCTTGGATAAATCTAGCGGCTGGTGGGTGTGTTAGACTGGTATGGTGAGTCCAAGTGTAGGGAAGGTTTTGGTTAGTTTAATATAGTGGATGGGATACTTGATATAGATATGGGGGTGAGATGAGGACATAGGCATTTTGAGTCTCTGAAACAATTGATCGCGGATATATGGTAGAGGTCTGATCGGTCATCTGTCATTTCAGTAGAAATAAGGGTTACTCAAACGTTCCCCCATAGGATTCGTCTATCTCTGGGAATGACAGTCTTCAGGTTTGAATTGTAAATTTGTACGGAAGAAAGGTGGGTTGTGATATCCGGTCCACTGTTGTTTTGATACAGGGGGTAAAATGAGGCACTGTAATTATTAGATGTCAAGAGAGGTCAACCGGTCATTGAAAAGATTTGGGCGTGAAGAACTAATCGGTAAGAGGGCATGTTCGAGAGGATCCGTCACGGTTAAAGAATTTAGTGATGTCCGTGCAAAGGAGAAAAATTTCCTCGTCTCATCATGATGTCAAAAGGAGTGGCGTACCTCCTCTTGGGCAGCAAGAGGGGTAAAGGAAATCTGGGAAATAGATCGGTTTAGATAACATCTGTTCGCAATCTATAAGGATGTGGTATAAGAGACTCATCGATGAAGGAGAAGTCTGTTTAAGTTAACTCCGTTATGGGTAAAGGAATGATTTCGCTTTGTTCGATGGTGGTGAAAGGAGGTCGCTCCTGTGTTAGTGAAGAGGCTTGATTCAAATTTTGTCGATAGAGGCTTTGGCGGGTATCAAAGACTGCATGGATCTCATGAACCTCTCCTCAACTAGGATATCCTGGTTTACTTTGCTGTTGGAAGAGTGATTCGGGAATGGTTTGTTGAAGCTTTTCAAATTCGTTGGTAAGGTGCGTTGCAATATAGGAGTCTTCCCCCCAAGGTACGTGATGATGGATTCATCATCCTGGCACTCAACAACATTAATCAAAGTGAATCCTCCTCTTTCGATCAGTCTGGATACAGAAGGTAAGAGAGATGGGTCCTCATTATCCATTGATAAAGTGAGAGGACCCTATGAAATAAACATTTATGAAAAAAAAAAAGTTTAGGGGGATAGATTCGGGTCTATAAGATTCTATGGGTTATGATGGCAAGTGGGTTGATAATGGTATTGGTAGGGTTGATGTCCGTCTTCTTCCAAATACATTTGACACTAGGGTCGCCTATGTCGGGGTTCAGGAAACTAGACCACTACGATCTATTGTTTGCAGGTAGTCACGGGAATGAGTGTAGGTCGGCCTTGGTTCGTAAAGACCAAAACCAAGCCTTTCCAAGCATCGAGTCAAGAAGGTAGGGCGAAACATGATTTGTCAGTATTAAAAATTGGATTGGAAGGGAACCACCCCACACCAAGAAGGAGGTTTCCAGGGTATGGAGGAGCGTCAACACACCCCCATACATTAGGTTGGTGCGGCAATGGGGTGGTCGTACAATTACCTCCCCCACTCGACGGGCGTAGGTTGGGATGTGCATGTAATTGTCCGTACTCTTTTGCGAGGTATGGAAAAGAAACTAACGTTTATAGGTGTAACTCCCCCAGTGTGAGGCATTGAAAACATCTACTAAGGGTCAGAGGTTGGGATGTTAGTTCGGAAGGGAAGTGGGTTTTTTGTGACTGTGGTTTCATCAGTTTAAAGTGTAGTGCGGTTAGTGGATGGTTAGGTACATTTGAAGAGATGGTGGGGTTGAATTATGGGTGTCTTGATTGGTATATAAAGCCATCGTTAGGGTGGATAACGAGTTGCAAGGTTTTAAAGGGGGGAGGCTCAGCTTTTAAACGGTGTAGGGACTTCCCCTCGTACTTCAAATTTTAATGCATCTATTAATGTTTGAGGAGGGAACGCATCCCATAGCCCAGATTCCAAGGGTGACCTAACAACATATGTAATTCGAACTCTCCCTCAAGGACATATAATAGTTCGGGTTAAAGTACGTGGTCCTACATGAATGTTTTAAGGATCACGGTGCTAAAGTGGAAGTAATCGCATCATTGAATGATCACAACACACATGAATGGTGTTGGCACTATGCATTGGAAGGGATTATTCATTTGTTGAAGGCTTTTTAAGAGATGATATTTAGGCTAGCGCCCCTGTCAAGCATAACACGACGTACCCAGATTATTCCCGGACTAAGTGAGATTAAAGGGCTGGTCAGGGTCTTCTGTACAAAGTCACAATTCATCTTCAGAGAAACTGACTGCAACACTTTGGTACAGAGACAGAAGTGTGTTGGTGAGATAAGGTTGTTTAGTTGGAGTGATGAAAGCAACATATTGGGCGTTAGATAGAGGTAACAAGGAAAGGTTTCATTAGGAAAACCTCTATCCCTTGAAAAGTATGTACATCTCAATGAGATGCTTGTCGATGAGATTTAGAAGTCCTGAATGAGATCATACCGTGTCCAATTTTACGGGTGGATGGTGAAGCTGTTTTTATCATCATTTTGGTGGGCACACCATAAAAAGACAGGGTAGCAGAAGTCCGCGAAAATCAACCACTTTAGTGGAATGGTGCAAAAAAAATCGATGTGGTTTACGAGAAAGGGTGCCTTAGGTGGGTTTTTCTTTCTTTTGCTCCCATTGTTTTTCTACCCTCGAGTAGCGCCCTAATCATATTAATTTCATAGACCGTGAGATGAGTAAGATGGTGGGAAAATCATGTCTTCACAAGAGGTGGGGGTTTTGTAATAATGACAGATCTGGTGAGGCGGGTACAGATGGTAGAGGAAGATGGGAAAGGAAACTCAAGGTTTCTCCCTTAGTAGTTTTTTCTTTCTTCTAACCTTTTTCTACTGGGATAGGTGACTGAACGAAGGATGGTTTTAAAGCTTTGCATCCCTCCACATCTGTCCTGGTGTGGTCGGTGATAAGCGCAGATTCTTAGACCATCATAACCTATAGGTCAAGGTTTTAGACGTGTCATAAAGGTCTAATGGGGTAGGGAAATGGTCACATTCCTACTAACATAGTAAGGATTTGGCGTAGAAAGATGCCTTTGATTGGGTCAAAATCAGATAGAGGATGAGGTAATTGATTGTCTTGGTTCGATAATGTTTTTGGGTATTGTTTGTTTCGTGCGGGTGGTGGTTTAGCCAAGGGTTTTTTGACACGGCGGTTTTCACTAAATGTGTTTTCCTTTGGCGCAGAGCTCCATTCAGCGTGGTTAGATGATAGCTATAGATACGTGGTAGTGGACCATAACCACGGAGAAAGGGGGGTGACAGAAATAAAATCCCTTGATGTGAGTTTTGTTTAGGGTTGATGGGGGCAGGATACGTGGGGTGATAATGTTGAATTACCCTTGGATCTCTATAATGGTGTGCAAAGGGCGTAGTCCCTTTAAAAAAACAACTCGGAGGTATGATATATGATGCAAGGTAGGAAAAGGATGAGTTCCCAATATGGAGGTAGGTGTGACGATTAGGGTTGCGATTGTGATAGGGCATAGATTTGAGCTTGTCTTCTAGTTGCGGGCAAGCTTTATTTATTCTTGGAATAGGTAATCTAGTCGCTTAGTGGGTGTGTTAGACTGGGTATGGGGTGAGGTTCCCAAGTTAGGGAAGGTTTGGTTCGGTTAATGAGGTGGTGGGATACGTGATATAGATATGGGGGTGAGAATAAGGACATAGGCATTTTGATTCTTGTCAACATTTAGGTATATTGTAGATTTGTCCGGTATCGGTCATCTGCATTTCAGTAGAAGAGGGGTACTCAAACGTTCCCATAGGATTCGTCTACTCTTCTTGGAGAATGACAGTCTTCACAGTTTGATTGTAAATTTTGTACGGAAGAACATGTGGGTTGTTTCCGGTCCACTGTGGTGTGAACAGGGGGTAAAAATGAGGCACTGTATTAGTAGATGTCAAGAGGTCACCGTCATTGAAAAGATTAGGCGCTGAAGAATAATAGGTAAGAGGGGCATGTTCGAGAGGATCCGTAAATGGTTAAAGAATTTAGTGATGTCGGTGCAAGAGATTCCTCGTCCAAGATGTCAAAAGGAGTGGCGGACCTCCTCTTGGTGCAGCCGAGGGAGTAGAAAGGAAATCTGGAAATAGATAATTTAGATAACATCTGTTCGCAATCTTATAGGGATGTGGTTATAAGAAGACTCATCGATGGGAAGATAAGTCTGGGTAGAGTTCACTCCTTTATGGGTAAAGGGAATGATTTCGCTTTGGTCGTGGTGGTCAAGGAGGTTCCGGGCTCCTGTGTTTAGTGAAAGGCTTGATTCAAAATTTTGGTCGATATAGGCTTTTGGGCTTGGTATCAAAGACTGCAATGGACTCATGAACACCTCCTCAACTATACGATATCCCTGGTTGACGTTGCCTGTTGGAAGAGTGATTCGGGAAATGGTTGTTGAAGAATTTTCAAATTTCGGTTGGGAGGGGCATAGACATTTGAGGGTTAGATCCCCTGCGTCAAACTCACTTTTCCTGCAGCTATGCTTTTTCAAACATGTTACAGTTCTCATATTGTGTCCTTCACTCGTGTAAGTTACAACATCATTTCTTTGTACAGGAAGGTATGGCCGCGAGTGGAATCAACCCGAATAGGTTTACACAGGAGGTAATGGAGCTCCCCTGCTTTGAGCAATTTTTCCAATATCACACCATATGTTTCTCCCAAGGGAGTGTAGTTTGATGTGTTCTGCTTTTCTAGACGTGGGTTTTTTTGGCGGTATTAGATGGTGGTTGGGATTTAACCATCACCCGCTTGGACTCTCCTGTTTTGATTTAGAAGAAGTGGACGAGTGAGGAGTGGTGGTATTTGGTTTTATTGGTAGAATCTTGAAGTTCGGAAATTAAGGGGTTTTTGTTACGCAACCGCAATTTCTCCTTCCTTACGTCTCGAATCTCTAGTTTTCGAGCCATAGTAAAGGCTTTTTCATCAATTACGGAAAGTTTTAATTTGGAGGGTAAGGGGAGATGTGCTTAGCTCAGGCCCGCATAAATAGTTTGCTTAAGTTTCGGTTTTGAGGCAGGCATACGTAAGTTTGGTTGATAAGTCCCCCCGCTAAAGGCCCCGCCACGTCCACGAACCTCTGCGATAGATTCGTCTTCAAATTGTGTTGGATGGCATAGAGGTTTGGTGGATAGATACTTCTTGCCATGTTAATGGAGAAATGAATCCAAGAAGATTGGGCTAGTTGGTTTAAGAGAAGATTGAGTTCTGGTTAAAGGCAACGTACCACTCCAAGGCAGGTCCGATACGGACATGGGAAAGGTTGCGGAGTAACAAGGGCATCATCATGGGCCAATCAATAACACGCATGTCCGAAAGATCGCAGTGTTTTGAGATCCTCTTTACTATTAAACGAGTAAATTTCGGTCAACTCCCATTGAGGATGATTAATAAATGAATCGTGACAGAAGGTGAATGGGCTCCTGACAAACTTGCAGTCTAAGTCAAGGCCTACGACTTCCTGAAACAAAGCCTCCATGTTTTGCATTTTTTGTTTCTCATTGTTAATTAGATCAGTAGTTTGGATGAGAATGATGTTGTGGTTGTGGTAAAACGAGCAAATTGGGCCAGGACCAATGCTAGACCCTGGCGGTTTTAATAATTGTTGATAAGTGTGGAGGGATGAAAATATGTTGAGGCAACTGAATAGGATGTCCCATATAGGATGTTAGTCACTGATACGTTTGGGAATGAAAAGGCTAGCTGGAGCTAGCAAAGGACGCTCTGTGGATAGGTGGCAGAGAGCAAGTCATGAACGGAGCATCTCAAGATAGATATGTGGGGCAGTTCGGGGGGTAATGATATGTGGGGTCCGTGTTAACCAAATGGAAAGCCAATCTGAGTCGTATGAACCGCTGAAGCCGTTTGGATTGGGAGACGGGGCTAGAGATGCAAAAACAAGGTGGTATTATCAGACGTAGTGGGAGCTAAATGAGCAGCTAGACTAATAGGCATACCAACAAGGAGCTGACCATTAGGCGTACGGTCAGGGTATGAGACAAATATATTATACAGCGCTAGATTAGCATCCAAAACTTGCAAAAGTCTTATCTCCCACAGGAATTTTAGGAACCCTCGCTGGTATCCGTAGGATGCCCCACAGAATTGAAGGGGTGATTCCAGGCAAAGAACATAGCAAAGCGTGAACCCATGGCGTTGGCTTTCTTTCAAGGGGAACAAACACACCACTCCCCCTCCGGACAGGAGTTCTTCTACCACCTATTCGCGGTAGGGCTTCGTAATCGAATTGCTGTTGCTCGTATGCAACGTGTTCGTCTGTTCAGAATAAAACAAACTAATGGGTCAATTGGTAGGTTTCTGGTTTGGTCAAGAATTGGAAAAGACAGTACCCGATATCGGTCTAGTAACTGATGTCGTTACTATAGCCGAGTCAGTCAGTTAACCGCTGCGTTGTAAAAAAGTCTAGGATCACAAGGTAAAAAAAAGGCTGCTAATTTGATGTTTAACAACGCTTAGTAATATTTTTCAAATTATTCTCATAAGACAAAAGTATGCAGAGAAAACAGAATTTTGAAAACAAACCAAGATGCACACGCAAATCCAAGACTAACCCTAGGGTTAATTTTAAATTTTTATGGGCTTATGCCTTTAGAACGTAGAATGATGTCAAGAATCCTAAACAACAAGACTAGTGGAAATGTCAAGTTTGTTTTGGCTTATAAAGTTTACCCTTCAATCGGGCGGAGGAATACACGGAAAAATGGGGCATGTTTGAGCTGTTGTGGTTAATTGTGAAAGTGAATTCGTATGTGTTGTGTATGAATGTAAGGTTATTTCTTGTTCATACCAATTGATATCACCCCCACGTGTATGACCTGTTTCTTAATCTATGTTCACTAGAATTGAAAACATCAGAAGGATGCAATGCACGTGTTTTAAACCAAAGTCGCAATATATTCGATGAAGCAAAAGAGATTACTTTTAACTATGCAATATGCAAAACAAATCAAGTTCTTTTACCAAAATATACAAAACCTTCTGAATATCTGTAGAAGAAGAAACACAAGTATGCTCCCTATATGAATCGCAAGCAAGAATCAAGAAACCCAAATGGTCCCACCGGGCTGCAAATTGTGTCACATCAAATGTTTCTCATCTTCTGGGGATAGAGTTCTTCTATCCTTTCATTCTTTTAGAACAGATAGGGTTTAGGGCTAAGGAGGGATACCTGTTAATGTTCGAGATGGTGTGCGCATATACAATAGAGAAAGATCAGGGTTTGACTGCGAGACTCCTTTTTGTCTTGGAAAGGACTACCCTACAAATACTAACACAGACCACCACCAGATTTGATTGGAAACAATAAATGAAGGAAACTGCCTTGGGCCCAGGAAATAAAAACTTCCTCCTTTTCGAAGGTGGTCATTTTCCCTGCTAATTTGAAGTACACAAAGACTGTAAAGTATCAATTAAATTACTACTCTTTCGTTGATGGATAGGGGAAAGGTTTGATTTCTGGTGTAGTCAGGGTACCGTACGGTCTCTATCAACCGATGTCGGTAGGGTTTAGGATTTGGGGTGGTTTTTTGGGGTGTTTGTGTTGTTTTGTAGCTGTTGTTTATTGTAGCTTAAATGGGTGAATATTAGGAAATGAGGTGATGAGAGGTAGATGGTTGATGAAATGGCACCTGGGTAGTGGGATTCCCAGAAATGGATTTATGAGGAATTGATTCAAAAGGCCTAAGAAATGTTATAATCGAAGACGTGCAAGATGTGACTTACTGGTTTGATAAGATGCCAAGTTATCTCCTTTGCTGCAAACGCTTTCTTCTGTTTCTTCTTCACTTGTCTCTGCTCGTTCAAGTGAAGATCTGGACTCTATTGATCCTATCCCATGATTTCTCTTGATTCAAAAATCCTTCATACCATTAACCATATATTTAAAAGGGATACGTTTATCATCCTTTACCCAATATTCTCCATTTACTTGCTTGATGATTAAAAGGGAGTCTTGAAAGACTGTCATCTCTTAGAGATGCAAAGATAAATCAAATCCTAGACTTGTTATTAGAGCTTCATAATTGACAATGTTGTTGATGAAATGTGAAATATATGGGCTATGATTTGGAAAAACGTCACCATATGGTGTGTACAACATGATGCCAAAGCTTGGTCCATGCATATTGTAAGGCATCATCATCGAAAAATAAAATAACATAAGGGCATTGCATCAGTATATGATCGCAAATGTTGTTGAGGATCCTCTTTACTCATTAATGAAGCGATTGAGAGATCGATAGTGGCATACTGGCCAGTTGATCTACTAGAGCTTACCCTTTGATATGAATTTTTGATTGAAGGGTGAATGGGCTCCCGTCAAACTTCACTTAGGAGAATGAACCAAGGCGCTATGTTTTCCCTGAAACATTAGGACTCTAGGTTCTTGCATTTAGTAGATCATTTGTTTGAAGAATCTACTGTGGTTAAATGAGATGCTGGTGCGGTATGATTGAGCAAACGGTAGGCACAACTTGTGACCAAGGTGAACTTCTACTGCCAAAAAAAATGGTCATCCTAAGAATACTTGATTTCTTGGTATGTAGGATGAGTATGTTGGATGAAACAGAATAGGGATGTCCCATATAAGGTGTTCTGGTTACTTTATAACTGTGTTATGCAAGTAATTCCCCAATGACATGTTATGTTGCAGCTTGAGAAGGAAAGCTCGTGTGAATAGGTGGCAGAGAGTAAGTCATGAATGGAGTGGTCTGAAAGAGAGATGAGATAGGGGCAGTTGGTGGTAACGATACGTGGGGTCCAAGATTAACCAAAGGAAAGCTAATCGGGGTCGTATGAACCTCTGAAGCTGTCGGATTGGGAGACGGGGCTAGAGATGCAGGAAGTAAGGCATTGTTATCAGGAGGAGTGGGAGCTAAATGAGCAGCTATACTAATAGGCATGCCAATAAGGAGCTGACCACCAGGCGTAAGGTCAGGGGCATGAGATAAATAGTATTGTATAGCGCTGGGATTAGCATCCAGAAATTTGGCAAAGTCCTTGTCTCCTACAGGAATTTTGGGGATCTCACTAGTGTCCGTAGGGTTCCCTATAGAATGTGAAGGGGGTGATTCAGGCAAAGACACAGAGCAGGCATGTGAAACCATGGCGGCGGCTTGCTTCCGAGTGATGACAACCATAGACAAGAACACACGGGAAAGTTTTAATCTATCAAGAACAAAAACAACCTCAGAATGATGAATTTGGCAAGTTGCTGGTTTGTCAGGGGTTGATGGAGACAGTAACCGATATCGGTTTACTAACCAATGTCGATCACAGAGAAAACAATGTCGGTCCCTTAACCGATGCCGGTGTCAAAAGTCTAGGATAAGAAGATATAAAAGGATGCTAATTTGATTTTTAGCAACGTTGAGTATATTTATCAACTTATTGATCATAGAAGACAAAGTATGACAGAGAAAACAGAATTTGGAAACAAGCAAGAGGCACACGCAAATCTAGAGATTAATCCTAGGGTTAATTTTAGTTATCGTGGGCTTATGCCTTTAGACGTAAGATGATGTCAGAATCCTAAACAACAAGACCAAGGGGAAATGTTAAGTTTGTTTTGGCTTATAAGGTTACCTCAATCGGGCGGAGGAATACCACGGAAAAGGGGGGATGTTTGAGCTGTTGTGTTAATTGTGAAGTGATTCGGTATGTGTTGTGCAGTGAAACTAAGGTTAATTTCCTGTCAATACCGTGGATATTACCCCCACGTGTACGACCTGTTACTTAATATATGTTCACTAGAATTGAAGAACAACAAGCAGGAATGCAATGCATGCGTTTTAAACCCAAATTGAAAATTATATTCGATGAAGCAAGAGAGATGACTTTCACTAATGCGAAACTAGGAAAGCAAGACAAATTCTTTACGAAATATATAACAAAAAGCAGCAACAACAAATATGCTTCCTAAAATGAAAATAACAAGAGAAAGAAACCCAAAATGGGTCCCACCGGGCGTGCCAAAATGTTTCACTCGGAATGTTCCGGCTTCTGGGAATAGAGTTGCTTCTATCCTTTCATTCCTTTTAGAAACAGATGAGGTTAGGGTTAGGAGGAATACCTATTGAATGTCGAGATGGTGTGCGCATACCGTAGAGAAAGATCAGGTTGACTGCAGAGACTCCTTTTTGTCTTGGAAGGAGTACCTGCAAATAGGAACACAAGACCACAAGATTTTGATTAAACAATAAATGAGGAAACTACCTTGGGCCCAGAAATATAAAACTTCCTTTCGAAGGTGGTCAATTCCCCTGCTAATATGAATTAACACAAAAGACTGCAAAATATTAATTAAATTATTTCGTTAAACTGGGTAGGGGAAAGGCTGGTTTTCTGGTTTTGGATCAGAGGAACCGATGCCGGTTACTGATAACCGATGCTGGTCACTGATAACCGATGGCGGTTACTGATAACCGATAGCGGTGGGTTCTACGATCTTCTTGGCAGCTATGGTGTTTGTAATGGCTGGTTTTTGGATGGTATTAGGAAATGGGATGGTTAGAAGCAAAAGAATGACAGTTAGATACAATGGTACATTGGGTAGTGGATTCAGAAACGGATTTAGGAGCACTGAGATTCAAGAAGCATAAGAAATGTTATAACAAAGGACATGCAAGATGTGACTTACTGGTTTTGGCACAGATGCAAGTTGATCTCCTTGGTTGTAAACACTTCTGGTATTTCCACTCGTCTCTGCTCTGTCAAGTGAAGATCTGGACTCTGTTCCTCGCTCGCAATGCTCTCTGTTGATCCAGAAATCCTTTGACTGATCTCCAAAATGAAATTCCGATCCGTTGTTTTGGTTTGGGGAGCCCATTTACAGGGAACCGATGGCGGTTGCGTAACCGACGGCGGTCGAGTAGGAACCGGCATCGGTAAGGAAAAAGTAGGCTATTTTTAGTAAAATAGCCCACCTTCCCTACTTTTCTCCCGAGAGATCAATTGCGGGCTTGGTCAAGTGGCTAGAAGGTCGGCTTTGGGTGCGAGTAAGGAGGCATTAGTTATGGATGTGAGTCTAGACCAAGCCATAAGTCTTAATTAGGTTAGTTTAGGGTTAGGGCTAGGTCATGATGAGGTGGCAAAGTGAGGTGGCGGGTAAGGTATGTGGATTTATCAATTACAAGGTAATTAATAAATAATTGTGTAAAGTTTAGGTAATGAGGTTAGGTTGCGAAATGGGATGCGGGTCACAAGGGGTCGTAAGACACGAATTTGGTGTCTACAAAGCTCTTACCTCTCTATGATAGCTTTTGTTTCCAAACAACAAGATTCAATGCCAAAATACAGTCCCAAAACAACAACCAACAAGCATGCAAAGTTTTCCAATCTCCTTCCAAAAGCAAGAGCTCCAAGCACAAGAAAATTTGCCCCAAGGACGCATCCCAAAGTTTCAACAACCGAAAACAAGGCAATGAGTTTGAAGTTTATAGAAGAGGGAAGAGAAGAGGATGATGTGGATCCATCTAGGATGAAAGATCACACATCCTCAACTCAAACACAAAAGTCAAAATTTCATTCTCCAAAACACAATAAAGAGGTGGGTGAAAATATGACAATTTACTTGTACACTCCAAAAAGCCCACACCCCAAAGGACTGAAGATTAAATAAAATGTAAGAAGAGTGCAATAAAAACATGCAACATGATTTTAATAAAAATGCATTAAAAAAGTCTAAAATCAACCCTCCAACCATAGGTATGGTTGGTAAACTAAATTAAGAGGTATGGGACAAGTTTTACTTGTCCCACAAGCCTCCAAAAATAGCCTCCAAGGACAAATTCGAATTTCCAAGGAGGTGGAGTGTTTCAAAATCCAAAATCTGACTTACACAACTCTTACACATACTTACACATCCCTTACATATTTAATACAAAGAGCCAACAACTTCCATAATTACTTTCTTATATCCAAAATTTAATTTAATAACTTTTAACCATATGATTTCTCACATTAATTCTCCACAACTTAATTAAATAAAAGAAAGGCACACATCACTAATAAAATACATACAAACAATAATAAAAAGGAAAACACATTAATAAAATATACAAATCCCCTTGGTCACATTCAAAGGTAATCCTCCCATGGGAATCCCTAACAAAATATACAACACACACAACAAAACATGTTACCATGGTGACCTTGTTGAATTCATCTAGAATTCTAATGTGGTTGGTCTCCAATCCCCGATGTTCATTGTGATATTTTAACCTGTCAAAAACACAAATACATCCTTCAGCCTTGTGGCCATATCAGAACATCCAACATGATATAAATATAATCACAAAATCATACTATACATATGAATCACAACACACCAAGGCAATCAACATTATCACTTACAATTTATATCAACAACTATATCATCATCAATAATGTCCATTTTCTAGGTCTAGTCACAATATCCAAAAATCTCATGTTCGAACAACATTCACAATATATCCATGTCAAATAGTATATCATCATCCACATATGAAGTGTCTCGAATAATCATCATGCATCATAACTAGTTCAAGATCAACAATAATCCATGGTCTAACATCTAACATCATACTAAATCAAAACCATAATAATGTCCATCATATGTAATCAACAGTATCAAGATTAGTATCAAAAGGTGTCAAAGGGAAGTGGGCACTACATCCCCCTCCCCTTAGATTTGAATCTCCTCTTGGAAGCTACGAACAAATGTGGAAACTGAACTCCTTTTCCCAGAAAATGTAAGCTATAGATCTCGTCATATTTTGATTATACCAAAACCTACATCAACCTCTCTTCCTCGAAGGCCCAGGGTCCTACAATCTGGATGCGAATGAGATCCACCATCACTACCCATATATTACACCTACAATGATGTCCAACCAAACACATAGTAGGATCTACAATATATTTTCTTCCCTGATTTCTATGTCAAACATGAAACAGTTCACCAGGTATGCGAAACTTATGGCAGCATGGGTTGCTAGATGGTAAGGTAAAGGGATGTTACACTCCAAGATCTCAAAAGGACCATCAAATCTAGGAGCTAACCTGCACCATTTATAGTTGTAATGGATAGGGATCTTGTCTCAAGGCCTTGACACAAATAACACCTTCATGGGTTTACAATCTATCTGCACAGTCAATCCTATGCTGATTTGTCATACTTAAGATACAACGGCCTATCCATGCCTCATGCAATATCTACTTAATTAACACCACCTATTGATCCATCTGTACCTACATATTTGAGCTGGTCTAAGAGAGACCCTGTCCTCTATGTTTTGTCAACTAAGAGGTGTCGACAACACTCTCTACCATACAAAGCCCTGAAAAGGAGCCATGCCTCACATAGACCTATGCAAACTATCATTGTAAGAAAATTCCACTAACCCATGTCAAAATCATCCTTTCGTATCCCTTAGTTACTAATCTACTCACATACATCCTGTTTTGCATGTCCTTTAAAATCTGGTTCAACCCAAGTTTGTCTGTCACATTTTTCTCAGGATGTTGCCGACCTAAATTGATTTTTGTGTCGAGCTTCTCATACTGCATTGTAGTCCAAATTAATGTGAAGTTGATATTAAGGACCTCGCGGTCACAAATGATCTTCATGCAGGGAATCATGTGTAACCTACAACCCTCATCCAAATGATGGCTATGCAACTTCTCTATCATTATAAGTGGTCGTGAGATCCAAACCCGAGTGAAATGTATGAGAAACAATACAACTGTACCCATGCATCTGGATGCCTAAATAAAAATCCTCTTTAAAATATACCCGCACGCCTTGTACATTCAAATTTGGAAATAGTCCATATGATCTTTCAACTCCTTGAAATTTGGAAAATTTGCACATTGGATCAGCAAGATTGGCCTCTTCTGGACTTTTGGTCAGAGATTTGAGTCTTTAGTTTTGGAGAATTAAGGTGGGTAGGAAATTATTAATTTTCCATTCTACTCAGGATCCATTATCAAGTAGAATTGGATCAACTCTTTAACCACCAGATATGATTTGATTGATCTATCGAAGATTTCGTTCCTCCCTCATGTGTGATTTGCCAAACAAGTAAATTTAACTGCAAACATGAAATTGATTTGGGGCATTTTTTATAGGAGGCATTCATAAATGGTGGTTGAGGTTTGAATTAATTTTTCCCACTTCTTCTCTCCTTCTTCCATCTATGCTGAATATATAAAAGCAGCAAAGTTAGAAAATCAATTACAGAAAAAGGTTGGACACTCTCAGATCCTTACACATGTTGCTAAGGACTCCATAATTTCTATTTTTTGAGTTAAGTACCTCCATGTTTGGTCTTTCAAGGGATATCATCCTCCTTAGCAATGAGTGATTCTGTGCATTTCGGTAGAAGTAATAGAAGTACATCGTTTTGGTGACTATTCTCTATCTTGGAAAATATGTTTATGTTCATTAACTTCTTTAATGTCTTCATACTTTCATTGAGGTATTGTGGTGTAAAGCTACTTTAGGTCCCCTGTCAAAGTTCCATAGTTTGGTTGTAACTTTCAAAAACATGCCAAGAATGATTTTGATGAATGGTGTTTTATTTTGCTACTCATAACTAGCATCCTCTCACACATTCCCTACCATTCTCACTAGACAAGGATAGTGTTAACCCTTGGATTTTCTAACGCTATCACCTTTTCAGTGAAGTTGTTTCACTCGGAAAATACTCAGATAAGGTTAGGGTTAGGAGGAATACCTGTAGAATGTCGAGATGATGTGCGCGTACCGTAGAGAAAGATCAGGTTGACTGCGAAGAACTCCTTTTTGTCTTGGAAGGACTACCTGTAAATAAGAACACAAGACCACAAGATTTGATTAAATAATAAATGAGGAAACTGCCTTGGGCCCAGGAAATGTAAAACTTCCTTTCGAAGGTGGTCAGTTTCCCTGCTAATATGAGTTAACACAAAATACTGTAAAATATCAATTAAATTGCTTGGCTGAACTGGGTAGGGGAAAGGCTGTTTTTCCTGGTTTTTGATCAAAGGAACCGATGCCGGTTACCTATAACCGATGGCGGTTACTGCTAACCGATACCGGTGGGTTCTAGGATCTTCTGGGCTGGTTGTGGAGTTTGTAATGGCTGATTTTTGGATAGTATTGGGAAATGGGATGGTTAGAAACAAAAGAATGACAGTTAGAGGCAATGGTACGTTGGATAATAGATTCAGAAACGGATTTGGGAGGACTCTAATTCCAAAAGCATAAGAACTATTATAATGGAGGACATGCAAGGTGTAACTTACTGGTTTTTGACGAAGATGCCAGTTGATCTCCTTGGCTGCCAACTCTTCTGGTTTCTTCACTCGTCTCTACTTGGTCAAGTGAAGTTCTGGACTCTGCTAATCGCTTTGGACTCTCCTTTGATTCAAAAATCCTTCGACTGATCTCCAAAATGAAATTCCGATCCGTTGTTTTGGTTTGGGAAGCCCATTTACAGGGAACCGATGGCGGTTACGTAACCGACGGCGGTCGAGTAGGAACCGGCATCGGTTAGGAAAAAGTAGGCTATTTTTAGTAAAATAGCCCACCTTCCCTGCTTTTCTCCCGAGAGATCAGTTGCGGGCTTGGTCAAGTGGCTAGAAGGTCGGCTTTGGGTGCGAGTAAGGAGGCATTAGTTATGGATGTGAGTCTAGACCAAGTCATGGGTCTTAATTAGGTTAGTTTAGGGTTAGGGCTAGGTCATGATGAGGTGGCAAAGTGAGGTGGCGGGTAAGGTGATGTGGATTTATCAATTACAAGGTAATTAATAAATAATTGTGTAAAGTTTAGGTAATGAGGTTAGGTTGCGAAATGGGATGCGGGTCACAAGGGGTCGTGAGACACGAATTTGGTGTCTACATTAGCCCCTTATTGTCGTGTAGCTTGTTCTGTAAAGCTGCGCGGACAATAATATGAAGTGGTTTCTCATGTTAAGGATATAGGTAATCCCCCTCAAATCTATCACAGATTGAGTGAACGGGAAATCAGGGATAGGGTTGATAAAGGGTATATGTGGTAGAGAGGATGGTAAGGTGGTGGGGTAGGTCCAAGGAAGCAGACGCATGTTGAAATGCAATAGTACGACTAGGGTACATGATTTGACGAGCAAACCAGCAATGTATAGGCAAAGGTCGATAGTTTATCCAAACAAGGGTGATATAATCCTGGTATCCAAGGCATAGGAAGTAGCTCCAGGGTATATAACAGGTAAGGTACAGGAACGTTTAGGCATGTTCGGCAGTACCAAATGGTTGGTTTGGTTGAGATAAACGTCACGGTCTAGGTCTAGGCAAAGTTGGTCGACAGATCAAGTCAAGGACCCTAATCATGCTAAAACACGAACAGGTGAGCTCGATTGAACACAAGGTACATGATGGATGGATAAAATAAAACGTTGATTGTGGGTATGGGGTATGGTATGGAATTGGTGCGGCCTTGGGTCGGGCCAAATGGTTAGGTGGAGGCCTTGGGTCGGGCCAAATAGGTAGGTTGAGGCCTTGGGTCGGGCCAAATGGTAGGTTGAGGCCTTGGGTCGGGCCAAATGGTAGGTTGAGGCCTTGGGTCGGGCCAAATGGTAGGTTGAGGCCTTGGGTCGGGCCAAATAGGTAGGTTGAGGCCTTGGGTCGGGCCAAATAGGTAGGTTGAGGCCTTGGGTCGGGCCAAATAGGTAGGTTGAGGCCTTGGGTCGGGCCAAATAGGTAGGTTGAGGCCTTGGGTCGGGCCAATTGGTAGGTTGAGGCCTTGGGTCGGGCCAAATAGGTAGGTTGAGGAGGCCTTGGGTCGGGCCAAATAGGTAGGTTGAGGCCTTGGGTCGGGCCAAATAGGTAGGTTGAGGCCTTGGGTCGGGCCAAATAGGTAGGTTGAGGCCTTGGGTCGGGCCAATTGGTAGGTTGAGGCCTTGGGTCGGGCCAAATAGGTAGGTTGAGGCCTTGGGTCGGGCCAAATAGGTAGGTTGAAATGGTAGGTTGAGGCAGACCTTGGGTCGGGCCAAATAGGTAAGGCCTTAGGTCGGGCTGGACAAGTGAACAAATGTTGGCAGCAAAGGTGGACAGAGGCGATATTGGTGAAAAAGAGGCAAGGAGTAAGGAACGGCAAAGAATGGGGTGAAAGTTGGGTATCAAACCGATGTCGATTCATCATGACCGATATCGGTTAAGGGACCGATACCGGTTTCCTAGGGCAAAAAGGAAACCGACATCGGTTAAGGTCGAAAAACCTATAAAAAGAAAAATACGGCCTGTCATTGTCACTTTTGTTATTTGTAATCCAAATTGACTTGTCTGACGTGGAGAGTTGATTTGGAGGGGTATTGAGTGAGGTGGAGCTATTTGATTGGCGGAGAGAGTTGATAGTGGGCCCGAATAGTTGAGGAGGCAGCAGGTGATTGGCCGGGGACCCAGCAGATCAGGATTGGAGCCATGGCACAGGCAGGAGGAGCTGGAGGAGCTGGACCAGCTGGACCGCCACCACCCATCCCACCACGACGACGTGTCGTCGTACCGGTAGGTTCTAAACTCTTTAATTTGGTGATTTGGTTGAGTTATGTTGTTTTTGGGATTTGGGTAGGAATTGGTATTTTGTAGGAAATAATGGGTAAATGGAGGTAATTTGAGAAAGGGAGAGGGTAGATAGGTTAGATAGGCTAAGGCGGCTAGGTGTGTAAAATTTTAGGGTTTTTGGGTGGGTAGATGGGTAGAAATAGGTAAAAAATGAGTTTTGGGGGCCGTGCGGGGGTTCGGCTCGGGTAGTGGACAGTGACCGATGTCGGTCACTAGGCGACCGGCATCGGTCGAAAAAAAATAGGTAAGGTTGTGTTTGGGGGACCGGCATCGGTCTCGTATCGGCCGGTATCGGTGGGGTTGAGGGGGTTGGGGGATTGTTGTTGGGGGTGGTTGTGGTTGGATTGGGTTGGGTGGGTTGGGTTGGGGTTTAGGGTTTGGGTTTAGGGTTTGGGGTTGGGGGTTTAGGGTTGGGGTTGGGGTTTAGGGTTTAGGGTTTAGGTTTGTGGGTTGGGGGGGTGGGGTGGGTTGGGGGCGTGGAGTAGGGGGGTTGGGTTTAGGGTTTAGGGTTTAGGGTGGGTTGGGGGGCTTGGTGGGGTGGGTTGGGGGGGTGGGTGGGGAGTGGGTTGGGTTGGGTTGGGTTGGGTGGGGTTTAGGGTTTAGGGTTTAGGTTTTGAAGGTGGGTTGGGGGGTTGGTGGGGTGGGTTGGGGTGGGGTTGGGTTAGGGGATTGGGTTAGGGGTTTAGGGTTTAGGGTTTAGGTTTTGAAGGTGGGTTGGGGGTGGTGGGGTGGGTTGGTGTTGGGTTGGGTTGAGTTGGGGTAGGGGATTGGGTTAGTTGTGTAGGGTTTAGGGTTTGGGTTAGGTTTGAAGGTGGGTTTAGGGTTTAGGTTTGAAGGTTTGGGTTTGAGTTTGGGGTGGAGAAAGGTGAGGTGTGGGGTTAGATTTTGGGTGTTACAAAAGGGGGTTTAGATGGTAAAGTAGGTGTTATAATAAAGAGTGGGTCTAAGAATGTGGGTTGGTTTTGCAGGCACGTCAGCAGTTGACGATGCGTGATAGGATGCCTCCACTATTGAGTCGGATGAGGCCACACATATCTGCGGCGCATTGGGCCATCATGCGCGAGGTGGGACTCGGCGGGGTCCAGAGGTACAGAGCGATAGACAGAGATCACAGCCTGATGGTCGCCCTCATCGAGAGATGGGATCCGGCGGCCAATGTGTTCCATCTGCCGACCGGGGAGATGACGGTCACATTAGAGGATGTGTATCGCATCCTGCGGCTACCGATCGAGGGAGAGGCCGTTTTCCAGGTAGATTCAGAGACTGCCATGGATAGCATACTGCAGGTTTTTGGGGATGCAGCCGCGCTTCTTACATATCATAGCGCGAGCATTGGATATGGTGACATGTACCGCGCACACAGACATGAGACACGGCTTGCCGTGTTGATGATGATAGGGATCACCTGCTTCGCCCTCCCGGATTCAGAGGGAGGCCGCTTCCCACGGGCATTGATGGGGGTGCTACTGGAGATGGTGGAGGAGCACACCTGTTTCGCATGGGCACCAGTGTATCTGGTGCAATTATACAGGGAGTTATGGGGCTATCGCCGGAGGAGGCGATTTGGTATTTGTTCTACATTTTTGTTGCACTGTTGGGCATACGAGCACATCGTATGCATCAGGCCGGTAGGGCTACCCCAGCAGCCAGGGCCACAGGTCGTGTACCGATATGGATTTCAGAGGTGGTTGGGGATCGTGGGCCAGCCACGAGCAGTTGTTGCAGGTCGGGATGTGGCCTACTATAGACATATGCTAGAGGGCCTTACAGCAGTAGACATTATATGGAGACCCTACAGAGGTCACCAGCCTGGCAGAGGAGCCCGCGTACAGCTGCGCCTGATCCAGTATACATTCTGGATAGCAGGACGGAGGCCGGGAGAGTACGAGCGGATACCCTTAGAGAGGGTACGCAGGCAGATGGGGCTGCCACAGGACGAGCCACCTCCCTTCCCTCAGTACAGGAGGGATGATGTAGAGGCCCCACTGCCAGCACCACAGCCTTGGGATCCAGACTGGGTAGCGGAGAGACCAGCAGGTGAGGGTGTGGATGATGCCGGGTGCACGGCAGCATACAGGGTCTGGTGGGCTGGGCAGAGAGCAGCGAGGATAGTACCGCCTGCGCAGCCAGACTTGGCTGCAGTTACTGCAGAGAGAGATCAGCTCCGGGGGCAGGTGCAGCTATTACAGGGACAGTTGGCTGCTGCACAGGCACAGATAGGGGTCCTACAGGGGCAGCTAGCCCAGGCTCAGGTACAGGCACAGGCAGCACCACCACCAGCAGCACAGCCACAGGTGCAGGTACAGGTACAGGCAGCCGTACCAGCAGCAGCACAGCCACAGCCCCAGATACCACCACGGCCACAGGTGCAGGTACAGGCACAGGCAGCACCTCCACCAGCACCACAGCCACAGGTGCAGGTACAGGCTCAGGGGATATTGGTGTTAGGTGCCAGGGGACCAGCCCCAGTTCCTTCAGTGGCGAGAGATCGTTATATGGAGGTTAGAGCAGAGGCCCGTTATTATCAGGATATTCTTGATAGTAGCGGAGTCGAGTATCAGGCGTATGCAGCGCATAGGGCAGAGACCTCGCACAGCCAGAGATCTCAGGGAGGGGTAGCTACAGCTGGCGTGTCCGTGACGGGCAGGAGGCGAGAGGCACCACAGGGACCAGCGGGGAGAGGTGCCGAGGGCGGTGGGGAGAGCTGATAGATCCCCGACATGGTTTTGTATAGGGACATGGGCACCGGTCTGCGAACCGGTTGTATTGATAGAGGCCTGCGTGCCTACACTTATTCATTGTTTTGATTTATTTATTTATTATATACCGGCCTGCGAGCCGAGTACGGGTTGTACATTTGATACCGGCCTGCGAGCCGAGTATATTTTTGATATGAGAGACCGGCCTGCGAGCCGAGTCGATATTTTTGGTAGGTATTGCGGCCTGCGTGCCGGCTTTGGTATATTATGAGATCACAGAGGCCCCGATGTAGGGCACATTGTATTTTTGAAAACTGGGATATATATATATAGATGATGTTTTGATCCACATGCTGTGTTTAAAATGTGTTGAAATAAATGGTTGGTAATATATAGAATGTGTGATGAGTTTAATTGACATGTTGATAGATAGATGATGCTGATGTTTTTGTTTGTTTGTGCGTATATATGAATGTCAGGTTATGTGATAAATTGGTGGTTTTGTGACAGTGTGATATATGTAACTGATGAGTTGGATCTAAATGATGTATAGATTGATAGTTTTTTGGTATCTGTAGTTGATGGTTTGTGTATTTATAAAATAAATGATGTTAATGAAATTGTAATGCTATGTGTGGTGGATGAACAAAATGTGGTAAATTGTGTTGTTTATGCAGGCAAAGAGGCGGGCGCGACAAAAATTTAGATGAGAAATGAAGAAAAGAACCCTGTTTCAAAAAGGAAGGTGTGTAACCGATATCGGTTAGGGAACCGATATCGGTAGTCATAGACCGATATCGGTTATTTAGGTATGAGCTTTTCTAAAAATAGAAAAGCTAGGGTGGCAACTTAAGTTTTAATTTTAGAGCCATGCAAGAGGTTAAATACGCGAACGCGACGCTTTTTGACGACTGAGACAGGTATTTGCATGAGAGATTTGGGTGAGAAGGAGAAAAGAGACAAGGAAAGTAAATGTGATCCGAGGTTCAGAAGGCAGAAAGACAAAGTTGAAAAGGGTGGTGATCATGGCAGAACGAGGAGAAGCATCCAGCAGGCAAGGACAGGAGGGAAGACAAGGGCCACCTCAAGCTGCTGCAACCCAAGAGGTATTGTTTTGTTTGTGATTTGACTACTGCATGTTTTGTGAATAAGATGGGGGAGAGTAGGTGGGTAGATATGAGAAAGAAAACATGATAACAAGGGTTGCAGGTGAGGTAAGTGTTACAGGGTAGGCAATCAGGGGTTCCAGGTATGTTTGTATGTATAAAAAGGAATAAACGAGCAAATTATTGTCGTAGGTGGTTGTTTTTAGGGAAGGTGTATATAATTGACAGTGACCGGTAGCGGTTAGGGAGAACCGGTATCGGTTACTCAACCGATATCGGTTATGTATAACCGGTACCGGTTACTGGAGAAATTTCCAGAATGTTTGAAAAAGACCCTAATGGATTGAATGGTTGTTTGTCGTTTTGGTGTATGCAGGCAGAGACAGGGTTGAGGATGAATGATAGCGTGCCAGCGCTGTTGTCGCGAATCCGAGCGGATGTAACACCAGCGGAATGGACATTGATAAATCGTTTGGGGTTAAGTGGAATCCGTTATTATTCACGAATCGCACGTAACCATGGTATGTTACAGGCGCTGATTGAGAGATGGAATCCTGAGACAAATACCTTCTATCTGCCAACAGGTGAAATGACAGTAACATTGGAAGATGTGTTTTGGATTTTGAGACTCCCTATTACAGGAGAACCAGTATATCAGGCACTACCTAGCGCGGGGCGGGCAGCGATAACAGAAGTGTTTGGTCCATATGCACGAGACTTAACACAGCGAGGTTTGTCATTCACATATGGGGTAATGTATGCAGCACACCCTGAGGAGACAAGGTTAGCAGTGATATTAATGATAGCGGTAGGGTATTATGCATTACCGAGGGCGGAAGGGGGAAGATTTCCAAAGGCATTGATGTGTGTTATTTGGGAGATGATAGAAAGGAATGTGACTTTTGCATGGGCACCTGCATATTTGGCGGAGCTATACAGGGGTTTATGGGCTTGTAGGCGAAATCACAGGACAACGTTGGATTGCTCATACTTATTACACTGTTGGGCCTATGAGCACATTGTTTGTGTGCGACCAATAGGCCGATCCATCCAGGCAGGAGAGACCGGAGTACAGAGGTTGGGATTCCGACGATGGGTCCAGACAGAACAAGAGGCAAGATCTCAGGCCGTGCCGGGTGACATTGAGTATTACAGGCAGGTATGGGAGAGGTTGACGGTTGCGGATATCTGTTGGAGGCCCTACGGGAACTATATGGTAACCGAGAACATAGCTGAGGAGTTGAGAGGTGTAGAGCGATTGAGGTGGATCGCGGGGCACAGGCCAGGTGAATATGAGAGGATTCCTATAGATCGCGTGCGGCGACAATTTGGATTTGTGCAGGACATACCACAGGCTTATAGACCATATATGAGGATCGATGCCGAGGCAGCATTCTCACCACCCCGGCCAACACCTCCAGAAGGGCCTGAGGAGATAGCAGCCGATCGCAGGGTAATGGATGCAGGAATGACAGAGGCCTATAGATTATGGTGGGTAGCAGAACTGCGAGGTGTACGTGAGCGCCCTGACATAGCGGTGATTACAGCAGAGAGGGATCGTCTGCAGCGTTTGGTTCAGCAGCTCCAAACGCAGGTGAATGAGACAAGAGGATTGTTAGTGGTTGCGGAGTCACGGGCGGCGAGACTAGAGGCTGGAGTTCTCCATGCGAGAGGGCGTATTCATATGTTACAGGAGAGATTGGCAGATCAGTGGGCGGTACCAATAGCCGCGGTACCTTTGAGGACAGAGAGGCCCGGCGAGAGGGGTCGACGATCACGATCATCACCTAGTTCGGGATGAGTTGTGATGGTCTGAGTATATGTTAGCGAGGTATAAGAATAAATAAGGATGCCGACCTGCGTGTCGATGATAGAGAAGATGTATTTGTTTAACATCTAAATAAAACTGAATATGTATGTTGATTTGAGTTATGATAATAATAAGATTGTCGGTGTTTTGATTTTCGGTGTTTCGAAAAAGGATAAAGAGAAATGTGATAAAATAAAAATACACAAAAATATTTATATTCACCACACAAGATAGGTTATGGTATGGCATGGTCGAGCTAACCTTGGGAGACCCGATGTCTCCGAAGTGCTGCCTACATAGCCCATTGCACAAAGCAAGGAAGGGCCTCAGACCGATGTAGTTCTCCCTTAGGATCAGGGAGGGGTGAATTTAGGCAATTTGGTATGGTTTAGGCAATTGGTCGTTTGGTAAAAATTTGATGTTGGTAGGGTAATGTTGTTGGTGCTGGTAGGATAATGTTGTTGGTATAGGTAAAGCAAAGGTTAGCATACCCAAGTAGTAGGGAATAGTGTCCTGATTAAGATCAACACACAATCCTAGATGCGAGGCAAAGCGGAAAGAGTGCTCCGTAGGTGAAAAGAGCTAAACAAACCACACAACGTAGAACGAGCCTGAAGCCCTAAGTGCCGTGCATAGACGAGAAGTCCATAGTTGAAAAGAGTTGTATGATCACAATATATCAGGTGTACGTTACGTCCCTTGAGTTGAAACAAATGGTGAGGTGATGTGGATGATATAGCTGAGGTACAAAGAACTTGTTACAACGAAAGAGAACCTACCCTAAATAGACAAGTCCATGACCCAAAAAGTTCTTTTGAATGAGGCTTTTATTTTATTGAATGTAGACTGATCGATGCGGGAAGTCTACAAGGGATATTGATTGTTTTATTCTTGAGGTCTTCACGAAGCTGATCAATGCGAGAAGCTTCTGATAAAGGCTGACTGTGTATAGCTGTCCTTCGGGGGAGCAGTCTATTTATAGTAGCAGCGATGATTTTAGTGCATAGCTGTCCTTCAGGGGAGCAGTCTATTTATAGTAGCAGCAATAGTTTGGCATATAGCTGTCCTTCGAGGGAGCAGTCTATATTTAATTTAGATGACTAGATGTTCTTTTGGCGTGAAGCATCTAGTTTAATAGGAAGTTTGACTCAAGAAAATCCCTTAAGAATACGGCTTATTTTAATACTTTGAAGTCATGGACTAGACTAAAGAAGGGGAAGGCATCATCAAGGGGAGGTGCGAAGTGATTTTGATTTTATTCGGAGATGTAGAAAACAAGTGTATGTAGTGGTATGTGAGCTCAAGGGACGAGCAGTAGGTAGATAAGAAGTGATATAACACTAATTTCAACAGTAGAATGGTCGAAGATGCAAGGCATTAAGGGGTTCAGGCTCAGGTTTACCATTAAGCGAAGCTAAACGATAAGTACCAGATCCATAGGTATGAGTGATTATATAAGGCCCAATCCAATTGGGAGCAAATTTTCCACGTTTGCTCTTTTCTAGTTTGGTTACATGTTGATTCTCTTTGAGAACAAGATCACCAACCTTAAAGGTACGCTCATGAAGTCGCTTATCATAAGCACGTTTGATGCGTTTTTGATAGATTTGAAGGTGATCAAGAGCTGTAAGACGGCGTTCGTCAAGAAGCTCCAATTGGGCTAACCGCTCTTGGCGGAAATCATCGTTGGTGAGAATATCCTGAAGAGATATTCTAAGGGAGGGTATTTGTATTTCGAGAGGCAAAACAGCCTCGGTGCCGTATACCAAAGAAAAAGGTGTGGCATTAGTAGAAGTACGAATGCTAGTACGATAAGCCCAAAGGGCAAAGGGAATGTGATCGTGCCAATTTCTTCCAGATTCATTGACAACTTTCATGAGGATTTTGGTTAGTGTTTTATTAGAAGACTCGGCTTGCCCATTGGCTTGTGGATAGTAAGGTGATGAGAAACTAAGTTTGATACCAAAGTTGTCACAAAGGTCTCGCAACAACTTGTTTTTGAAAGATTTTCCATTATCTGTTATCAGGCGGTGAGGAACACCAAAACGACAGATAATGTGGTGGTTAATGAACTCGACAATTTTTTCTTTTTTGATTGAAATGAGTGGAATAGCCTCCACCCATTTTGTGTAATATTCGGTCGCTGTGAGTATCCAACGGTGACGTTGTGAAGAGGTTGGGTGAATCTCACCAATAAGGTCTAAACCCCATTGTGAGAAAGGCCAAAGATCTCGAGCGATCTGGAGCGGGTGGCTAGGAGTATGTTGAAGGTTGGCATGTTGCTGACACATAACACAACGCTTAACATATTCGTAGCAGTCGTTATTGAGAGTAGGCCAATAATAACCAAGGCGAAGGATTCGTTTGGCCACGGCAAGGCCGCTAAAATGTCCACCACAAATACCGTCATGGACCTGTTGGATGGTATGAGTGGCCTCCATGCCAGTTAGACAGCGAAGGAGGATACCATCAAAGCCACGTTTATAGAGGAGTCCCCCCATGACAACATAACGCGAAACACTTTTAAGAAAAGCACGTTTGCCGTTACTAGTAAGATCAGGTGGGAGGACAGAGATTGTAAGGTAGTCGTGAAATTGGTGGTACCAGGTATCCTGTGAATTAGTAGACACAGTATTTATCATACAAACTACCGGGGTTGAATAGGATGGGGCAAAAAGTTGTTGGACCACGACGAATAATTCAGAGTCAGTTGGCGCGGCGGGAATTTGCGAGGCTAAGCAAGCCATAGTATCCGCAAATTTGTTAGTGGAGCGGGGAATGGTTTGTATAGAATAGTGGGTAAATAAAGCTAGAAGTGATTCCACATAGTGTTTGTATTTTTGAAGTTCCTCGTTTTTGCATTGGTAGACGCCCATAACTTGATTGACTACCAATTGAGAGTCGCCAAAAATGTTGATAGATTTGATACCTAAGTGTAACGCAACTTGGAGACCCAGAACAAGGGCCTCGTATTCCGCTGTATTATTAGTGCAAGGGAAATCAAGTCGGAATGAAAGAGGCATAGGTTCAGCGTTGAGAGGAATGAGAACAACGCCGGCTCCTCCGCCGCGCTGGCATTTAGATCCATCGAAGAAGAGGGTCATTGGGTACGACTCCTCCGTGAGGGAAAGAGTAGCGATGAGTTCGTCGGGAAATGTGAAATTGGTAAATTGTTCCCCCGGTACAGGAGCGTCCGCAAGTTGGTCTGCGATGGTTTGTCCTTTGATTGATTTCTGGTGGATAAACTCAAGGTCGAGGTCGGCGAGAAGCATGAGCCATCTAGCAATGCGTTGGTTCAGATGAGGTTTGGCGTACATGTAATGGATGGGGTCTGTATTGGTGATGACGAAAGTCTTGTGATTTAGAAGGTAGTGTCGGAGTTTGGTGGCAACGAATGATAGGGCAAGGCACAATTTTTCTACATGTGTGTAC
This sequence comes from Taxus chinensis, assembly GCA_019776745.2. Lineage (NCBI taxonomy): Eukaryota > Viridiplantae > Streptophyta > Pinopsida > Cupressales > Taxaceae > Taxus > Taxus chinensis. The sequence goes on from CM034157.1 coordinate 504,911, forward strand.
CTAGTCTCATAGTCCACCAAAGTACGACTTATATAATAAACGGCTTGTTCGTGATTCTCAGAGTCACGATGTGCAAGCATGGCTCCTACAGCGTGGTCGGTGGCGGAAAGGTAAAGGTAGAAAGGGCGGTTGTCTTGGGGTGGGATAAGCACGGGTGGCTGTAAGAGATAAGATTTGAGAGCTTCGAAGGCTTGGTGACATTCTTCGCTCCATTGGAATGCAATATCCTTTTTAAGGAGGTGATGGAAAGGTTGACACCGATCCGAGAGTTGGGAGATGAAACGTCGGATAGATTGGAGCTTACCTTGTAAACTACGCAATTGTTTGAGATTTTTGGGTGGGGGCATTTCTAGGATAGCTTTGACTTTCGATGGATCGACCTCAATGCCACGCAAAGAGACGATAAAGCCAAGAAGTTTTCCCGAAAGAACACCAAAGACACATTTCTTCGGTTGAAGGCGGACAGAATATTGTAACAGGCGATCAAAAATAATGGTTAAAACATCGAGATGTTCACTACGATGTTTAGACTTGCCGAGAAGATCGTCGACATAGTCTTCAAGGATAGTGTGCATAATGTCATGAAAAATGTAGGTCATAGCCCGCTGATAGGTAGCACCAGCATTCTTAAGGCCAAATGGCATGACACGATAACAAAAGGTTCCCCAAGGAGTTATGAAGGCAGTCTTGTGTTGATCGGCAGGGGCAACCAAAATTTGGTTGTATCCTGAAAAGCCATCCATGAGAGAAAGCATTTCATGACCCGCAGTGAGATCAACAAGTTGATCAATACTTGGGAGGGGGAAGTCATCCTTAGGGCAAGCGAGGTTAAGATCCCGGAAATCCGTGCATATCCGAAGTCCCCCCGTCGCTTTCGTGACAGGTACGATGTTAGAAATCCATTGAGGATAGTCAATAGGCAGAATGAAGGAAACAGAAAGGAGTCGTTGGAGTTCCTCTTTGACCAAGAGAGCAATGCGTGGATGCATTTTTCTCAATTTCTGTTTGACTGGTTTGGAATCGGGGTTTAGGGTGATGTTATGGACGGCAATGGTAGGATCAATTCCTGGCATGTCAGCGTAAGACCATGCGAACGCTTGGTTGCGAGCACAGAGAAAGGTAGTAAAGGCGGCTTGTTCTGATGTGTTAAGGGATTGTCCAATCTTCACTATGTGAGGATCTTCCTCCGTGTGGATGTTGATTTCTATAGTAGATTCGTTCAGCATAGTTTGGGTTTCAGATGGTAGGGCGCGTTGAATATAAGAATCATCCGCGCCCAGGTAAGTGAGTATGGAGTCGTCATCCTGGCATTCAACAACATTAATCAAAGGCGAATCCTCTTCGATCATGTCTGGATACAGAAGGGGAAGAGAAGATGGGTCCTCATTATCGCGTTGATAAGTGAGAGGACCTATGAAGATAGCATTTATGAAAAAAAAAAGTTAGGAGGGATAGATTCAGGGTCCATCGATTCTGTGGGTGATGATGGCAAAGTAGGTGATGATGTTTCGGTAGGGGCAACGTCTTCCTCTTCCAGGATACAGCTGACAGGAGGTGTCTCTTGTGTAGGTGTTTCGGAAAAACCGAGACCACTGCGATCATTATGTTTGCGTGTGGTCACGGGAATGAGTGTATGTCGGCCTTGTTCGTAAAGGCCAAAACCAAAGCCTTTCCACGCACAGCGAGTCAAGAAGGTGAGGGCGAAACGACGATTTGTCAAGTATTGAAAATCGGATTGGAAGGGAACCACACCAAGAGGAGGTTCAGGGGTAATGGAGGATGCGTCAACACCCCCATACGTTAGGTTAGTGCGACAATGGGGTGGTCCGTAAGAGATTACCTCCCCCACGCGACGGTCGTAGGTGGGATGCGCATGTAATTGTCCGTACTCCTGCGGGGTAGGGAAAGAACTAACGTTATATAGGCGGTACTCCCCCAGCGTGAGGCGATGAAAAACATCTACTAAGGGGTCGGAGGTTGGGATGTTAGCTGCGGGAAGAGAAGTGGTTTGTGCGACGGTGGTTTCATCAGTTGAAGGCGTAGGTGCAGTTGAGGTGGATGGTTGAGGTACATTTGAAGAGGATGGTTGGGTTGAATGTATGGGTGTCTTAATTGGTATAAGCACATCGTTTGGGCGGTATAACATATTGCAAGTTTTGAAGGGGGGAGGATCAGCTTTTACAGTGTAGGACTTCCCCTCGTACTCAAATTTTATGCATCGATGTAATGTTGAGGGAACGCATCCCATGGCTCGGATCCAAGGACGACCCAGCAATATATTATATTGGAACTCTCCTTCAAGGACATAGAAGAGTTCGGGCAAAGTACGTGGGCCTACGCGAATGTTGAGGATCACGGTGCCTAAGGTAGAAGTAATAGCGTCATTGAATGATCGCAACATGATGGGGTTGGCACACATGCAACTAGAAGGGATGTTCATTTGTTGGAAGGCTTTTGAAGAGATGATGTTTAGGCTAGCGCCCCCGTCAATCATAACCCGACGTACTCGAATGTCTCGGACGTAAGCGGAAATGAAAAGGGCAGGGTCAGGGTCTTCTGCACCAAAGTCGATAATTTCATCTTCCGAGAAACTAACCGCAGCGGCTTGTTGTTTTGAGACAGAAGTGGTGGGGGAGATGGATTGTTTGGTGAGAGAGGCAACGTGATTGGGTGTTAGAATGGAGGCAACGGGCAGGGTTTCGTTGGGTAAAACCTCTATCCCTTGAAGGATCTCAACGAGAGCTTGTCGATGAGATTCAGAAGTCTGAATGAGATCATATAGTGTCATTTTTACGGGCGATTGATGAAGCTGTTTGATCATGGTTCGGTGGGCAACTCCATTAGAGACGGGATAGGCGGGTCCGCGAATAACCACTTTAGGTGGTGGTGTAATCGGGATGGTTGAAGGAGAAAGAGATGCCGCAGGTGTGTTTTCTTTCGCTTTCCCATTGTTTTTCTGTCCTCGAGTAGCGACACTAATCATATTAATCTCGTAGACCTGAGATGAAGAAGATGGTTGGGATAATTCATGGTCTTCAAGAGGTGGGGTTGTAATAATGATCGATCTTGGTGAGGCGGGGACAGATGGTATAGTAGAGGGAATTGACGCTAGAGGTCTCTCCCTTCGTAAGTTGTCTTTCTTAATCTTTCTATCCGGAAGAGGTGACTGGCGAAGGATGGTTTTTAGAGCTTTGCATCCTTCCACATCATGTCCAGGTGTGCGGTGATAGGCGCAGATTTTAGACTCATCATAATCCACAGGTCGGGGCTTAGACGGGTCATAAGGTCTAAGTGGAGGTAGGGAGATGGTCGCATTCTCCACCAACATAGCAAGGATTTTGGCGTAAGATCCTTTGAGTGGGTCAAAATCAGAAGAAGATGAGGGTATTGATTGTGTGGGTTGTGGTAATGTTTGGGCGTGTTTAGTTCGTATGGGTGGTGGTTTAGCCGAGGGGTGCTGACACATGTTTTTCACTAAACGTGGTTTCTTGGACACAGAAGTTACGTTCAGCTGGTTAGATGATGAGGCTACAGATGGCATGGTAGCGGGAAACAACCACGGAGAAAGGGGAGTGACAGAAAATAAATCCTTTGATGATGGGATTGGTTTAGGGTTGATAGGTGGACCGGATACGTGGGGTAACGATGTTGTGATACCCTTTGATCTCTGTATAGGTGTAGAAGGCGTAGGTCGTTTTGCAGAAAACAAAGGAGGTATGATATATTGGTGTAATGTGGAGGGATGAGGTCCCAATATGGAAGGTGGGTGTGACGATGAGGGTTTTAATTGTGATAGAGGCCCGGATTGCGTTCGTCTCCTAGGTGGCGGAACGGATTTATTTTTGGATAAGATCGAGTCGCTTAGGCGGGTGTGTTAGACTGGGCATTGGTGAGGTCCCAAGCGTAGGGGAAGATCTGGTTAAGTTGATAGAAGTGGACGGGGCATTTGGTAGAGGTGAGGGGGGTGAAGGCGAGAACAGGGGCATTTTAAGCTTCTGTAAGCACTTCGGGTAGATGGTGGAGACATCAGGATCAGTCATTTGCATTTGAGTAGAAAAGGGGTACTCAAACGTTCCCATAGGGCCTGTCTATCTTCTGTGGAATGACAGTCTCCAGGTGTGATTTGTAATTTTGGTACGGAAGAAAAGTGAGTTGTAATTCCAGTCCATTGCGGGTGTGACACAGGAGGCAGATGAGGCACTGTATCAATAGATGTTAGGAGGTCAACCGGTCGTTGAAAAGATTTAGGCGATGAGGGACTAATAGGTAGGAGGGCGTGTTCGAGGAGATCTGTCATGTTAAAAGAATGTGGTGATGTTAGTGTAAGAGATTTCTCGTCTAAGGATGTCAAAAGGAGTGGTGAGCCTTCCTCTTGTGTAGCAAGAGTGGTAGAAGGGGACGTTTGGGAAATAGATAAATTAGATAGCATCCGCTCACAGTCTTGTAGGGATGTGGTGTAAGAAGACTCATTGATGGGAAGGAAGCCTGGGCAGTTAACTCTTCTATGGGTAAAGGAACGATTTCGCTTTGGCTTGATGGTGGTAAAGGAGGTTCGGGCTCCTGTGTTAGTGAAGAGGCTTGATTCAAAATTTTCTCGATAGAGGCTTTTGGCTGAGAATCGAAGACTGCATGGATCTCATGAACACTCTCCTCAGCTAAGATATCTTGGTTCACGTTGCTGCTGGACGAGTGATTCGGGAATGGCTTGTTGAAAATTTTCAGATTTCGGTTAGCAGGGGCGTTAGGATTATCGAGTGTTATATCCCCTGCATCAACCATTTCCTGCACTATGTTTTTCAACATCTTGCAGTTTTCATGACTATGTCCTTTTACGCGGTGAAAGTTACAAAAGTCATTTTCTTTGTACCAGGAAGGTATTGCGCGGGTGGAGTCAAACCCAGAGTGAGGTTTAACAGGGGGCAAGGTGATAGCCCCAGCTTTGAGCAATTTCTCCAATATCACACCATAGGTTTCTCCCAAGGGAGTGTAGCTGATGGGTTCGGCTTTGTATTTATAGGTGGTTTTTGGTGGAGTATTGGACGGTGGTTGGGATTTGACCATCACCGCGTGGACAGCTCCTTTTGATTTAGAAGAGGTGGACGCGTGAGGAGTGGTGGTATTTGGTTTATTGGTAGAATCAGGAGTTCGGAAAGTGGAGTTCTTGTTGCGCAACCGCAATTTCTCTTCCTCTAAGGCTCGAATTTCTAATTTTCGAGCCATAGTAAAGGCCTCGTCGAATGTACGGAAAGTTTGAATTTGGAGGGTAGGGGAGATGTGCTTAGCGCAGGCCCGCGTAAACAGTTCGATAAGTTCGGTTTGAGGCAAGGCATACGTAAGTTGGTTGATAAGGCCCCGCCATCGTCCAACGAAATCTGCGATAGATTCGTCTTCGAATTGTCGGATGGCATAGAGGTCAGTGATAGATACTTTCTTGGCAATGTTAATGGAGAAATGATCCAAGAAAGATTGGGCTAGTTGGTTAAAAGAGAAGATTGAGTGCTGGGTTAAAGCACTGTACCACTCCAAGGCAGGCCCTGATAAGGACATGGGAAAGGTGCGGAGTAACAAGGCATCATCATGGGCAATCAAATAACAAGCATGTCTAAATGATCGCAAGTGTTGTTGAGGATCCTCTTTACTGTTAAAACGAGTAAACTTTGGCAACTCCCATTGAGGAGGATATGAATGAAGGGGGACAGAAGGGTGAATGGGCTCCCGACAAACTTGCTCGTATGTCAAGGCGCTACGACTTCCTGAAACGGAAGCCTCCAGGTTTTGCATTTTGTCCATCATTTGCTTGATGAAATCTGTGGTTGGATGAGATGATGGTGCCACAGAATAGGGATGTCCCATATAAGGTGTTGAGGTTACTGGATACGTGTATGGGAATGAAAAGGTAGGCGGAGCTTGAGAAGGAAAGCTCGTTTGAATAGGTGGCAGAGAGTAAGTCATGAATGGAGTGGTCTGAAAGAGAGATGAGATAGGGGCAGTTGGTGGTAGCGATACGTGGGGTCCAAGGTTAACCAAAGGAAAGCTAATCGGGGTCGTATGAACCTCTGAAGCTGTCGGATTGGGAGACGGGGCTAGTGATGCAGGAAGTAAGGTATTGTTATCAGGAGGAGTAGGAGCTAAATGAGCAGCTATACTAATAGGCATGCCCATAAGGAGCTGACCATCAGGCGTACGGTCAGGGGTATGAGACAAATAGTATTGTACAGCGCTGGGATTAGCATCCAGAAATTTGGCAAAGTCCTTGTCTCCTACAGGAATTTGGGGGATCTCACTGGTGTCTGTAGGGTTCCCTATAGAATGTGAAGGGGGTGATTCAGGCAAAGACACAGAGCAGGCATGTGAAACCATGGCGGCGGCTTGCTTCCGAGTGATGACAACCATAGACTAGAACACACAGGAAAGTTTCAATCTATCAAGAACAAAAACAACCTCTGAATGGTGAATTTGGCAAGCTGCTGGTTTGTCAGGGGCTGATGAAGACAGTAACCGATATCGGTTTAGTAACCGGTGTCGGTCACAGATCAAACGACGTCGGTCCCTTAACCGATGGCGGTGTCAAAAATCTAGGATAAGAAGATATAAAAGGCTGCTGATTTGATTTTAGTAACGTTGAGTATGTTTAGCAACTTATTGATCACAGAAGACAAAGTATGATAGAGAAAACAGGACAGCAAACAAGCAAGATGCACACGCAAATCTAGAGATTAACCCTAGGGTTAATTTTAGTTATCGTGGGCTTATGCCTTTAGACGTAAGATGATGTCAGAATCCTAAACAACAAGACCTAGGGGAAATGTCAAGTTTGTTTTGGCTTATAAGGTTACCTCAATCGGGCGGAGGAATACCGCGGAAAAGGGGGGATGTTTGAGCTGTTGTGTTAATTGTGAAGTGATTCGGTATGTGTTGTGCAGTGAAACTAAGGTTAATTTCCTGTCAATACCGTGGATATCACCCCCACGTGTACGACCTGTTACTTAATCTATGTTCACTAGAATTGGAGAACAACAAGCAGGAATGCAATGCACGTGTTTTAAAACCCAAATCGAAAGTGATATTCGATGAAGCAAAAGAGATGACTTTCACTAATGCGAAACCAGGAAAGCAAGACAAATTCTTTACTAAATATATAACAAAAACAGCAACAGCAAATATGCTTCCTAAAATGAAAATAAGCAAGAGAAAGAAACCCAAAATGGGTCCCACCGGGCGTGCCAAAATGTTTCACTCGGAAATGCTTCGTTCCTTATAGAAACAGATAAGGTTAGGGTTAGGAGGAATACCTGTAGAATGTCGAGATGATGTGCGCGTACCGTAGAGAAAGATCAGGCTGACTGCGAAGAACTCCTTTTTGTCTTGGAAGGACTACCTGCAAATAAGAACACAAGACCACAAGATTTTGATTAGATAATAAATGAGGGAACTGCCTTGGGCCCAGGAAATATGAAACTTCCTTTCGAAGGTGGTCAGTTCCCCTGCCGATATGAGTTAACACAAAATACTGTAAAATATCAATTAAATTGCTTGGCTGAACTGGGTAGGGGAAAGGCTGTTTTTCCTGGTTTTTGATCAAAGGAACCGATGTCGGTTACCTATAACCGATGGCGGTTACTGATAACCGATACCGGTGGTTTCTAGGATCTTCTGGGCTGGTTGTGGAGTTTGTAATGGCTGATTTTTGGATAGTTTTTGGGAAATGGGATGGTTAGAAACAAAAGAATGACAGCTAGAGGCAATGGTACATTGGATAATGGATCCAGAAACGGATTTGGGAGGACTGTAATTCCAAAAGCATAAGAAATGTTATAATGGAGGACATGCAAGATGTAACTTACTGGTTTTTGACGAAGATGCCAGTTGATCTCCTTGGCTGCCAACTCTTCTGGTTTCTTCACTCGTCTCTGCTTGGTCAAGTGAAGTTCTGGACTCTGCTAATCGCTTTGGACTCTCCTTTGATTCAAAAATCCTTCGACTGATCTCCAAAATGAAATTCCGATCCGTTGTTTTGGTTTGGGGAGCCCATTTACAGGGAACCGATGGCGGTTACGTAACCGACGGCGGTCGAGTAGGAACCGGCATCGGTTAGGAAAAAGTAGGCTATTTTTAGTAAAATAGCCCACCTTCCCTGCTTTTCTCCCGAGAGATCAGTTGCGGGCTTGGTCAAGTGGCTAGAAGGTCGGCTTTGGGTGCGAGTAAGGAGGCATTAGTTATGGATGTGAGTCTAGACCAAGTCATGGGTCTTAATTAGGTTAGTTTAGGGTTAGGGCTAGGTCATGATGAGGTGGCAAGTGAGGTGGCGGGTAAGGTGATGTGGATTTATCAATTACAAGGTAATTAATAAATAATTGTGTAAAGTTTAGGTGATGAGGTTAGGTTGCGAGATGAGATGTGGGTCACAAGGGGTCGTAAGACACGAATTTGGTGTCTACAAGTTGAGCTCACCTCAGGAGCTCATCGAGTAACTCACCTGGGAAGCTCGAGCTCATTAACAGCTCACCTCACCTTGTTCTTACCAACTCACCTTGAGCTCACCTTGATAACTCACCTTGAGCTCATATGGTAGCTCACATGTAAGCTCACCTGAGAGATTACCGACAAGCTCACCTTTGAGCTCACCTGGGAGCTCACCATGTAGCTCACCTAAGAGCTCGGCTAGGAGCTCGACAAGTAGCTCACCCAAGAGCTCGTTGAGTAGCTCAATTTGAGCTTTCACCTAGAAACTCACCTGGTAAGCTCTCCTGACAACTCACCTTGCCATCTCATCTTGAGCTCACCTAGGAGCTCACTGAGCAGCTTGACTTGAGCTCACCTAGGAGCTCATCAAGTAGCTCACCCAAAAACTCACATAGGAGCTCACCTGACAGCTCACCTTGCCAACTCACATGGAGCTCACCTATGAGCTCACCTTGCCAGCTCACCTTGAGCTCGCTGAGGAGCTCACCTTGCTAACTCACCTTGAGCTCGACTAGGTAGCTCACCTCAGAGTTTGTCGAGGAGCTTGCCAAGTAGCTCACCCAGGAGCTCATTCTAACAGCTCACCTAGGAGCTTCACTTGGGAGTTCACTGAGGAGCTCACCAAGTAGGTTCACTTGAGCTCACCTTAGGAGCTCACCGAGGCTCACCTTTAGGAGCTCACCAAGTAGCTTGCTCACCTTGGGAGCTCACCTAGCAGCTCACCTGGGAGCTTGCAAACAACTCACCTAGAGCTATTCAAGGAGCTCACGATTTAATCTCAAGTTGAGTTCACTCGAGAGCTCGTAAAGTAACTCACCTGGGGACTCACCTGTTAACTCACCTAGGAGGTCAGCTGAAAGCTCACCTTGCCAACTCACCTTGAGCTCACCTTACCAACTTACCTTGAGCTCATCTGGTAGCTCACATGTAAGCTCACCTAGAGCAAACCGACATGGGAGCTCACCTTGAGCTCACTTGAGCATTGGGAGCTCACTGAGCAGCTCACCTTAGGAACTCACTTGGGAGCTCATCTGGGAGCTCACAAGTAGCTCGCCCTTGAGTTTGTCAAGTAGCTCATGGTCATCTTGAGGTAGCTCACTAAAAACTCACCTGGGAGCTCACCTGATAGCTCACCTTGCCTAGCTCACTTGGGAGCTCACCCAGGAGCTCCAAGTAGCTCACTTGAGCTCACTGGGAGCTCACCATAGCAACTCTCACCGAATAGCTTGCATGGGAGCTGACAGCTCACCTTACCAACTCACATTGGTGCTCACCTATCAGATCTATTTGAGCTCACCTAAGATCTTGCCTAGGAGCTCACCTTATCAACTTGCCTTGAGGTTCACCTTGTAGTTCACCTCAAGAGCTCACCTTGTAGCTCACCAAGTAGCTTACTTAGGAGCTCACTATGTAATCTCACCTGGGAGCTCACCTGAGAAGCCAAGTAGCTCACCTTTCCAAGCTTCACTTGTGAGCTCACTGAGTAGCTCACCTGGGACCTCACTTGGGAGCTCATCAAAGTAGCTCACTTCATATAAGGAGATCACCTAATAGCTCACCTGGGAGCTCACCTAATAGCTTTCACTTGGAGCTCATCAAGTAGCTCTTCTGAGTAGGTTGACTTGAGCTCACGTTACCTGGGAGCTCGCTGAGCAGCTCACTTGGGACCTCACCTGGGAGCTTGCTAAGTAGCTTGATTCTTCTATAGCTCACCTGTGAGCTCACCAAATGGCTGGCTAAGTAGCTCAACTGGGATATCTTCAGGGAGCTCAGTGATCAACTCAAGTTGAGCTCACCTAGGAGCTCGTCAAGTAACTCACCTGGGAGCTCACCTAATAGCTCACCTTTCCAACTCACCTTGAACTCACCTTGCCAACTCACCTTGAGCTCATTTGGTAGCTTGACCTATGTAAGATCACCTTAGAGATTACCAACAAGCTCAACTTTGAGCTCACCTGGGAGTTCATCAAGCAGCTCACCCAGGAGCTCAGTCTAGGAGCTTGGCAAGTAGCTCACACTAGGAGCTCATCGAGTAGCTTGACTTGAGCTTCACCTAGAAACTCACCTGGGAGCTCACCTGACCAGCTCACCTTGCCAGCTCACCTTGAGCTCACCAGGGAGCTCTTCTTGGGAGATCACCGAGAAAGTTCCTCAAGATCTCACTGAAAAACTCACATGGGAGCTCACCTTACCAACTCACATGGTAGCTCACCTATCAGCTCACCTTAGAGCTCACTGAAGGAGCTCACCTTACCAACTCACCTTGAGCTCATCTGGTAGCTCACATGTAAGCTCACCTAGAGATTACTAGACAATGCTCACCTGGGAGCTTGACTAAGTGAGCTCACCGAGCTTAGCTCACCCAGGAGATCGACTTGAGGAGTTCATCCGAGTAACTCACCTATGGGAGCTCACCTAATAGCTCACCTTACCATCTCACCTTGAGATCACCTAGGAGCTCTATGAGTAGCTTGACTTGAGCTCACGTGTAAGCTACCAAGCAGCTCACCTTGAAAACTCACATGGGAGCTTACCTAAGTATCTCACAGCAGAACTCACCTCGGAGCTCACCTATTAACTAACCTTGGTAGCTCACCTGGGAGCTCTTCTGAGGAGCTTACCTTACCAACTCACCTTGAGTCTCATCTTGTAGCTCACCTCAGAGTTTCATTAAGTAGCTCACTAAGTAGCTAGCTGAGGAGCTCAACTAATAGCTCACCTGGGATCTTGCCTAAGCAGATTTTCTAGGAGCTGAGAAACTCTTTACATCAGGGAGCTCACTTGTGAGCTTACCAAGAAGCTCACCGAGGACCTCACCTCAGAGCTCACCTGTAGTAGCTCACTTGGGAGCTCACCTAGTAGCTTGCTTGGAGAGCTCACCTTACCAACTCACCTTGAGCTCATCTAGTAGCATCACCAAAGAGTTTTTCAATTATCTCACCTATGGTATCTCACCTAGGAGCTCACCTAACAGCTTTCACCTGGGAGCTCACGAATAGCTCAGCTTGCCAAGTAGGTTGACTTGAGCTCACTTGTGAGCTCACTTGAGAGCTCACTCAAGGACCTCACCTGGGAGCTCACCAAGTAACTCACTTGGGAACTTGCCTAGGAGCTCACTTGGGAGCTCACTAAGTAGCTTGCATGAAGTAGGTCGCTTGGGAGCTCTTTTGGGAGCTCACTGATCAGCTCGAGTTGAGCTCACTCAGGAGCTCATCAAGTAACTCACCTGGGAACTCACCTTGGAGCTTATCTTGAAAGCTCAGCTTGAAATCACCTTTGAGCTCACCTTGAGCTCATTGCCTTTCCAACTCACCTTGAGCTCATCTGGTAGCTCACATGTAAGCAACTCACCTCGGAGCTCGTTGACCTGACAAGCTCACCTTTGAGCTTAGCTCACCTAAGAGCTCACCTAGGAGCTCACCAAGAGCTCACCTAAGGAGCTCATCGAGTAACTCACCTTGAGCTTGCCTAGACCTTGAACTCACCTGTCAAGTCCCTTCAGCTCACCTTGCTCACCTTGAAAACCATGGGAGCTCACCTCAAGAGCATCTTAATCAACTCAACTTGAGTTCACCCAGGAGCTCGTCAAGCAACTCACCCAAAAACTTACATGGGAGCTCACCTTACCAACTCGCATGAAAGCTCACCTATAAGCTCACATTGGCAGCTTACCTTGATCTCGCTGAGGAGCTCACCTTGCCAACTCACCTTGAGCTTGCCTAGTAGCTCACCTCAAAGTTCATCTATGAGCTTTCCAAGTATCTCACCTAGGAGCTCACCTAACAGCTTGCCTGGGAGTTCAGTGAGTAGCTCACCTAGGAGGTTCACTTGAGCTTATGAGCTAAGTAGCTCAACTGGGGACCTTCTGGGAGCTCACCAAGTAACTTGCTTGGGAGCTCACCCAGGAGCTCATCTAAGAGCTTCACCGAATCAGCTTGGGAACTCACCTGGGAGCTCACCTAAGAGCTCACCTTGCCAAGATCAGCCCAAGTTCGAGTAACTTCTAGTAACTTAGGACTCATCTGACAGCTCTCCTTGCCAACTCACCTTGAGCTCACCTTACCAACTTGTCAACTCACCTTGAGCTCATCTGGTAGCTTGCATGTAAGCTCACCTCAGAGATTACTAACAAGCTCACCTTTGAGCTCACCTGGGAGCTCACTGAGTAGCTCACCTAGGAGCTCAGCTAGGAGCTCAAACAAGTAGCTCACCAAGAGCTCATCAAGAAGCTCAACTTGAGCTTCCTCAAAACTCACCTTGGAGCTCATCTTATAGCTCACCTTGGAGCTCACCTTAAGCTCACCGAGGAACTCAACTTGAGCTCTGACTTGAGCTCACCTGGGAACTCATCAAGTATCTCACCCAAAAAACTCACATGGGAGCTCACCTGATAGCTCACCTTGCCAACTCGCATGGGTACTCACCTATCAGCTCACCTTGCCAGCTAACCTTGAGCTCACCTAGGAGCTCACCTTAACCAACTTGGAAGCTCACCTAGTAGCTCACCTGAGATTTCATCAGTAGCTCACCAAGTGAGCTCACCTAGGATCTCACCTCAACAGCTCACCTGGGAGCTCACCGAGTAGCTCTCAGTAGGTTGCTAACTTGAGCTCACTAAGTAGCTCACCTGGGAGCAGCTCTTGGGAGCTCACCATCAAAGTAGCTCACCTTGGGAGCTCACCTAACAGCTCACCTAGGAGCTCACCTAATAGCTCGCCTACGAGCTCACCTAATAGCTCACCTGGGAGCTCATCAAGCAACTCTCTGAGTAGGTTGACTGGAGCTCACTTATGAGCTTGTTGAGAAGCTCACCAGGGACCTCAACTAGGAGATTTCCAAGTAGCTTAATTCTAAGCTCACCTAACAGCTCACCTATGAGCTCACCAAATGGCTGGCTAAGTAGCTTGCTTGGGAGCTCTTCTGGGAGCTCACTGATCAACTCAAGTTGAGCTCACCCAGGAGCTCATTAAGTAACTCACCTGGGAGCTCACCTAATAGCTCACCTTTCCAACTCACCTTGAGCTCACCTTGCCAACTCACCTTGAGCTCATTTGGTAGCTCGCATGTAAGATCACCTCTGAGATCATCCAACAAGCTCACCTTTGAGGTCACCTAAGAGCTCACTGAGCAGCTCACCTAGGAGCTCAGTTGGGAGCTCAGCAAGTAGCTCACATAGGATCTTGTCGAGTAGCTTGACTTGAGCTTGCTTGAAAACTCACCTGGGAGCTCACCTGATAGCTCACCTTTCCAGCTCACCTTGAGCTCACACAGGAGCTCACCTGAGCAGCTCGACTTGAGCTCACACAAGGAGCTCGTCAAGTAGCTCACCAAAACTTACATGGGAGCTCACCTTACCTTCATCGAGAACTCACCTATGAGCTTGCCTTAGGAGATCAAATTACCAACTCACCTTGATCAACTCTACCTGGGTAGCTCACCTTACCAGCTTCCTTGAGCTCAGCTTCCCCAAGTTAACATGTAAGCTCACCTCAGAGATTACTAACAAGCTCACCTTTGAGCTCACCTAGGAGCTCACCGATTAGCTCACCTAGGAGCTTCAGCTGGGAGCTCATCAAGTAGCTCACCTAGGAGCTCGTCGAGTAGCTTGACTTGAGCTTTCCCAGAAACTCACCTGGGAGCTCACCTGATAGCTCACCTTGGTAACTCACCTTGAGGTCACATAGGAGCTAGCTGAGCAGCTTGAGTTGAGTTCAGATGGGAGCTCGTCAAGTAGCTCACTAGAAAACTTGCATGGGAGCTCGCCTGATAGCTCACCTTACCAACTCACATGGGAGCTCACCTATAAAACCTTGCCAGCTCAACTTGAGCTCCTGAGGACTCACCTTGCCAACTCACCTTGAGCTCATATTAGTAGCTCACCTCAAAGTTTTTTGAGCAGCTCGCTTAGTAGCTTACCTGGGAGCTCACCTAACAACTCACCTAGGAGCTCACCGAGTAGGTTGACTTGAGCTTGCTTGTGAGCTCACCGAGTAGCTCACTAGGGACCTCACTTGGGAGCTCACCAAGTATCTCACTTGGGAGCTCACCTAGTAGCTCACCTAGGAGCTCACCGAATAGCTCACTAAGTAGCTCACTTGGGAGCTCTTCTGGGAGCTCACCGATCAGCTCGAGTTGAGCTCACCTAGGAGCTCATCGAGTAACTCACTTAGGAACTCACCTGGGATCTCACCTGACAGTTTGCCTTTGCTAACTCACCTTGAGCTCACCTTGCCAACTCACCTTGAGCTCATCTGGTAGCTCACATGTAAGCTCACCTAAGAGATTACCGACAAGCTCACCTTTGAGCTTACCTGGGAGCTCACTGAGAAGCTCACCTAGGAGCTTGGTTGGGAGCTCAACAAGTAGCTCACCCAGGAGCTTGTTGAGTAGCACAACTTGAGCTTGCCTAGAAACTCACTTGGGAGCTCACCTTGCCAGCTCACCTTGAGCTCACCTAGGAGCTTACCGAGCAGCTCAAGTTGAGCTCACCTAGGAGCTCGTCAAGTAACTCACCCAAAAACTAGTATGGGAGCTCACCTAATAGCTTGCCTTGACAACTCTCACAGCAACTCACCTATCATATCACCTTGAGCTCACTGAGGAGCTCACCTTACTAACTCACCTTAAGCTCATCTGGTAGCTCACCTCAAAATTTTTTGAGCAACTCACTGAGTAGGTTGACTTGAGCTCTCTTGGGAGCTCACCGAGCAGCTCACTGGGGACCTCACTTGGGAGCTTTCCAAGTAGCTTGGTTGGGAGATCACCTGGGATCTCACCAAGTAGCTCACCTCAGAGCTCTTCTGGGAGCTTGCCAATTAGCTCTAGTTGAGCTCACCCAAGAGATCGTCAAGTAGCTCACCTAGGGAACTCTTCTAGGAGCTTGCTTGACAGCTCATCTTGCCAGCTCACCTTGAGCTCACCTGTCGAGTGCTCACTTGGGAAACCTTAGAGCTCACCTGGTAGCTCACATGCGAACTAGCTCACCTTAGAGAAGCTCACCTGAAAGCTCACCTTTTGAGCTCACCGAACACTCACCTATGAGCTCATCTGGTAGCTCACAAGTAAGCTCACCTAGGAGCTTGATCAGCTCAAAAATCTCACCTTTGAGCTCACCTGGGAGCTCATCTGAGGAGCTCACCTTGCTAGCTCACCTTGAGCTCACCCAAGAGCTCGCCGAGAAGCTCGACTTGAGCTCACCTGGGAGCTTGTCAAGCAGCTCACCTGAAAACTCACATGGGAGCTTTCCTGATAGCTCACACAGAAACCTATGGGAGCTCACCTTGCCAGCTACACTTGATCTCACTGAGGAGCTCACCTTGATAACTAGCCTTGAGCTCATATGGTAGCTCACCTCGGAGTTCATCAATCATCTTGCCAAGTAGCTCACCTGTAAGCCCGCCTAACAGCTCACCTGGGAGCTCACCAAATAGCACACCAAGTAGGTTAAGTTGAGCTCACTTGTGAGCTCACCGAGCAGGTCACCTGGGAGCTCATCAAGTAGCTCACTTAGGAGATTTCCTAGCAGATCACCTTGCCAACTCACAAATGAGCTCATTTCCAAATAGGTCTCGCATGGGAGCTCTTCTCAGACCTTGCTAATCAAGCTTGCCTTTGAGCTCACCCAAGAGGTCGTCGAGTATACTCACCCCGGGAACTTGAGCTCACAAACAAATCACCTTGGATCTCACCTTGAACTCACCTTTCCAACTTGCCTTGAGCTCACCTAGCCAACTCACCTTGAGCTCATATGGTAGCTTGCATTTAATCTAACCTCAGAGATTATCGACAAGATGACCTTTGAGCTCACTTGGGAGCTCATTGAGCAGCTCACCCAGGAGCTTAGTTGGGAGATCGGAAAGTATCTCACCAAGGAGTTCATCAAGCAGTTTGATTTGACCTTTTTCGGAAACTCACCTGGGTGCTCACCTGACAGTTCACCTTGCCAACTCACCTTGAGCTCAGGTGCTTGCCAAGTAGCTCACCTTAGAGTCACCTGTGAGCTCGAGTAGCTCACCTAAAAACTTGCCTGGGAGCTCACCTGATAGCTCATCTTGCCACCTACATGGGATCTTGCCTAACAAGCTGCACCTTTAGAGCTCACCTTAAGCTCGTTTGAGTGAGCTAACCCTTCCAAGTCACCTTGAGCTCATGTAGTAGCTGAGCTTGGAGTTCATCAAGTAGCTCACTGGGGACCTCACTTAGGAGACTTACCTAACATAGCTCACCTGGGGAGCTTGCAATGAGTAGCTTACCTGGGAGATCTCACCTGAATAGCTCACCTAAGTAGCTCACCTGGGAGTGTAGACACCAAATTCATGTCTTACGACCCCTTGTGACCCGCATCCCATTTCGCAACCTAACCTCATTACCTAAACCTTACACAATTATTTATTAATTACCTTGTAATTGGTAAATACCCATCACCTCACCTGCCACCTCATTTTGCCACCTCATCATGACCTAGCCCTAATCCTAAACTAACCTAATTAAAACCTAAAACTTGGTCTACACCTACACCCATGACTAAGGACCCCTTTCTCGCACCTAAAACCGACCTTCTAGTCACTTGACCAAGCCCGCCACTAATCTCTTGGGAGAAAAGCAGGGAAGGTGGGCTGTTTTACTAAAAATAGCCTACTTTTTCCTTACCGATGCCGGTTCCTACTCGACCCAGCCGTCGGTTACGTAACCATCATCGGTTTCCTGTAAATGGCCTCCCCAAACCAAAAACAAGGATCGAGAATTTCATTTTGGGATCAAAGTGAAAGGATTTTTTGAATCAACAGAGATCATTGGGAACGAGGAACAGAGTCCAGATCTTCACTTGACCGAGCAGAGACGAGTGGAAGATACAAGAAGTGTTTTACAGCAAAGGAGATCAGCTTGCATCTTCATCAAAACCAGTAAGTCACATCTTGCATGTCCTCTATTATAACATTTCTTATGCCTTTTGAATCACAGTCATCATACATCCATCCCTGAATCCACTACCTAACATGTCATATTACCTCTAACTATCATTCATCTACCTCTCATCACCTTATTTCCTAATACCACCTATATACAGCCTTACAAACAACATAACTACCCCATAAAGCGACCAACCTACAGATCCTAGAACCCACCAGTATCGGTTATCAGTAACCGGCATCGTTTATCAGTAACCGGCATCGGTTCCTTTTGATCAAAACTAGAAAACCAGCCTTTCCCCTACCCAGTTCAACGAAGCAACTTAATTGATATTTTACAGTCTTTTGTGTTAATTCATATTAGCAGGGAACTGACCACCTTCGAAAGGAAGTTTTATATTTCCTGGGCCCAAGGCAGTTTCCTCATTTATTGTCTAATCAAAATCTTGTGGTCTTGTGTTCTTATTTGCAGGTAGTCCTTCCAAGATAAAAAGGAGTTCTTCGCAATCAGCCTGATCTTTCTCTACGGTACGTGCACACCATCTCGACATTTAACAGGTATCCCTCCTAGCCCTAACCCTATCTGTTTTTAAAAGGAATGAAAGGATAGAAGCAACTCTATCCCTAGAAGCCGAAACATTTCGAGCGAAACATTTTCCATTATTATTGTCTGTGCAGCTTTACAAAACAAGCTACATGACAATAAGGGGCTAATGTAGACACCAAATTTGTGTCTTACGACCCCTTGTGACCCGCATCTCATCTCGCAATATAACCTCATCACCTAAACCTTACACAACTATTTATTAATTACCTTGTAATGGATAAATCCACATCACCTTACCTGCCACCTCATTTTGCCACTTCATCATGACCTAGCCCCTACCCCTAAACTAAACCATATTAAGACCCATAACTTGGTCACACACCGTACACCCATAACTAATGAACCCCCTTTTCTCGCACCCAAAAACCGCCTTATAGTCATTTGACCAAGCCCACAACTTGATCTCTCAGGATGGAAAAGTAGGGAAGGTGGGCTATTTTTACTAAAATAGCCTATTTTTCCTTCCCGATGCCGGTCTTCCCTCCTAGCCCTAACCCTATCTGTTTCTAAAAGTAATGAAAGGAGCATCAACTCATCCCCAAACTGAACATCTGATTGAAACATTTTTGGGCACTCCCGGTGGGACCCATTTTGGGTTTCTTTATTTCTTGCTTGCGCGCATATAGGGAGCCTACTTGTTTGTTTTCTTCTTCTAAAGATATTCAATAGGTTTTTATTATTTTGGCTAAAAGAACTTGCTTTGTTTTTGCATCTTGCCTTATTAAAGTTCATCTCTTTTGCTTCATCGAATATCATTGTCGATGTGGGTTTAAAACGACTTGCTTGCAATCTTCTGCTGTTTCAATTCTAGTGAACATAGATTAAGTCAGGTCATACACGTGGGGTGATTCATGTATGGCATAATTAACCTTACATTCACTACACAACACATCCGAATCACTTCACAATAACAACACGCAACTCCCCCTTTTTCCGTGGTATTCCTCCGCCCGATTGAGTACTTTATAGCCAAACAAACTTGACATTCCCGAGGTCTTGTTGTTATGATTCTACTCATTCTACGTCTAAAGCATAAGCCCATAAAATTAAAATTAACCTAGGGTTAGTCCTCTGATTTGGCGTGTGCAATCTTGTTTGTTTTCAATTTGTTTTCTCTGTAATACGTTGTCTTCTATGATCAATATATTTGAAAATATACTAATCTTGTAACAATCAAATTACAGCCTTTTATACCTTGTATCCTAGACTTTGAGCACCGGCATCGGTTTTTTTTTTTTAACTGACTGACGTCTGCTATAGTATACACGACATCAGTTACTAGACCGATCTCGGTTACTGTCTTTCCAATTCTTGACCACCAGCAACCTACCATTTTACAATCTGAGTTTGTTTCTATCCTGACAGATTGAAACCCTACTGGTGAACTCTGTCCATGGTTGTTAGCACTTGAAGAAGCCACCGGCCATGTTTCACCTGCTTGCTCTTTTCTTTGCTAATCACCCCCTCACATTCTGGGAATCCATCTGTACCAGCTCTGTTCCTAAATTCCTGTGGGAGATAAGACTTTGCCAAGTTCTGGAGCTAATTCTAGCGTGCTGTATATGACTATTTGTCTCATACCCCTTACCGTACGCCTCATGGTCGCTCCTTGTTGTATCCTATTGAGTATAGATGCTCATTTAGCCCACTCCGTCCGTAATACCACCTTCTTCTTGCATCTCAGCCCCGTCTCCCAATCCAACGGCTTCATAGGTTCATCGCTCAGATTGCTTTCCATGGTTAACCTCGGACCCCGACATATCATTACCACGACTGCCCCCTAACCGATCTCCTTGCAACTGCTCCGTTCATGCCTTGCTCTCTGCCACCTATCACACAGCTTTCCTTCTCAGCGCCGCCCTACCTTTTCATTCCCATTACACGTCTCGTGACGCAACATCCTATTGGGCACATCCCTTTCCATTTGCCTCACAGATTCATCCCCACACCTTACACAATAACCCCGCCAGTGTCTAGCAGTGGTCTTGCCCAATTTGCCTCTGTTTTACCACAACCACACCATCATCTCATCCAACTACTGATCTAATTAAACAAATATGAACCAAATGCAAAACCTGGAGTCTTCTGGTCAGGAAGTCGTAGCGCTTGACTACATCAGTTTGCAGGAGCCCATCCCCCTTCTGTCCGATTCATTTATATCCTCCTCATGGGAGTTGCCCGAATTTACTCGTTTTTAATAGTAAATAGGATCCTCAACACACTTGCGATCATTTATACTGCCTTGTTATTTGATGCCCATGATGATGCCTTTTACTCCCGCACCTTTTCCCGGGTCCTTATCAGGACTGCCTTGGAGTGGTACAGTGCTTTAACCCCGCACTCCATCTGCCTTTAACCACTACCAATCTTCTTGGATCTTTGCTCCATTAAATTGGCAGACTTATCGATCAACCAACTCTATGCCATCCAACAATTTTGAAGACGAATCTTCGCGATTCGTTGACGATGGCGGCTTAGCAACCAAATGACCACCTTCGAAAAGGAGGAAGTTTTTATTTCCTGGGCCCAAGGCAGTTTCCTTCATTTATTGTTTCCAATCAAATCTGGTGGTGGTCTGTGTTAGTATTTGTAGGGTAGTCCTTTCCAAGACAAAAAGGAGTCTCGCAGTCAAACCCTGATCTTTCTCTATTGTATATGCGCACACCATCTCGAACATTAACAGGTATCCCTCCTTAGCCCTAAACCCTATCTGTTCTAAAAGAATGAAAGGATAGAAGAACTCTATCCCCAGAAGATGAGAAACATTTGATGTGACACAATTTGCAGCCCGGTGGGACCATTTGGGTTTCTTGATTCTTGCTTGCGATTCATATAGGGAGCATACTTGTGTTTCTTCTTCTACAGATATTCAGAAGGTTTTGTATATTTTGGTAAAAGAACTTGATTTGTTTTGCATATTGCATAGTTAAAAGTAATCTCTTTTGCTTCATCGAATATATTGCGACTTTGGTTTAAAACACGTGCATTGCATCCTTCTGATGTTTTCAATTCTAGTGAACATAGATTAAGAAACAGGTCATACACGTGGGGGTGATATCAATTGGTATGAACAAGAAATAACCTTACATTCATACACAACACATACGAATTCACTTTCACAATTAACCACAACAGCTCAAACATGCCCCATTTTTCCGTGTATTCCTCCGCCCGATTGAAGGGTAAACTTTATAAGCCAAAACAAACTTGACATTTCCACTAGTCTTGTTGTTTAGGATTCTTGACATCATTCTACGTTCTAAAGGCATAAGCCCATAAAAATTTAAAATTAACCCTAGGGTTAGTCTTGGATTTGCGTGTGCATCTTGGTTTGTTTTCAAAATTCTGTTTTCTCTGCATACTTTTGTCTTATGAGAATAATTTGAAAAATATTACTAAGCGTTGTTAAACATCAAATTAGCAGCCTTTTTTTTACCTTGTGATCCTAGACTTTTTTACAACGCAGCGGTTAACTGACTGACTCGGCTATAGTAACGACATCAGTTACTAGACCGATATCGGGTACTGTCTTTTCCAATTCTTGACCAAACCAGAAACCTACCAATTGACCCATTAGTTTGTTTTATTCTGAACAGACGAACACGTTGCATACGAGCAACAGCAATTCGATTACGAAGCCCTACCGCGAATAGGTGGTAGAAGAACTCCTGTCCGGAGGGGGAGTGGTGTGTTTGTTCCCCTTGAAAGAAAGCCAACGCCATGGGTTCACGCTTTGCTATGTTCTTTGCCTGGAATCACCCCTTCAATTCTGTGGGGCATCCTACGGATACCAGCGAGGGTTCCTAAAATTCCTGTGGGAGATAAGACTTTTGCAAGTTTTGGATGCTAATCTAGCGCTGTATAATATATTTGTCTCATACCCTGACCGTACGCCTAATGGTCAGCTCCTTGTTGGTATGCCTATTAGTCTAGCTGCTCATTTAGCTCCCACTACGTCTGATAATACCACCTTGTTTTTGCATCTCTAGCCCCGTCTCCCAATCCAAACGGCTTCAGCGGTTCATACGACTCAGATTGGCTTTCCATTTGGTTAACACGGACCCCACATATCATTACCCCCCGAACTGCCCCACATATCTATCTTGAGATGCTCCGTTCATGACTTGCTCTCTGCCACCTATCCACAGAGCGTCCTTTGCTAGCTCCAGCTAGCCTTTTCATTCCCAAACGTATCAGTGACTAACATCCTATATGGGACATCCTATTCAGTTGCCTCAACATATTTTCATCCCTCCACACTTATCAACAATTATTAAAACCGCCAGGGTCTAGCATTGGTCCTGGCCCAATTTGCTCGTTTTACCACAACCACAACATCATTCTCATCCAAACTACTGATCTAATTAACAATGAGAAACAAAAAATGCAAAACATGGAGGCTTTGTTTCAGGAAGTCGTAGGCCTTGACTTAGACTGCAAGTTTGTCAGGAGCCCATTCACCTTCTGTCACGATTCATTTATTAATCATCCTCAATGGGAGTTGACCGAAATTTACTCGTTTAATAGTAAAGAGGATCTCAAAACACTGCGATCTTTCGGACATGCGTGTTATTGATTGGCCCATGATGATGCCCTTGTTACTCCGCAACCTTTCCCATGTCCGTATCGGACCTGCCTTGGAGTGGTACGTTGCCTTTAACCAGAACTCAATCTTCTCTTAAACCAACTAGCCCAATCTTCTTGGATTCATTTCTCCATTAACATGGCAAGAAGTATCTATCCACCAAACCTCTATGCCATCCAACACAATTTGAAGACGAATCTATCGCAGAGGTTCGTGGACGTGGCGGGGCCTTTAGCGGGGGGACTTATCAACCAAACTTACGTATGCCTGCCTCAAAACCGAAACTTAAGCAAACTATTTATGCGGGCCTGAGCTAAGCACATCTCCCCTTACCCTCCAAATTAAAACTTTCCGTAATTGATGAAAAAGCCTTTAATATGGCTCGAAAACTAGAGATTCGAGACCTTAAAGGAAGGAAATTGCGGTTGCGTAACAAAAAACCCTAATTTCCGACCTCAAGATTCTACCAATAAAACCAATACCCCAAATCCTCACGCCGTCACTTCTTCTAAATAAAAGGATGACCAAGCCGGTGATGGTAAAAAAATATCCCAACCACCATCTAATACCCGCCAAAAAAACCACTTATAAGTATAAAGAGAACATCAAATACACTCCATTGGGAGACCAGAAACATATGGTGAGTTGTGATATTGGAAAAATTGCTCAAAGCAGGAAGCATACATTAATCCTGTTAAACTCATTTCTGGGTTGATTCCACTCGCGCCATACCTTCATGGTACAAAAGGAAAATGACTTTGTAACTGTCCACCGCGTGAAGGGACACAATCCTGAGAACGTAAGGTTTGAACAAAGCATAGTGCAGGGGAATGGTTGACGAGGGGATATAAACCTCGAAATTCCCTAATGCCCCTACCAACCGAAATTTGAAAATCTTCACAAAAACCATTCCCGAATCACTCTTCCAACAGCAACGTAAACCGGAAATCCTAGTTGAGGAGAGGTTCATGAATCCATGGCAGTCTTGATACCCAGACAAAGCCTTCTATCGACAAAATTTTGAATCAAGCCTTCAACTAAAACAGGAGGAGCCCGAACCTCCTTTAACACCATCGAAACAAAGGAATCCTTCCTTTACCATAAAGCGTTAACTACCGCAGATTATCTCCATCGATGAGTCTTCTTATACAACATCCTATAAGATTGCGAACAGTGTTATCTAACCTATCTAGTCCCAGATTTCCTTCTCCCCTTCTTGCTGCACAAGAGGAAGGTACTCCACTCCTTTTGGACATCATTAGACGAGGAATCTCTGCACCGACATCAACTAAATCTTTAACCATGAAGATTCCTCTCCGAAACATGCCATCTTACCTATTATGTTCTTAATCGCCCTAAATCTTTTCAATGACCGGTTGACTATTGACATCTACTAATACATGCCTCATTTACCCCCTGTATCACACCACAGTGGACCGGAATCACAAACCCACCTTTCTTACGACAAAAATTTACAATCAAAACATGAAGACTGTATTCTAAAGAAGATAGACGAATCTTATGGAAAGTTTGAGTACCCCTATTCTACCTGAAACGCAGGATGACCGATCCCGGACACTCTACCATATATCCTAAATGTATTACAGAGACCAAAATGCATATGTCCTCATTTCTCCCCCCCCCATATCTATATCAAGGACTCCATCCACTTCTGAACCTACCAAACTTCCCTACACTGGGACCTCACAATACCCAGTTAAACAAACCCACCTAACGCGACTAGATGCACTCGCCCTAATTCTATATCCAAGAATACAGCTGCCCCGCCACTAGAAGACAGGCTCAACTATGCCCCTTATCACAATCGAAACATCATCGTCACACCTACCTTCATATTGGGACCTCAGCGTCCACATGCATCAATAGTCAACCTCCGCGTTTTCTTTAAAGTGACTAGCCTTCTGCACACACACATATAGGAGATCCCAGGGTATATCAACATTATCACCCACGCGTATCCGGTTCAACCCATAACCCGGAAACAAACTCCATCATCAAAGGATTTATTTTCGTCCCCCCCGTTCTCCGTGGTTTGTACTACTACAACGTCATCTATAGCTTTATCATCTAACCAGCTGATGTAGCTTCGCGCCAAAGAAAACCACATTTAGTGAAACCGCGCTGTCACACCCTGGTAAATCACCAACCGCACGAAAACCATACCCAAACTTATCGAAACCCAGAAAATCAATACCCTCATCATATTCTGATTTTGACCACTCCAAGGATCTTACGCCAAACTCTTACTATGTTAGTAGAGAATGTGACCAATGTTTCCCTCCCCCACTAGCCCTTATGACCCGCGTCTAAACCTCGACCTATCGGTTATGATGAGTCTAAGATCTGCGCTATCACCGCACAGCACAGGACTGATGTGGAGGGATGCAAAGCGTTAAAACCATCCCTTGTCATCACCTCGCCCAGATAGAAAGGTTAGAAAGACAACTTACTAAGGGCGAGACCTTTAGTCCATTCCCTCTCCTATAGCCATCTTTCCCACGCCTCCCAAATCTTTCTTTATTACAACCCCACCTCTTGAAGACCCTGAGTTTTCCCCCACTTCCTCATCTCAGCTATGAATTAATATGATTAGTGTCGCTACTCGAGGTAGAAACACAATGGGAAAGCAAAAGAAAACCCCTACGCACCCTTTCTCGTCAACCATCCCGTTGCACACCACCTAAAGTGGGTTTATTTCCGAGGACCCGCTTACCCTGTCCGCTAATGGAGTTTGGCCCACCAAACTATGATCAAACACTTCACCAATACCCGTAAATTGACACTGTATGATCTCATTTCAGAGCTTCTACTCTCATCGACAGCTCTCATTTAGATCCTTCAGGGATAGAGGTTTTACCTAATGAACCTTTCCTGTTACCTCTATTCTAACAAGAAAACGCCCAATCATGTTGCTCACCACTAAACAACTTATCTGTCGCACCAAGCCACTTCTGTCTCTGTCCACAGCTGTTTGCCGTCAATTTTTCTTAAGATGAAATTGTTGACCTTAGTACCAAGACCCTGACCCTGCCCTTTTCATCTCCACTTACGTCCGGGATATCTGGGTACGTCGTGTTATGATTGACAGGGGCGCTAGCCTAAATATCATCTCTTCAAAAGCCTTCCAACAAATGAATATCCCTTCCAATTGCATATGTGCCAACCCCATCATGTTGTGATTCATTCAATATGCTTTACTCCACTTTAGGCACCGTGATCCTTAACATTCATGTAGGACCACGTAACTTACCCGAACTCTTCTATGTCCTGAGGGAGAGTTCGAATACCATATGTTGTTATGTGTCCCCTTGGGATCTGGCTATGGGATGCGTTCCCGATAAGTGCACAGGTATGGGTCAACCTTACATAGATGCCTAAAATTTGAGTAGAGGGGATCCCACCGTAAAAGCTGTCCTCCCCCCTTTAAAAAAAACTTGCAATATGTTATAACCACCCTAACGATGTGCTTACCATCAAGCACCCAACATTCACCCAACCATCCCTTCAAATGTACCTCAACAGCCACCTCAACCGCGCCTACAACTTTCAACTGATGAACCACCGTCACAAAACCACTTCCCTTCCCGTAACTACCATCCCAACTCTCTGACCCCTTCTTAGAGTTTTATCAATGGCCTTACACTGGGGAGTACCACCTATATAACGTTTTTTTCTTTCCCTACTCGCAAGAGTACGGCAATTAACATGCACATCCCACCTACGCCGTCGCGTGGGGGGTTAATCTCTTACGGACACCCCATTGCCGCCCAACCTAATGTATGGGGTTTTTGACGCATCTCCATTACCCCTGAAGCCAATAAACCTCCTCTGTGGGGGTTCCCTTCCATCCATTTTTATATTTGACAATCACTTTGGTTACGTAACCGCCATCGGTTCCCTGTAAATGGGCTCCCCAAAACCAAAACAACGAGATCGGAATTTCATTTTTGGGAGATCAGTCGAAGGATTTTTGAATCAAAGGAGAGTCCAAGCGATTAGACAGAGTCCAAGACCCCCCCCCCCCCCCCCGTTTCACTTGACCAAGCAGAGACGAGTGAAGAAACAAGAGAAGAGTTGGCGTTCTTACAGCAAGGAGATCAACTGGCAATCTTCCTCGTCAAAAACCAGTAAGTTACATCTTGCATGTCCTCCATTATATACATTTCTTATGCTTTTGGAATTACAGTCCTCCAAATCCGATTTCTGGATCCATTATCAAAGTACCATTGCCTCTAGCTGTCATTCTTTTGTTTCTAACCATCCCGTTTCCCAAAACTATCCAAAAATCAGCCATTACAAAATTTACAACCAGCCCAGAAGATCCTAGAACCCACCGGTATCGGTTATCAGTAACCGCCATCGTTATAGGTAACCGGCATCGGTTCCTTTGATCAAAAACCAGGAAAAAACAGCCTTTCCCCTACCCAGTTCAGCCAAGCAATTTAATTGATATTTTACAGTATTTTGTGTTAACTCATATCGGCAGGGGAACTGACCACCTTCGAAAGGAAGTTTTTCTTTATTTTTCCTGGGCCCAAGGCAGTTCCTCATTTACTATCTAATCAAAATCTTGTGGTATCTTGTGTTCTTATTTGCAGGTAGTCCTTCCCAAGACAAAAAGGAGTTCTTCGCAGTCAGCCTGATCTTTCTCTACGGTACGCGCACATCATGCTCGACATTCTGGAAATAGGTATTCCTCCTAACCCTAACCTTTATCTGTTCTATAAGGAACGAAGGTTAGCATTTCGTAGTGAAACATTTTGGCACGCCCGGTGGGACCCATTTTTGGGTTTCTTTCTCTTGCTTATTTTCATTTTAGGAAGCAATTTGCTGTTGTCTGTTTTTGTTATATATTTTAGTAAAGAATTTGTCTTGCTTTCCTGGTTCGCATTAGTGAAAGGTCATCTCTTTGGCTTTCATCGAATTATCCACTTTCGATTGGGTGTTTTAAAACACGTGCATTGCATTCCTGGCTTGTTAGTTCTCAATTCTAGGAACATAGATTAAGTAACAGGTCGTACACGTGGGGGTGATATCCACGGTATTTGACAGGAAATTAACCTTAGTTTCAGCTGCACAACACATACCGAATCACTTCACAATTAACAAAACAGCTCAAAACATCCCCCCCCACTTTTCTGCCGGTATTCCTCCGCCCGATTGAGGTAACCTTATAAGCCAAAAACAAATTGACATTTCCCTAGGTCTTGTGTTTAGGATTCTGGACATCATCTTACGTCTAAAGGCATAAGGGAACCACGATAACTAAAATTAACCCTAGGGTAGTCTCTAGATTTGCGTTGTGCCTCTTGCTTGTTTTCAAATCCTGTTTTCTCTGTCATACTTTGTCTTCTGTGATCAATAAAGTTGATAAACATACTCAACGTTGCCAATAATCAAAATAGGCAGCCTTTTATATCTTCTTATCCTTAATTTTTGACACCGCCATCGGTTAAGGGACCGACGTCGTTTTGATCTGTGACCGACACCGGTTACTAAACCGATATCGGTTACTGTCTTTCATCAGCCCCTGACAAACCAGCAACTTGCCAAATTCACCATTCAGAGGTTGTTTTTTGTTCTTGATAGATTAAAACTTTCCTGGGTGTTCTAGTCTATGGTTGTCATCACTCGGAAGCAAGCCGCCGCCATGGTTTCACATGCCTGCTCTGTGTCTTTGCCTGAATCACCCCCTTCACATTCTATAGGGAACCCTACGGACACCAATGAGATCCCCAAATTCCTGTAGGAGACAAGGACTTTTGCCAAATTTCTGGATGCTAATCCCAGCGCTGTACAATACTATTTGTCTCATACCCCTGACCGTACGCCTGATGGTCAGCTCCTTATGGGCATGCCTATTAGTATAGCTGCTCATTTAGCTCCACTCCTCCTGATAACAATACCTTACTTCCTGCATCACTAGCCCCGTCTCCCCAATCCGACAGCTTCAGAGGTTCATACGACCCCGATTAGCTTTCCTTTGGTTAACCTGGGGGCCCCACGTATCGCCACCACCAACTGCCCCTATCTCGTCTCTCTTTCAGACCACTCCATTCATGACTTACTCTCTGCCACCGATTCAAACGAGCTTTCCTCTCAAGCTCCGCCTACCTTTTCATTCCATACACGTATCCAGTAACCTCAACACCTTATATGGGACCATCCCTATTCTGTGGCACCATCACCTCATCCAACCACAGATTTCATCAAGCAAATGATGGACAAAATGCAAAACCTGGAGGCTTCCGTTTTCAGGAAGTCGTAGCGCCTTGACATACGAGCAAGTTTTGTCGGGAGCCCATTCACCCTTCTGTCCCCCTTCATTCATATCCTCCTCAAGGGGGAGTTGCCAAAGTTTACTCGTTTTTAACAGTAAAGAGGATCCTCAACAACACTTGCGATCATTTAGACATGCTTGTTATTTGATTGCCCATGATGATGCACCTTGGTTACTCCGCCCCTTTCCCATGTCCTTATCAGGGCCTGCCTTGGAGTGGGACATGCTTTAACCCAGCACTCAATCTTCTCTTTAACCAATAGCCCAATCTTTCTTGGATCATTTCTCCATTAACATTGCCAAGAAAAGTATCTATCACTGACCTCTATGCCATCCGACAATTCGAAGACGAATCTATCGCAGATTTCGTTGGACCGATGGCGGGGCCTTATCAACCAACTTACGTATGCCTTGCCTCAAACCCGAACTATCGAAACTGTTTACGCGGGATAGCCTGCGCGCTAAGCACATCTCCCCTACCCCTCCAATTAAAAACTTTCCGTACATTCGACGAGGCCTTTACTATGGCTCGGAAACTATAAATTAGAAATTCGAGCCTTAGAGGAAGAGAAACTGCGGGGTTGCGCAACAAGAAACTCCACTTTCCGAAACTCCTGATAGCCCCAAGTGTGGGACCAAAATGAACCAAAACACACCACTCCTCACGCGTCCACCTCTTCTAAATCAAAAGGAGCTGTCCACGCAGTGATTGGGTCAAAGAATTCCAACCTACCATCCAATACTCCACCAAAAACCACGCTATAATACAAAGCCGAACCCATCAGCTACACTCCCTTGGGAGAAACCTATGGATGCCTGTGATTATGGAGAAATTGCTCAAAGCTGGGGCTATCACCTTGCCCCCTGTTAAACCTCACTCTGGGTTTGACTCACCACACGCGCAATACCTTCCTGGTACAAAGAAAAAAAGGATGTAATTTTGTAACTTTCACAGCGTAAAAGGACATAGTCATTATGAAAACTGCAAGATGTTGAAAAACATAGGCAATGCAGGAAATGGTTGACCGCAGGGGATATAACACTCGATAATCCTAACGCCCCTGCTAAACCGAAATCTGAAAATTTTCAACAAGCCATTCCCGAAACACTCGTCCAGCAGCAACGTGAACCAAGATATACTTAGCTGAGGAGAGTGTTCATGAGATCCATGCAGTCTTCGATTCTCAGCCAAAAGCCTCTATCGAGAAAAATTTTGAATACAATGAGCCTCTTCACTAACACAGGAGTCCCGAACCTCCTTTACCACCATCAAGCCAAAGCGAAATCGTTCCTTTACCCATAGAAAGTTAACTGCCCAGGCTTCTCTTTCCACAGATGAGTCTTCTTACACCACCATCTACAAGACTGTGAGCGGATGCTATCTAATTTATCTATTTCCCAAACGTCCCCTTCTACCACTCTTGCTACACAAAGAGGAAGGCTGAGCCACTCCTTTTGACAATCCTTAGACGAGAAATCTCTTACACTTAACATCACCACATTCTTTAAAACAGTGACAGATCTCCGAACACGCCCTCCTACCTATTAGGCTCCTCATCGCCTCTAAATATCTTTTTCAACGA
Source organism: Taxus chinensis (assembly GCA_019776745.2). Lineage (NCBI taxonomy): Eukaryota > Viridiplantae > Streptophyta > Pinopsida > Cupressales > Taxaceae > Taxus > Taxus chinensis. The sequence continues at coordinate 535,359 of CM034157.1, forward strand.
ATCGGTTGACCTCCTAACAATCTATTGATACAAGTGCCTCATCTAACCTCCTGTGTCACACCCGCAATGGACTGGAATTCACAACCACCGGTTTCTTCCGTACAAAATGTACAAAATCACACTGGAGACTGTCATTGCCACAGAAGATAGACAGGCCCTATGGGAACGTTTGGAGTACCCCTTTTCTCTACTCAAATGCAAATGACTAGATCCTGATTCTCCACCAGATATATTCCGAAGTGCTTACAAGAAGCTAAGATAAAAATGCCCCTGTTCTCACCTTCACCCCCTCACCTCTACCCAAATGACCCCCAAAGTCACTTCTATAACTTAAGTGACCAGATCTTCCCCTACGCTTGGGACCTCACCAAAGTGCCCAATCTAACATGTTACCCACCTAAGCGATTCGATCTATCCAAAAAAAATAAATCCTGTCAAGCCACCTAGGAGACAAACGCAATTCCCGGTGATTGTCTATCAACAATGGAAAACCATCATCATTCACACCCACCTTCACATATTGGGATCTATCCCTCACATTTACACCAATATATTACCTCCTTTGTTTTTTGCAACAAACGACCTATTTTTCCGTACACCTATACAGAGATCAAGGGTATAACAACATCGGAGGGTTACAATCCACCGAGTTATCCGCGCTCCTGTCCACCTATCAACCCTAACCCAAACTCCCATTCCATCAAAGGATTTATTTTTCTGTAACTCACCCTTTCTCCCCGTGGTTGTTTCCCCGCTACCACTGCCATCTGTAGTCATCCATCTATGACCAGCGTGAATTTCCAACTTATTGCCTCATGTCCAAAGAAACCATCTGTTTGAATAAAAAAACATGTGTCAGCACCCCTCCGGCTATAACCACCCCCCATACGAAATCTAAACATGCCCAAACATTACCAACATAACACAATCAATACCCTCATCTTCTTCTCGATTTTGATCTGATTCCCACTCAAAGGATCTTACGCAACAAATCCTATGCTATGTTGGGGAGAATGCGACCATCTCCCTACCTCCATTAGTACCTTAATGACCCCCGTCTTCCAACCCCAAAACCCTGGACAAGACGGATGAGTCTTAAAATCTGCGGACCTATCACCCACAGTGAATGCATTATTAGGATGCAAAGCTCTAAACATATATGGCGATATCTTAAGAATCAGTCACCTCTTAACGGGATAGAAAAGATTAAGAAGACAGCCTTAATGTGACACGGGGCTCTGATGCCGACACCCCGTTTTTTAGTGACCCTCTACTATCATCTGTATGGCCCACCAAGATCTGTATTTATTACCCTCTACCCACACCCTAAAGAAGCTTGAAAATCCCGGACCCTTATTCCAGAAGGTCTCCCTTTGTACTTTCGTGCAGATTAAAATGATTAGTGTACGTAGAGGGAGAAAAATTGTTACCCCCAGGAAGATAGTTTCCCAAAGGAAAAGACTCACCCCCCCCCCCCCCCACCCCAACCCCCCCCCCCCCCCACCCCCCCCCCCCCCCCAATTAAGCGCTGCGCGTTAGTTTCTCGGAAGATGGAAAATATCGACTTGGTGCCAGAAAAGACCCTGACCCATGCCTTTTCATTTTCGCTTACGTCCAGACATTTCGAGTACGTAGGGTTATGATTGACGGGGGCGCTAGCCTAAACATCATCTTCTTCCAAAGCCTTCCAACAAATGAACATCCCTTTAGGGTGCATGTGTTGCCAACCCCATCATGTTGCGATCTTAAATGACGCTATTACTTCTACCTTAGGCACCGTGGATCCCAACATTCGCGTAGGCCACCGTACTGTACCGAAACTCTTCTATGTCTTGAGGAGAATTCCAATAATATATTGTTGGGTCGTCCTTGGATCTGAGCCATGGGATTGCGTTCCCTCAACATTACAAGCGATGCATAATTGAGTAAGGAGGGGAAGTCCATACACAGTAAAAGTTTGATCCCCCCCATTCAAAACCTTGCATTGCTATATCCCCAAATGATGTGCTTATACCAATTAAGAACCCCATACATTCAACCAACCATATTCAAATGTACCTACAACCACCCCTCAACTGCACCTACGCCTTCAACTGATGATGAAACGACAGTCACACAAAACCACTTCTTTCCGACAGGCTAACATCCCAACCTCCGACCCCTTCGTCGATGTTTTTCATCGCATCATGATGGGGGAAGTTACCGCATATATAACGTAGAGTTCTTTCCCTACCCGCAGGAGTACGGACAATTACATGCACATCCACCGTACCGACCCGTCGAGTGGGGGGTACCCTTACGGACCACCCCCATTGTCGCACTAACCTAACGTATGGGCGGTGTTGACGCATTCCTCCATACCCTGAACTCCTCTTGGTGTGGTTCCCTTCTAAATCCGATTTTCAATACCTGACAAATCGTCGCTTAGCATCACCTTCTTGAATCACGGTGCGTGGGAAAGCTTTGGTTTTGGCTGTACGAACAAGGACGACATACACTCATTCCCGTGACCACACGCAAAACATAAGATCACAGTGGTCTCCGTTTTCCGAAAACCCTACACAAGAGACCACCTCCTGTCAGCTGTATCCTGGAAAGAAGACGTTTGCCCCTACCGAAACATCAATCACCTACTTTGCCATCATTCACCCACATAATCGATGGACCCTGATCTATCCATCTAACTTTTTTTTTTCAAAATGCTATCTTCATAGGTCCTATCACTATCAACGTTGATAAGGCAGGACCATCTGCTCTTCCCCTCTGTATCCAGACATGATCGGAAGAGGATTCGCTTTGTTAATGTTGTTGAATACAGGATGAAGACTCCATATAAATTACCTGGGCGCGGATGATTTTATATTCAAGCGCCCATACCATCGAAACCCAAACTATGCTGAAGGAATCTACTATAGAATTTCAACATCCACACGGAGGAAGACCTCACATAGGGAAGATTGGAAAATCCATTAAACACATCAGAACAAGCCGCCTTCTCTTTACTACTTTCTCTGTGCTCGCAACCAGCGTTCGCATGGTCTTACGTGACATGCAGGAATTGATCCTTACCATTCCGTCCATAACATCACCTAAACCCACGAATTCCAAAAACCAGTCAAACAGAAAATTGATAAAAATTGCCTCAACGCATTGCTCTCTGAGTCAAAGCGGAACTCCAACGACTCCTTTTGTTCTTCTTCTACCTATTGACTATCCCAAATGGATTTAAACAGAGTACCTGTCACGAAAGTGACGGGGGGGGGACTTCGGCATATGCCACGGGATTTCCGAGTCTTAACCTCATTGCCTAAGGATGACTTCCCCCCTCCCAGTATTGATCACCTTGTTGATCTCACTGCGGGTACATGAAATGCTTTCTCTCATGGATGGCTTTTCAAAGATACAACCCAAATTTTGGTCGACCTGCCGATCAACACAAGACTGCTTCATAACTCCTTGGGGGGCCACCTTTTGTTATCATGTAATGCCATGGCTTAAGAATGCTGGTTTTGCTACTATACAGCGGGCTATGACCTACATTTTCATTACATTATGCACACTATCCTTGAGACTATGTTGGCGACATCTTATGGCAAGTCTAGTAACATCGTTCGTGAACATTCGATGTTTTTAACCATTATTTTTGATCGCCCTGCCCTGTTGTACACTATCTATCCGCCTTCAACGAAGAAAGTGTCTTGGTGTTCTTTCGGGAAAACTTCTTGGCTTTATCGTCTCTTTGCGCTGGCATGAGGTCGATCCATCGAAGTCAAGCTATCCTAGAAAGAACCCACCCCAAAAATCTCAAAAAAAACTGGCGGAGTTACAAGGTACGCCTCCATCCATCCGACGTTCATCTCCCCAACTCTGGACGGTGTCACCTTTCCATCACCTCCTTAAAAAGGATATTGCATTTCAATGGAGCGAAGAATGGAATGTACCAAGCCTTTCGAACTCTCAAAGCTTATCTCTTACAGCACCGTGCTGATCCCACCCAAGACAAACCGCCTTCTACCTTTACCTTTTGCCAATGACCCACGCTGTTTGTAGGGAGCCATGCTTCGCACATCGTGACTTGAGAATCACGAACAAGCCGTTATGATATAAGTCGTACTTTGTGGACTTGAGACTAGGTACACAAATGTAGAAAAATTGTGCCTTGCCATTATCATTCGTTTGCCACAAACTCTGACACTACCTTAAATACAAGACTTTCGTCATCACCAATACAGACCCCATCCCGGACAGTACGCCAAACTATTAACCAACGCATTGCAACTAGAGGCTCATCGCTTCTCACCGACCTCGACCTTGAGTTTATCCACAGAAATCAATCAAAGGACAAACCATCGAAGGACAACCTTGCGGACGCTCCTGTACCAGGGAACAATTTACCAATTTCAACATTTCCCGACGAACTCATCGCTACTCTTTCCCTCACGAGGAGTCTTACCCAATGACACTCTTCTTCGATGGATCTAAATGCCAAGCGCGGTGGAGGAGCTGGCGTTGTTCTCATTCCTCTCAACGCTGAACCTAGCCTCTTTCATTCCGACTTGATTTCCCTTGCACTATCATACAAGCAGAATACGAGGCCCTTGTTCTGGTCTCCACGTTGCGTTACACTTAGGTCTCAAATCTATCAACATTTTTTGGCGACTCTCATTGGTAGTCAATCAAGTTATGGGCATCTACCAATGCAAAAACGAGGAACTTCAAAATACAAACACTATGTAGAATCACTTCTAGCTTTATTTACCCACTATTCTATACAAACCATTCCCTGATCCACTAACAAATTTGCGGATACTATGCGTGCTTAGCCTCGCAAATTCCCACCCCTCCACCTCCCTCCTTCCCACCGCCGCCAATGACTCTGAATTATTCGTCTGGTCCAACAACTTTTTGCACAATCCTATTCGAAACCCCGATAGTTTGTATGATAAATACTGTGTCTACTAATTCACAGGATACCTGGACCACCAATTTCATGACTACCTTACAATCTCTGTCCTCCCACCTGATCTTACTAGTAACGGCAAAACGTACTTTTTCTTAAAAGTGTTTTACGTTATGTTTGTCATGGGGGGACTCCTCTATAAACGTGGCTTTGATGGTATCCTCCTTCGCTGTCTAACTGGCATGGAGGCACTCATACCATCCAACAAGGTCCATGACGGTAATTTGTGGTGGACATTTTAGCGGCCTTGCCGTGGCCAAACGAATCCTTCGCCTTGGTTATTAGTGGCCTACTCTCAATAACGACTGCTACGAATATGTTAAGCGTTGTGTTAGTGTCCGCAACATGCCAACCTTCAACTACTCCTAGCAACCCACTCCAGATCGCTCGAGATCTTTGGCCTTTCTCACCGTGGGGTTTAGACCTTATTGGTGAGATTCACCCAACCTCTTCACAACGTCACCGTTGGATACTCACAGCGACGCGAATATTACACAAAAGGGTGGAGGATATTCACTCATTTCAATCAAAAAAGAAAAAATTGTCGGTTCATTAACCACCACATTATCTGTCGTTTTGGTGTTCCTCACCGCCTGATAACGATAATGGAAAATCTTTCAAAACAAGTTGTTGCAAGACCTTTGTGACAACTTTGGTATCAAAACTTAGTTTCTCATCACCTTACTATCCACAAGCCAATGGGCAAGCCGAGTCTTCTAATAAAACACTAACCCAAATCCTCATGAAAGTTGTCAATGAATCTGGGAAGAAATTGCACGATCACATTCCCTTTGCCCTTTGGGCTTATCGTACTAACATTCGTACTTCTACTAATGCCACACCGTTTTCTTTGGTATACGGCACCGAGCTGTTTTGCCTCTCGAAATACAAATACCCTCCCTTAGAATATCTCTTCAGGATATTCTCACCAACGATTGATTTCCGCCAAGAGCGGTAGCCCAATTGGAGCTTTCTTGATGAACGTCGTCTTACAAGCTCTTGATCACCTTCAAATCTATCAAAAATGCATCAACGTGCTTATGATAAAGCGACTTCATGAGCGTACCTTTAAGGTTGGTGATCTGTCTCAAAGAGAATCAACATGTAACCAAACTAGAAAAGAGCAAACGTGGACAAATTTGCTCCCAATTGGATTGGGCCTTATATAATCACTCATACCTAGGGATCTCGGTACTTATCGTTAGCTTCGCTTAATGGTAAAACCTGAGCCTGAACCCTGAATGCCTTGCATCTTCGACCCTTCCACTGTTGAATCTAGTGTTATATCATTTCTTATCTACCTACTGCTCGTCCCTTGAGCTCATTTACCGCTACATACGCTTTGTTTTCTATATCTCCGAATAAAAATCAAATCACTTCGCACCTCCCTTGATGATGCCTTCCCTTCTTTAGTCTAGTTCCATGACTTCAAAGTATTTAAAATAGCCGTATTCTTAAGGGATTTTCTTGAGTCAAACCTTCCTACTAAACTAGATGCTTCACGCCAAATGAATATCTAGTCATCTAAATTAAATATAGACTGCTCCCTCGAAGGACAGCTATATGCCAAACTCTTGCTGCTACTATTAATAGACTGCTTCCCCCGAAGGACAGCTATGTACTAAATCATATCTGCCTACTATAAATCAGACTACTCCCCCGAAGGACAGCTATACACGTCAGCCTTTATCAGAAGCTTCTCCGCATTGATCAGCTTCGTGAAGACCTCAAGAATAAAACAATCAATATCCCTTGTAGACTTCCCGCATCGATCAGTCTACATTCAATAAAATAAAAGCCTCATTCAAAAGAACTTTTTGGGTCATGGAATTGTCTATTTAGGGTAGGTTCTCTTTCGTTATAACAAGTTCTTTGTACCTCCGCTATATCATCCACATCACCTCACCATTTGTTTCAACTCAAGGGACGTAACATACACCTAATATATTGTGATCATACAACTCTTTTCAACTATGGACTTCTCGTCTGTGCACGGCACTTAGGGCTTCAGGCTCGTTCTACGTTGTGTGGTTTGTTTAGCTCTTTTCACCTACGGAACACTCTTTCCGCTTTGCCTCGCATCTAGGATTGTGTGTTGATCTTAATCAGGACACTATTCCCTCCTACTTGGGTATGCTAACCTTTGCTTTACCTATACCTACACCAACAACATATCCTACCAGCACCAACAACATTACCCTACCAACATCAATTTTTACCAACGACCAATTGCCTAAACCATACCAAATTGCCTAAATTCACCCCTCCCTGATCCTAAGGGAGAACTACAATCGGTCTGAGGCCCTTCCTGCTTTGTGCAATGGGCTATGTAGGCAGCACTTCGGAGATATGGGGTCTCCTAAGGTTAGCTCGACCATCCCCTACCATAACCTATCTTGTGTGGTGAATATAAATATTTTTGTGTATTTTTATTTTAATCACATTTCTCTTTATCCTTTTTTGAAACACCGAAAATCAAAACACCGACAATCTTATTATTATCATAACTCAAATCAACATACATATTCAGTTTTATTTAGATGTTAAACAAATACATCTCCTTTATCATCGACACGCAGGTCGGCATCCTTATTTATTCTCATACCTCGCTAACATATACTCAGACCATCATAACTCATCCCGAACTAGGTGATGATCGTGATCGTCGACCCCTCTCGCCGGGCCTCTCTATCCTCAAAGGTACCGCGGCTATTGGTACCACCCACTGATCTACCAATCTCTCCTGTAACATATGAATACGCCCTCCCGCATGGAGAACTCCAGCCTCTAGTCTCGCCGCCCGTGACTCCGCAACCACTACCAATCCTCTTGTCTCATTCACCTGCGTTTGGAGCTGCTGAACCAAACGCTGCAGACGATCCCTTTCTGCTGTAATCACCGCTATGTTAGGGTGCTCACGTACACCTCGCAGTTCTGCTACCCACCATAATCTATAGGCCTCTATCATTCCTGCATCCATTACCCTGCGATCGGCTGCTATCTCCTCAGGTCCTTCTGGAGGTGTTGGCCGGGGTGGTGAGAATGCTGCCTCAGCATCGATCCTCATATATGGTCTATAAGCCTATGGTATGTCCTGCACAAACCCAAATTGTCGCCGCACGCGATCTATAGGAATCCTCTCATATTCAACTGGCCTGTGCCCCGCGATCCACCTCAATCGCTCAACACCTCTCAACTCCTCAGCTATGATTTCGGTTACCATATAGTTTCCGTATGGCCTCCAACAGATATCCGCAACCGTCACTCTCTCCCATACCTGCCTGTAATACTCAATATCACCTGTCACGGCCTGGGATCTGGCCTCTTGTTCTGTCTGGACCCATCGTCTGAATCCCAACCTCTGTACTCTGGTCTCTCCTGCCTGGATGGATCGGCCTATTGGTCGCACACAAACAATGTGCTCATAGGCCCAACAGTGTAGTAAGTATGAACTATCCAGTGTCGTTCTGTGATTTTGCCTACAAGCCCATAAACCCCTGTATAGCTCCGCCAAATACGCAGGTGCCCATGCAAAAGTCACATTCCTTTCTATCATCTCCCAGATAACACACATCAATGCCTTTGGAAATCTTCCCCCTTCCGCCCTCGGTAATGCATAATACCCTACTGCTATCATTAATATCACTGCTAACCTTGTCTCCTCAGGGTGTGCTGCATACATTACCCCATATGTAAACGATAAACCTCGCTGTGTCAAATCTCGTGCGTATGGACCAAATACTGCTGTTATTGCTCCCCGTGCCGTGCTAGGTAGTGCCTGATATACTGGCTCTCCTGTAATAGGGAGTCTCAAAATCCGAAACACATCTTCCAATGTTACTGTCATTTCACCTGTTGGCAGATAGAAGGTATTTGTCTCGGGATTCCATCTCTCAATCAGCGCCTGTAACATACCATGGTTTCGTGCGATTCATGAATAATAACGGATTCCACTTAACCCCAAACGATTTATCAATGTCCATTCCGCTGGTGTTACATCCGCTCGGATTCGCGACAACAGCGCTGGCACGCTATCATTCATCCTCAACCCTGTCTCTGCCTGCATACGCCAAAAACGACAAACAACCATTCAATCCATTAGAGCCTTTTTCAAACATTCTGGAAATTTCTCCAGTAACTGGTACCGGTTATACATAACCGATATCGGTTGAGTAACCGATACCGGTTCTCCCTAACTGCTACCGGTCACTGTCAATTATATTCACCTTCCCTAAAAACAACCACCTACGACAATAATTTTCTCGTTTATTCCTTTTTATACATGCAAACATACCTGAAACCCCTGATTGCCTACCCTGTAACACTTACCTCATCTATACCCCCGGCTATCATGTTGTCTTTCTCATATCTACTTCCTTATTCTTTTCTAGCTTATTCCCAAAAACATGCAGTAGTTAAATCACAAACAAAATGATACCTCTTGGGTTGCAGCAGCTTGAGGTGGCCCTTGTCTTCCCTCCTGTCCTTGCCTGCTGGATGCTTCTCCTTGTTCTGCCATGATCACCACCCTTTTCAACTTTGTCTTTCTGCCTTCTGAATCTCAGATCACATTCACTTTCCTTGTCTATTTTCTCCTTCTCACCCAAATCTCTCATGCAAATACCTATCTCAGTAGTCAAAAAGCGTCGCGTTCGCGTATTTAACCTCTTGCATGGCTCTAAAATTAAAACTCAAGTTGCCACCCTAGCTTTTCTATTTTTAGAAAAGCTCATACCTAAATAACCGGTATCGGTCCTATAACCGATATCGGTCATATAACTACCGACATCGGTTACCTAACCGATACCGGTTAGATACCTGCCTTTTTGAAACAGGGTTCTTTTCTTCATTTCTCATCTAAATTTTTGTCGCACCCGCCTCTTTGCCTGCATAAACAACAGAATTTACCACATTTGTTCATCCACCACACATAGCATTATAATTTCATTAAACATCATTTATACAAATACACAACCATCAACTACAGAATATCAGGAAACTATCAATCTCAACATCATTTGGATCCCATTCATCAGTTACATATATCACAATGTCACAAAACAAACAATTCATCACATCACATGATCATTCATACATACGTAAAACAAAAACAAAAACATCAACATCATCCATCTATCAACATATCAACTAAAACTTATCATACATTCTACATATTACCAACCATTAACAAAATATTTAAACACATTTTGAATACAACACGAGGATCAAAACATCGTCTCTATATATATATACCAGTTTTCAAAAATACAATGTGCCCTACATCGGGGCCTCTGTGATCTCATAATATACCAAAGCCGGCACGCAGGCCGCAATACCTACCAAAAATCTCGACTCGGCTCGCAGGCCGGTCTCTCATATAAAAAATATACTCGGCTCGCAGGCCGGTATCAAATGTACAACCTGTACTCGGCTCGCAGGCCGGTATATAATAAATAAATGAATCAATGCAATGAATAACTGTCGGCACGCAGGCCTCTATCAATACAACCGGTTCGCAGACCGGTGCCCATGTCCCTATACAAAACCATGTCGGGGATCTATCAGCTCTCCCCACCGCCCCCGGCACCTCTCCCCGCTGGTCCCTGTGGTGCCTCTCGCCTCCTACCCGTCACGGACACGCCAGCTGTGGCTGCCCTTCCCTGAGATCTCTGGCTGTGCGAGGTCTCTGCCCTATGCGCTGCATACACCTGATACTCGACTCCGGTACTATCAAGAATATCCTGATAATATCGGGCCTCTGCTCTCACCTCCATATAGTGATCTCGCGCCACTGAAGGAGCTGGGGCTGGTCCCCTGGCACCCAACACCAATACCCCCTGAGCCTATACCTGCACCTGTGGCTGTGGTGCTGGTGGAGGTGCTGCCTGTGCCTGTACCTGCACCTGTGGCCGTGGTGGCATCTGGGGCTATGGCCGTGCTGCTACTGGTACGGCTGCCTGTACCTGTACCTACACCTGTGACTGTGGTGCTGGTGGTGGGGCTGCCTGTGCTTGTGCCTGAGCCTGGGCTAGCTGCCCCTGTAAGCCCCCTATTTGTGCCTGCGCAGCAGCTAGCTGCCCCTGTAAGAGCTGCACCTGACCTCTAGAGCTGATCCCTCTCTGCCTATCACGGCTGCCAAGTCTGGCTGTGCGGGCTGTGCTACCCTGGCCGCTCTCTACCTAGCCCACCACACCCTGTATGTTCCCGTGCACCCAGCATCATCCACACCCTCACCTGCTGGTCTCTCCGCTACCCAGTCTGGATCCAAAGGCTGTGGCGCTGGCAGTGGGGCCTCTACATCATCCCTCCTATACTGAGGGACGGGAGGTGGCTCGTCCTGTCGTAGCCCCATCTGCCTGTGTACCCTCTCTAGGGGTATCCGCTCGTACTCTCCCAACCTCCGTCCTGCTATCCAGAATGTATACTGGATCAGGCGCAGCTGTACACGGGCTCCTCTACCAGGCTGGTGACCTCTGTAGGGTCTCCATACAATGTCTACTTTTGTAAGGCCCTCTAGCAAGTGTCTATAATAGACCACATCCCGACCTGCAAAAACTGCTTGTGGCTGGCCCACGACCCCTAACCACCTCTGAAAGCCATATCGGTATACGACCTGTGGCCCTGGCTACTGGGGTAGCCCTACTGGCCTGATGCATACGATGTGCTCGTATGCCCAACAGTGCAACAAAAATGTCAGAACAAATACCAAATCGCCTCCTCCGGCGATAGCCCCATAACTCCCTATATAATTGCACCAGATATACTGGTGCCCAGGCATAACAGGTGTGCTCCTCCACCATCTCCAGTAGCACCCCCATCAATGCCCGTGGGAAGCAGCCTCCCTCTGAATCTGGGAGGGCGAAGCAGGTGACCCCTATCATCATCAACACGGCAAGCCGTGTCTCATGTCTGTGTGCGCGGTACATGTCACCATATCCAATGCTCGCGCTATGATATGTCAGAAGCGCGGCTGCATCCCCAAAAACCTGCAGTATGCTATCCATGGCAGTCTCTGAATCTACCTGGAAAACGGCCTCTCCCTCGATCGGTAGCCGCAGGATGCGATACACATCCTCTAATGTGACCGTCATCTCCCCGGTCGGCAGATGGAACACATTGGCCGCCGGATCCCATCTCTCGATGAGGGCGACCATCAGGCTGTGATCTCTGTCTATCGCTCTGTACCTCTGGACCCCGCCAAGTCCCACCTCGCGCATGATGGCCCCAATGCGCCGCAGATATGTGTGGCCTCATCCGACTCAATAGTGGAGGCATCCTATCACGCATCGTCAACTGCTGACGTGCCTGCAAAACCAACCCACATTCTTAGACCCACTCTTTATTATAACACCTACCCTACCATCTAAACCCCCTTTTGTAACACCCAAAATCTAAACCCACACCTCACCTTTCTCCACCCCAAACTCTAAACCCAATCCCATCCCAACCCACAAAAACCTAGACCCTAAACCCTAAACCCTACACAACTAACTCAACCCACCCCACCCAACTCAACCCAACCCATTCAACCACCCAACCCACAAAAACCTAGACCCTAAACCCTAAACCCTACACAACTAACTCAACCCACCCCAACCAACTCAACCCAACCCATTCAACCACCCAACCCACAAAAACCTAGACCCTAAACCCCCTAAACCCTACACAACTAACTCAACCCACCCCAACCAACTCAACCCAACCCATTCAACCACCCAACCCACAAAAACCTAGCCCCTAAACCCCCAACCCAACCCAACCCACCCACTCCACCACCCAACTCAACCCAACCCACTCAACCACCCAACCCACAAAAACCTAGACCCTAAACCCTAAACCCTACACAACTAACTCCACCCACCCCAACCAACTCAACCCAACCCATTCAACCACCCAACCCACAAAAACCTAGCCCCTAAACCCCCAACCCACACCCATAAACCGACCCAACCCACCCACTCAACCACCCAACTCAACCCAACCCATTCAACCACCCAACCCACAAAAAACCTCGTCCCTAAACCCCCAACCTACACCCTAAACCAACCCAATCCACCCCCCACCCTAAACCAAACCAAGACAACCCAACCCACCCACTCAACCACCCAACCCACAACAATCCCCCACGACCCCCAACCCCACCGATACCGGCCGATGCGAGACCGACACCGGTTTCGCTCAAACACAACCTTACCATTTTTTCGACCGATGCCGGTCGCCTATTGACCGACATCGGTCACTGTCTCCTGCCCGAGCCGAACCCCCGCACGGCCCCCAAAAACCATTTTTCACCTATTTTTACCCATCTACCCACCCAAACACCCCCAAATTTTACACACCTAGCCGCCTTAGCCTATCTAACCTATCTACCCTCTCCCTTTCTCGAATTACCTCCATTTACCCATTATTTCCTACAAAATACCAATTCCTACCCAAATCCCAAAAACAACATAACTCAACCAAATCACCAAATTAAAGAGTTTAGAACCTACCGGTACGACGACACGTCGTCGTGGTGGGATGGGTGGTGGTGGTCCAGCTGGTCCAGCTCCTCCAGCTCCTCCTGCCTGTGCCATGGCTCCAATCCTGATCTGCTGGGTCCCCGGCCAATCACCTGCTGCCTCCTCAACTATTCGGGCCCACTATCAACTCTCTCCGCCAATCAAATAGCTCCACCTCACTCAATACCCCTACAAATCAACTCTCCACGTCAGACAAGTCAATTTTGGATTACAAATAACAAAAGTGACAATGACAGGCCGTATTTTTCTTTTTATAGGTTTTTCGACCTTAACCGATGTCGGTTTCCTTTTTGCCCTAGGAAACCGGTATCGGTCCCTTAACCGATATCGGTCATGCAGAATCGACGTCGGTTTGATACCCAACTTTCACCCCATTCTTTGCCGTTCCTTACTCCTTGCCTCTTTTTCACCAATATCGCCTCTGTCCACCTTTGCTACACAACATTTGTTCACTGGTCCGGCCCGACCTAAGGCCTCAACCTACCTATTTGGCCCGACCCAAGGCCTCGCCCCACTTATTTGGCCCGACCCAAGGCCTCAACCTACCTAATTGGCCCGACCCAAGGCCTCAACCTACCTAATTGGCCCGACCCAAGGCCTCGCCCTACCTATTTGGCCCGACCCAAGGCCTCGCCCTACCAATTGGCCCGACCCAAGGCCTCAACCTACCTATTTGGCCCGACCCAAGGCCTCAACCTACCAACCTAAGGCCTCAACCTACCTATTTGGCCCGACCCAAGGCCTCAACCTACCTCAACCTACCAATTGGCCCGACCCAAGGCCTCAACCTACCAATTGGCCCGACCCAAGGCCTCAACCTACCTATTGGCCCGACCCAAGGCCTCGCCCGACCTAAGGCCTCAACCTACCAATTGGCCCGACCCAAGGCCTCAACCTACCAATTGGCCCGACCCAAGGCCTCAACCTACCTATTTGGCCCGACCCAAGGCCTCAACATACCTATTTGGCCCGACCCAAGGCCTCGCCCTACCAATTTGGCCCGACCCAAGGCCTCACTCTACCCGTTATGGTCTGACCCAAGGCCACAACCCAACAACTTGGCCCGACCCAAGGCCGCATCACTTCCATACCATACCCACAATCAACGTTTTATTTTATCCATCCATCATGTACCTTGTGTTCAATCGAGCTCACCTGTTCATGTTTTAGCATGATTAAGGTCCTTGAATTGATCTGTCAACCAGCTTTGCCCAGACCTAGACCGTGACATTTATCTCAACCAAACCAACCACTTAGTACTACCGAACATGCCTAAACGTTCCTGTACCTCACCTGTTATATACCCTGGAGCTACTTCCTCTGCCTTGGATACCAGGATTATATCACCCTTGTTTGGATAAACTATCGACCTTTGCCTACACATTGCTGGTTTGCTTGTCAAATCATGTACCCTCGTCATACTATTGCATTTCAACATGCGTCTGCTTCCTTGGACCTACCCCATCATCTTACCATCCCTCTACCCCATTTACCCTTTATCAACCCTATCCCTGATTTCCCGTTCACTCAATCTGTGATAGATTTGAGGGGGATTACCTATACCCTTAACAGGAGTAACCACTTCATATTATTGTCCGTGCAGCTTTACAAAACAAGCTACACGACAATAAGGGGCTAATGTAGACACCAAATTTGTGTCTTACGACCCCTTGTGACCCGCATCTCATCTCGCAATCTAACCTCATTACCTAAACTTTACACAATTATTTATTAATTACCTTGTAATTGATAAATCCACATCACCTTACCCACCACCTCACTTTGCCACCTCATCATGACCTAGCCCTAACCCTAAACTAACCTAATTAAGACCTGTGACTTGGTCTAGACTCACATCCATAACTAATACCTCCTTACTCGCACCCAAATCCGACCTTCTAGCCACTTGACCAAGCCCGCAACTGATCTCTCGGGAGAAAAACAGGGAAGGCGGGCTATTTTACTAAAAATAGCCTACTTTTTCCTTACCGATGCCGGTTCCTACTCGACCGCCGTCGGTTACGTAACCGCCATCGGTTCCCTGTAAATGGGCTTCCCAAACCAAAACAACGGATCGGAATTTCATTTTGGAGATCAGTCGAAGGATTGTTGAATCAAAGGAGAGTCCAAAGCGATTAGCAGAGTGGAGAACTTCACTTGACCAAGCAGAGACGAGTGAAGAAACCAGAAGAGTTGGCAGCCAAGGAGATCAACTTGCACCTTCATCAAAACCAGTAAGTTACATCTTGCATGTCCTCCATTATAACATTTCTTATGCTTTTGGAATTGCAATCTTCCCAAATCCGTTTCTGAATCCATTACCCAACGTACCATTGCCTCTAACTATCATTCTTTAGCTTCTAACCATCCCATTTCCTAATACTATCCAAAAATCAGCCATTACAAACTCCACAACCAGCCCAGAAGATCCTAGAACCCACCGGTATCGGTTATCAGTAACCGCCATCGGTTATAGGTAACCGGCATCGGTTCCTTTGATCAAAAACCAGGAAAAACAGCCTTTCCCCTACCCAGTTCAGCCAAGCAATTTAATTGATATTTTACAGTATTTTGTGTTAACTCATATCGGCAGGGGAACTGACCACCTTCGAAAGGAAGTTTCATATTTCCTGGGCCCAAGGCAGTTCCCTCATTTATTATCTAATCAAAATCTTGTGGTCTTGTGTTCTTATTTGCAGGTAGTCCTTCCAAGACAAAAAGGAGTTCTTCGCAGTCAGCCTGATCTTTCTGTACGGTACGCGCACATCATCTCGACATTCTATAGGTATTCCTCCTAACCCTAACCTTATCTGTTTCTATAAGGAACGAAGCATTTCCTAGTGAAACATGAATTATTTGTCATGCTCCCAGCCGAGCTCCAAGGTGAGCTACTCAATAAGCTCCCAAGTGAGCTCAAAGGTGAGCTTGTCGGTAATCTTTGAGGTGAGCTCACATGTGAGCTACCAAATGAACTAAAGGTGAGTTGGCAAGGTGAGCTCAAGGTGAGTTAATAAGATGAGCTGTCAAGGAAGCTCCCAGGTGAGTTACTCGATGATTTCCTATGCAAGCTCAATGTGAGCTAATCGTGGAGCTCCAAGAAGAGTGCCTAGGTAAGCTACTTGGTGAGTTGTTTGATGAGCTCTGATGTGTGCTGCTAGGTGAGGTCCCAATCGAGCTACTTGGTGAGCTCCCATGCGAGGTCCCCGGTGAGCTGCTCCGCAAGCTCACAAGTGAGCTCAAGTCAACCTAATCATCGAGATACTAGGTGAGCTATTAGGAAAGCTCCCAGGTGAACTATAAGGTGAGCTACTTGACAAACTCCAAGGTGATCTACCAGATGAGCTTAGGGTGAGTTGGTAAGGTGACTCCTCAATGATCTGAAGGTAAGCTGATAGGTGAGCTCCCATGAGATTTTTCAAAGAAAGCTGTCAGGTGTGCTCCCATGTGAGTTTTCAGGTGAGTTACTTGATTAGATCCCAGGTGAGCTGAAGTCAAGCTGCTCGATAAGCTCTTGGTGGAGCTCAAGGTGAGTTTTTAGGTAAGCCCAAGTTGAGCTGCTTGACAAGCTCTTGGATGAGCTACTTGCCAAGCTCCCAGCTGAGCTCCTAGGTGAGCTACTTGGTGAGCTCAAAGGTGAGCTTGTCAGTAATCTCTGAGGTGAGATTATATGTGAGCTACCAGATTAGCTCAAGGTGAGTTGACAAGGTGAGCTCAAGATGAGTTGACAAGATAAGTTCAAGGTGAGTTGGAAAGGTGAAATGTCAGTTGAGCTCCTAGGTGAGTTCCCAGGTGAGTTACTCAACTAGCTCCCAGGTGAGCTCAACTGGAGCTGATCAATGATCTCCTAGAAGAGCTACCATATAACCTAATTGGTGAGATATTTGGTGAGCTCCCAAGCAAGCTACTAGGTGAGCTCCCAAGTGAGCTACTACAAGAGCTCTGAGGTGAGGTCCTCGGTGAGCTTCTTGGTAATCTCACAAGTGAACTCAAGTCAACCTGTGTAAAGAGTTTCTTAGTGAGCTCCTAGAAAATCTATTAGGCAAGCTCCCAGGTGAGCTATTAGGAAAGCTCCCAAGCTAGCTACTTAGCGAGCTACTTAACAAACTCTGAGGTGAGCTACAAGATGAGATGAAGGTGAGTTGGCAAGGTGACCTCCTCAGCAAGCTCAAGGTTAGCTACCAAGGTTAGCTAATAGGTGAGCTCCCATGTATGCTGTCAGGTAAGCTCCTATGCAAGTTTTCAAGTGAGCTGCTTGACGAGGTCCCGGGTGAGCTCAAGTCAAGCTTCTCATGGAGCTCCTAGGTGATCTCAAGGTGACCTGGTAAGGTGAGCTATTAGGTGAGCTCATAGGTGAGTTTTTAGGAAAGCTCAAGTCGAGTTACTTAATAAGCTCCTAGGTGAGCTACTTGTCAAGCTCCCAGCAGAGATCTTAGGTGAGCTACTTGGTGAGCTCAAGGTGAGCTCAAAGGTAAGATTTTTGAGCAATCCTTGAGGTGAGCTTACATGCAAGCTACAAGATGAGTTCAAGTCAAGTTGGAAAGCTGAGCTCATGGTGAGTTGGTAAGGTGAGCTCCCATGTAAGTTTTTGAGTGAGGCATAGCTATGAGGCAAACTCCTCGGTGAGTTCTCAGGTAAGTTACTCAATGCTGCCTCCGAGTGAGCTCGACTCGAGCTGATTGATGAGCTCCAAGGTGAGCTCCTAGGTGAGCTATGTGGCGAGCTGTTAGGCGAGCTCCTAGGTGAGTTTCCAGGTGAGCTCCCAAGAGAGCTACTAAGTCAAGCTACTCAGATAAGCTCATGTGTGAGCTCACAATTGAACTCAAGCTCAACATACTTAGGGAGCTCCTAGGTGAGCTCAAAGGTAAGCTATTAGGTGAGCTCCCAGGTGAGTTCATTAGTTGAGCTTGTCGGCAATCTCACTTGGTGAGCTTCTCAAAGAACTCTGCGAAAGCTAGCAAGATGAGCTCAAGGTGAGTTTACAAGGTGAGCTCCTCAATAAGCTCAAGGTGAGTTGGAAAGGAAACCTGATAGGTGAGCTCCCATGTAAGTTGGCAAGGACGAGCTATCAAATGATTTCCCAGGTGAGTTTTAACTTGAGTTGACTCAGTGAGACTCCCAGAAGAGCTCCTAAGTTGAGCTACTTAGCCAGCTCTTGGGTTAACTCAAGGTGAGCTGGCACAGGTGAGCTATTAGGTGAGCTCCCATATGAGTTTTTCAGTGAGCTACTTCATAAGCTCTTAGTTGAGGTCCCCAGTCAAGCTGCTCAGCAAGCTCGTAAGTGAGCTCAAGGTCAAGCTTACTCAGAGAGCTGACTTGCCAGGTGAGCTCCCATGTGAATTGGCAAGCTGAGTTATTGGGTGAGCTCCTAGGACGAGCTGCTAGGTTGAGCTACCCAAGTGAGCTACTTGGGTGAGCTCCCAAGGTGAGATGTCCCAGGTGAGCTACCTAGGTGAGTTTCAAGGAAATCTCAACTCGAGCTACTCGATGAGCTACTTGGGTGACCAGGTTGTCAAGCTCCCAACCAAGCTCATAGGTGAGCTATTAGTTGAGACTCCTAGGTAAGCTACAAAGGTGAGCTTATCATGATGAATCTCTTCGGTGAGCTTACATGTGAACTACCAGAAAATTTCAAGGCAAGTTGATAAGGTGAGCTGGCAAGGCGAGTTGATAGGTGAGCACCAATGTGAGTTGGTAAGGTGAGCTGTCAGATGAACTCCCATGCAAGTTTTCTACTGAGATGCTTGATGAGCTCAACTCAAGCTGATCGGTGAGCTCCTAGAATCGAGTTGCTCAGTCGAGTTACTTTGTCAGCTATTTAGTGAGCTTCCAAGCAAGTGCTAGCTGAGCTCATAGGTGAGCTACTTAGGTGAGCTCCTAGGCAAGGTATTTGGTGATTTTCTTAGTGATCTCATAAGTTGACCTGCTTGACAAACTCATGGGTGACCTACTTGTCGAGCTCCCATATGAGCTCCTAAGTGAGCTGCTCAGTGAGCTGCCAGGTGAGCTCAGTGGGTAAGCTTGTCAGGTAAAATCCGAGGTAAGCTTACCATGAAAAGCTACTAGATGAGCTGGTAAGGTAAGTTGGTAAGGTGAGCTCAAGGTGAGTTGGTAAGGTGAGCTTGATCATGCTGACCTCCTAGGTGAGTTAACTGGGTGAGCTGTTAGGCAAGCTCCCAGGTGAGTTCTCGAGCGAGGTGCTTTACGAGCTCTCGAGTGAACTCAACTTGAGTTGATCGGCGAGCTCCTAGAAGAGCTCCTAGGTGAGCTATTTGACAAGCTCCTAGGTGAGCTACTAGGAGAGATCCCAAGCAATCTACTTGGTGACCTCCTAGGTTAGGTCCCCGGTGAGCTACTCAATGAGCTCAAGTAAACCTACTTGGTGAGCTACTCACTGAACTCCCAGGTAAGCTGTTAGGGAAGCTGTTGGGTGAGCTCCTAGGTGAGCTACTTGGCAAGCTCCTCGATGAACTTTGAGGTGAGATATTAGTCGAGCTCAAGGTGAGTTGGCAAGGTGAGCTCCTCAGTGAGCTCAAGGTGAGCTGGCAAGGTGAGCTTATAGGTGAGCTTCCATGCGAGTTGGCAAGGTGAGCTGTCAGGTGAGCTCCCATGTGAGTTTTTGGGTGAGTTTCTTTACGAGCTCCTGGGTGAACTCAAGTCAAGCTACTTAGCAAGCTCTTAGGTGAGCTCAAGGTAAGCTGGCAAGGTGAGATGTCAAGGGAGTTACCAGGTGAGTTTCAGGGAAAGCTCAAATTGAGCTGCTCGACGAGCTCCTAGGTGAGCTGCTCTATGAGCTCCCAGGTGTGCTCAAAGCTAACCTTGTCAGAAATCTCTGAGGTGAGCTTACATGTGAGCTATTAGATGAGCTCAATGTGAGTTGGTAAGGTGAGGTCAAGGTGAGTTGGTAAGGTGAGCTCAAGGTGAGTTGGCAAGGTAAGCTGTCAGGTGAGCTCCCAGGTAATCTCCCAGGTAAGTTACTCGACGAGCTCTTGGGTGATCTTAACTCGAGTTGATCGGAAAGCTCCCAGAATAGCTCCCAAGCGAGCTACTTGGCGAGATATTCAGTGAGGTCCCAGATGAGCTATTTTGCAAGCTCCCAGGTGAGGTCGTTGGCGAGCTGCTCGGGGAGCTCATAACCGAGCGCAAGTCAACCTACTTGGGTGAGCTATTCGGTGAGCTCCCAAGTGAGTTGTTAGGTGAGCTCTGAGGTGAGCTACTCAACAAACTCTAAGGCAAGCTACCAAATGAGCTCAAGGTGAGTTGCGAAGGTGAGCTACTTAGTGAGCTCAAAGTGAGATAGCAAGGTGAGCTCCCATGTGATTTTCTGTGTGAGATGTTAGGTGAGTTCCCATGTGAGTTTTCGGGTGAGCTGCTTGATAAGCTCCTTGGTGAGCTCAAGTTGAGCTAGTTGGCAAGCTCCTAGGTGACCTCAAGGTGAGCTATTAGGTGAGCTCCCATGTGAGCTACTGGGTGAGCTAATCGACAAACTCCGAGGTGAGATACCAGACAAGCTCAAGGTGAGTTGGTAAGGTGAGCTCCTCAGCGAGGTCAAGGTGAGTTGGCAAGGTGATCTGATATGTGAGCTCCCATGTGAGTTTCTAGGTGAGCTGTCAAGCGAGCTCCCATGTGAGTTCTCGAGTGTGCTGCTTGACAAGCTCTTGGGAAAGCTCAAGTTGAGCTACTCAGTAAGCTCCTAGAAGAGCTCCTAGAGAAGCTACTGGAGGTATTCAACGAGCTTCTAGACAGTTGCTAGGGTGATCTCCCAAGTGACTACTTGGCAAGATCCTAGGTGAGGGTCCCCAGAAAATTGTGCTCGATGAAGTTCACAATGGAGCTCATGTCAACCTACTCAGTGAGCTCCAGGCAAGCTGTTAGGTGAGCTCTATGGTGAGCTACTTGGTCCACATACTCAATGAATTTGGGAGAGCTACCAGACGAGCTCAAGG